>WEKX01013814.1:40365-58636 GCA_013390025.1 Pitta sordida | reverse complement strand
AGTGGCCTGCTAGACTGTGAGGGAACTAGGTTTGTGTTTACCGCTCTGGGATGTGCTTTTGGTCTCTGTACGGGCGTTAGGTGGTGAGTTGGACTACATGATCCTTGTGGGTCCCTTCCAACTCATAATATTCTGTGAATCTGTGAAAGTAGGAGGAGAGAAGAGAGAGTGGTGGGAGAGACTGATCTCTTCTCCCTGGCATCCAGGGATAGGACGTGCAGGAATAGTTCAAAGCTGCAATAGGGAAGTTCAGACTGGAATTTAGGAAGCATTTCTGTACTGTGAGGGTGATCAAACTTTGGGGCAGGCTTCACAAAGAGTTGGTCAATGCCTCAAGCCTGTCAGTGTTTAAGAGGCATTTGATAATGCCCTTAATAATATGCTTTAAATTGTTCAGCTCTGAATTGTTCATGCAGTTGGACTAGATGATCATTGTAGGTCCTTTGCAATTGAAATGTTTTATGTATTTTTCACATGGGAAAAGCTGCAACAAAATTATCACATTCTGTGCTATGCTTTGGAATCTGTAATGTTACTTTAAGGTTTGATTAAGTTCAGATTGCTAATATACTCTTGAAATCAGCCTCCCTGGATATACTGGATATACTTCAGTAATTTTTTATTTACATGTTTGCCTGAAATGAATATTGAAAAGTGGATTTGATGTAGCCGAGCATTATTTCTTTGTCTGAAGTTTTACAGCAATATATTTATTAAAAGCCATCCTCTGTGAAGACAAAGTTACTCCTGGGACTTTATGGATTATTGGAGTGGTTCAAAGCAGCTGCCCACGTTTGCAGTCATGGAAGCAATCCTTCAACTTTTGCCTGGTCTGTATAGCTCTTACACAGTTCATGGCTTCTTCCTGTCAGAAAGTTCTCAGAATTTACTCTTTATAGTTGCTTTCCTAATATATTGGAGTTAATTTGATCCTTAGTGCCTTTTTTTTGTACCAGTAAACATCAGAAGTAAAGTTATGATGTTTACTTACTTTTTTAGTACCTGCCTTGTCATTAAAGTTCACTGATGACATAGTCTAGGGTTTTGACATAGATTTGTGAGTCTCCTGGTAAGTCATAAAGATCAAGAGAGATTTGTTGTCATCATTAACACCTTGTCACGCTAAAAGTTAGATGTTTCCTTCACATCAGTTATAAGACTGTTTCCAGGAAGCAATGACTAAAGCTGTCTCGTTTCTTTTCTCACAGTATCAAGTCAGTTGTTATAACAACTAGTACATAATTTCTAATTTCTTAAAATCATTTCTACTCTTGTTTAAGGTTGATATGCTATGCTCTTCCTTGGAGTCAAGTTAGTTTATGTAGTTAATAAAATTCAGAGGTACTACGTAATACGTTCAGATCTGTCCACGAGTTTTGATATCACTGATCATGAATTTTTATAATTTTTAAAATTTTATTTTTTTAAGCTTATTAAAGTTCTATCAAACCATATAATCTTTTTAGATACAGTCAGCCCTCTTGCACTTCGTGCCCCTTATATTGCGGCTTCACATCTTAGCGGCGTGATTTTTTTAGTGATGGGGGCCTCTTGTTGCAACTGCATGTGCGCAACCTGGCAGGCATGAATATTCAATTAGGCAGTCATGAATATTCAAATCAACCCCCACGCTGTGCCCCACGGACGCGCTGCTCAGCTCGTGGCGAGCCGCGCCGGCCCTGCTCTGCCTCTTGGCTCGGGGCTGCACCGTCCCCGCTCTGCCCCTCCACTCTGGGGTGCTCCAGGCTGCCCCGGCCCACCCTACCCTCTCCCCTCAGGGCCGCTTGGGGCCGGGACAGCAACACCGGCGGGTCCCTGCACCTGTGTCCATACCTGAGCAGAAAAGGGGTTTTTTCCCAGTGTGGAGTGCCTGCAGGCCCTGGGAAGCACTGACACAAACACCAGTACACAGCAAGGCAGTGCCAAAACGGGGCCGGGGGGCTCGTGCGATGGTGCAGGGCAAATTTGCATATTAATCAGCTGCCCATCAGTGTGGAAGGCGGGCTTCATGGGACCCGAATAGCCCTTGAGGCCGTGGTATGGGAGACCTGACTGTACTGCTTTTTCTTCCCTGGAACTTTTGGATAGTTTCCACCACACCAGTCAGTGCAGCAAATCACTGTTCACAAACAGTGGTGCTCTGCCTGCAGCCATTTCCAAAAGCAAGTTTTCTCTTCAACCATTAATCAGCAAAACATTGGCATGAAATTAATTGCATCTTCTCTTAGACAACAATGAGAGAGTGCTACTGGATTGTAAGAAAATCTTGACAGCATTTCAGAGTGTTTTTTTGAAAACAGTTCATCTTTTTGTTCAAATAGGAATTAGGGTTTTAAATGGCTACACTCTAATTGTAATTACTGTGTAATTTTAACAAAAGATGCACCATCAGAAAACATTGTGATTGAATTGATTACTGAAGTAAATCCTAACTGAGAACAGAGATATGTGCACATTTTTCTCTTGTACCAGTGGGTAAAAAGATAATTTCTATGTCTTTACAAAGCTGACAACCCTCTCTATCAGTTTTGTCTGTTTCATAAATCCTGTAGTTCTTGCTGCTAAGATACAACCACATCTATTATAGATATTCTCTGGTCATTCAGATAATTTCTATTTGTAACTGTTTTTACAAAACATATAAATTATACAATACACCAGGAGGAAAGTATTCTTATCTGACATGAGAATCTGGATTTAAGATGCATACCATAGCATGCACAGCAAACTGCAGAGTGAAAATAAAGTTTCATTAGGAAACGGGACTCATAGATAATCTAGCTGATTAATATTATTATTAATAATAATTTAAAGAGATTATTAATAAGTAATCTGCAGTAGCAGCCAAAAGATCAGTCAGCAGACAGCTGATGCATTTCTGCATTGTTGTTTAAATCATTAGTACCATGTCGGAAGGTGTTAATTTTGGTGGTATTGTAGTTATCACTTATTTCTGATCTGTCAGTATCTAACAATCTAAATTAGATTACACATTCATAGTATTTAAATGAGTTAGACACCAAGCTTCCATTAATAGTTAAAATCTCATTTGTACAGCCCCTATAAGCATGTTTTTTGTTAAGGTATGTGTTGATGGCACGATCTCTAACTGCAGCAGGTGAAAACACGGATTTAGTTGAAACAATAGAAAAACTGTTGTTGATGGATGTCTCTGTTCAGGAATTCTTACACTTTGAAGATTTTATTTGAGATACTTAGAAAAATGAAACAAGGAAACAAGTGGTTGCAGAGTTGGATTGCTCACACTTTTTACACTTTAAGTCTTTGGTCTTTTCTATCAGATCTCATTTATCATCCTAAACATATCTTAGTGCCCTTTCCATTGCTGAGGCAATTCAGTAGAGAAGTCATGAGGTTCTAAATGAGGTGTTTATGATGAGCATGTTCATGTTCACTGGAACAGCCTTTGAGCAAAAAACCAAAGTTTGAAAGCTTTGATTGTTCTAAAGAAGGATGTGTCAAACGTACCATGCCTGCTTTCAAAATAGCACCACCAGCAATGATCCTGCTTCTTTCTGTCTAGTACCCAGTGTGAAACTAAGCACAAATATGATCCACACAGGCAAGATGTTTCTGAGATGGGAATAGAAAAGTTTTATGAGTTTGTACATGCCAGCTTACAGAGAGATACTAATCAAGTCTTGTAACAAACCTTTAAAACATTATTTATTAATACCTGTGATTTTTTTCTAGCTAAAACATACGTATTACCTATTTTCATGGCGATTTTTTTTTTTATATAGAAGATGCAATGGGAAAGTATAGAACTAATACATTATTAAAAATATATCTTTCTTAAGCTGATTATTTTTCCACTATGTGAAACAGTGAAATAAATCTGTTTAAAGGTGTATGATTGCTTATGATGATCATCAGTATAATGCAGCAGCAGGAAAGCCTGCATATCTGTAAGCGTGGAGATGCTGCTGTTGAAACAGCTGGGGATACTGTATTTTACATGAATTAATAATCTTTGAATGTGTACTGTAATTGTATTAGTAATAAGAATAAATGAAAAAGAATATTTGAAACTTTGCACAGTTCCCAGTCAGTTCAGTATCTGTACAGTGGGTGGTCAGGCAAGATTTTTCTCCACAGCACTGTGATCAGTTTCTGTTCTATGTTTGTTTAGTTAAATGCCTCATGGAATTTAAAGCAGTTTGGCGATGTACTTGCTGGAATGCATGAAAGGGTGTGAAAAAAAGCCTCTAAGCCATTATAGCAAGTAATCTTTCCTACAATATTGATCACGCTGGATCCTGTGCTTAAATAACTGTACTAGAAAAAGAAATAATAGCCTAATAAAACATGCCAGGATGCACACTAAATGTGCTAGGAGATTGGATATTAATGACTAAAAATTCTAGCTGATTAGACAATTGTCTCTCTAATGTGCTTTTGTATATATTGGCAGCTGTGCCCAGACCTCTGCAAGAATGTTATTGGTAGGAAGTTAGAGGCCTTACATGAACATAGAAGTCGAATTGAACTCTATTTGAATGAGAGTAGAAGGCAGAGACCTGTATCAATATCAACAAGTGATGATACAGAAATAGCCTTGTAAATTTAAGCCTTTTTTTTTCCTTCTTGAAGGAGGAATAAGAAATCAGGGACCCACCAAAAAGGCTCCTGGTAGGAAGGTGAAAGTGCCCAAGTCTAGATCCTTCTTGTTTCTGCTCCTGTTGAGGGAGAAAACCAGTTCCCATTCATAGTGGAACAGTAAATGACCAGGAAAATATGAAAAATCTGAAGGAGGAGAAGAGCTTATTTTTTTTTTTTTATTTTTTTGCCTCTTCTAACTGATATTACTGACTGCCTAGTTCGCTCTGCCCATGCATTAGCAATACAATTGCAAACCTGAAGCTAGTATTTTCTAGTTTGTATTTGATCCTTGAAACAGCGTGGTCTCAAAGGATCTATTTGTTTTAACCTCAGTGTGATATTCTATACGTAAGAATAAAAGAAAAAGAATAGCAGTTCTTTTTCCTGTCAGTTATCTTAGTGATCATTAGCAAAAATACCATTCTCAGAAATGGTATTCAGCACAACAGCTTGCTACATACAAAAGTAGCTTTCCTTATTAGCAGGTGGCAGTCCTGATCAAAAGTCATTTGCAGTTGCAACACTTACCTAGCAGAATATATGAAATGGAAATGACAATGCTGTGACACAGCTGCACTGCAGACGTCTTAGCAGAGATGAAAAGGTACAGACTAAATTGTAAAGCCACACCTTAGTTTTGCTTCTGTTGCTTTATTAATTTGAAATAGACTAGAATAAATCTTAGAATTTTGTTAGCTTCATTAAAGATGTTTCGGTTTCTGAGCAAAGAGAAAACCTTAGTTTCTTCTATTTCATATGGGAATGTTTCCATTTGAAGTGAGGTTTTGCTCTGCCCTCTCCACTGTACAGAGCTATGAACCCAAACCAAATCAGTGACAGATAAAATATGCCTGAGAAACAAAGCCATATTTTGTCTGTCTTTTCAGCCTGATTGAGTCGTCTTTGTTGCAAAGTGACCGTGAGTAAAAACTGACTTAATGTTACAGGAGGGTCAATAATTGCCCATAGCAGTAAATGGTACATTTTGGAATCAGAGTTTGTTCAGAAGCAAAATAGTAGCACGTTACTGTCAGAGAATGTGGGGTATTTAGATAACTCTCCTTATAAAGGTGAATCCTGAATTTCACCAAGAACTTCTTTGCCTTTACATCTGCAGTGCCAGTAAACGTTGTTGACTCCTTGACTGTATATATGGTCTAATATATATGCACATGGATTTTAATTAGACTAGGTGTTACATTTTTGGGCTTTGTAAGCTAGTTGTCTGGAGACAAGACTTGGTACCTGATAACTTAGAAGCAAAGACTTTCTCTTTTAATTTTTTTTTAATTACTTTAAGATTTTCATCAACTGTCCATCATTGCAGCTACAAATGCAATGATGGAAATTGAGGAAAATGACAAATGAGGAAAAATAGTCTACTGAAAAGGGAGAGGTATACTTCAGAGATACTTTGCAATTCCAGAGGATGAACATTACATTTTTAAAAAATAAATGTGGGATCACCAAATATTAGAAGGTTGCGTGGTCTTCCTTGGTTTGAGCTAATCCTCAACTGATTTTTACAGCTAAACTACTTTATCTGGTTTTCTATCTCACTTCATTGTTTTACTTTCCTAAAGTGCTCTTTTGTAGAGCATAACCAGTTTTATTTTGCTAAGCAGCAGAAATGGACCAAAGAATTAAAAAAACTGCAGGCAGAACTGTTGATGTGTCAGCAACAGTGTCTGATGTGCCCACAAATGTACACCAAAGTGTTTTTATCTGTTAATATAAAAGGGCTTTAGCTGAGGGGATTGTGGTCTGCAAATGGATAAAAATACAGTGGTGGTAGAAGGAAGACATAGCTGATCAGCAAGCACAGTGAAGATATCTCTGCCATTAAATTTACAATGAGATTGGTATATGCTATTCATTATAAATTGATTTACAACCTGGCAGAAAACTAAAGAGATTTAACTGATACAGATAGTCACAGAGGCTGGAGACAGAGCTAGAATGATTGCAACTGTATGGGAAAGGCTGCTCTTAGTTCTTAAGAAAAAAACTCCATAGATAAACGATGGCAGGCTGATGAAAGTTGTGTAATATTTTATGGACCACAGATAATATCCCAAGATATTTCAATGCAATAGTAATACAAATCTGCTTTGAAATTTATTCTGCAATTGGCTCGCATTCAAAAAATGAAAAATGTATTCATTCTGTTGCAGTCTCTATAAACAGATTGCTAGTGATGCACAAGGATTTTGTGTTCATCTTATAAGCGTAGTTGTTGGTTGATAGGGCTTAGATCTCCCTTCTCAAATATTGATGGTGTATTTACTTCTATAGAGAAGGGTTATGTGAAGTAGAAGATATTTTCTTTGACTATTTTTCACTAGTACATGTATAAACTTTGCTGTAGAAGACTTTTTTTTTTGTTTGTTTGTTTACTTATGGGTATGACTACAATGTAGCCTTGAATGCGAGCAAAGCATCACCATCTATATAAATGCACTCCTGAGAGAAAGAGTGTGATTTCTTCCAGCTCTGTCTCAAGCATCTTCATGGCTAGTCACAGTCTCTCAAGCAGCTCTCACTCCCCAGTAAGCTGACTTTGAGGACAGGCAGATGAATTCCTTAGCTGGGGGAGACACTGTAATGTGCATCCTTGAATCAGAAGTACTGCATTAAGGATCTGATGTTTTATTCCTCCTTTTTTTAAGTGTCCACCTTGAGACGTGTCATTTTTTAGTTTTCCCCAAAAGAGCACTCCGCTCCTGCCCCCACGCAGCCATCAGGGGGCAAATGGCCCATCAAGAGCTATTAGCTCTCCAGCCAAAAGACAGAAATCCTACCCCTCCACCAAACAACCCCTGTTGAGAAACTCTGCTTTTTTTTTAGTTGGTTTAACATCTCCCTTCCACAGATTTTGAGAACGGCATGGTGGTTATCGAAAAATTAAATCTAACCCGCGTTTACCATATTTACTGCTAATTTGCAAATTTCACTGATCGCTGCATGCTTCCAAACCCATCCCCCCATAATGTCCGAGGGATTACTGTATTTACCTGCTGTTAGGCTACATCTTTAATATTTGCTTTCACGTATTCCTTCCAAGTATTGCTTATAAACATCTTAGAGGGGGTTGGTTGAAGTACAGCAGTACATTAAAAATATGAAGGGCCTACACAGATTATGTTGTTCGTCCCCATCTAAATGGACTAAATATTTATGATTCATTATTAAGTTGCTTTTTTTTCTGTCTTAAGTCTAGCAGACTTAGCAGCATGCTAACATTTTTTTATTGTTGTTTTTCTAAAGCAGAACCAAAATCACAACCTTTCACTAATTCATCATCCTAAAGATGATGTTTTTAAGCTTTGAATTTCTAGTACTACATTGTAGTGTCATGAATTAAGGATACAGGTAACTTTGCCCAGGGGCAAAAAGCTGATTTTAACGAAGTAAGTCTCAAAAATAGAAAACTCCTTTATCTTCTAAGACTAATCACCATCTGTACGAGTGGCCTATAAGGGTTAGGGATTGATAGATATTGTTATGTGCAATATTTGAGTATATTTAATGCTATATTTACATCCTGGATCAATGTGTGTTTAGAGATTAATTTTTCTTTGTATTAAAATTCAGACACTTGTACAGAAGTGTTTTTAAATTGTACAAAATGAGGACGGGATAAAAACCTAAAAACCCCCTCCAAATTTCAATAAAGAAATTCCTCAGACAAAACTTCCTTTAAAAATACACACACAAATGTAAAAAACCCTTTTCTTGGTATTAACTGTGTTCTCTTACTGCTGTTTTTTTGTCATTTTATACATCAGGTGATGATTCTGGCTGCAAAAATATATTCGGCATTTATTTTACTGCTGTGGAGTTGATAGTTCAGGCAATAAAATGAAAATTATAAGGTGAAAGCTAAACTCTCCCTCAGAGCAAGAGTCACTTTTGAACTAAAACTGGTGTATTGTATCCGAGCACTAGGGTCACTGGCCAACTATTGCTTCACAGGGCAATGTGCAGCTGTGCCTGAGACCATGTCTCATTTTAATCTCTGTTCTTTGCTAAACAGCTCTTGATGTTTTTCAGAATGCTGAAGATACCCTAAATCATTAGGCATTTATTCCCTGTAGTGCGTGGTGGTACCTGCTTTTTCTTCTTTTGCTTCAGGAAAACTGTATTGCAGAAATCATTGGAAGAGTCATTAAGATGGTGAATAGGAATGACCCTGGGGTCTGGATCTGATTCTCTGAAGCTGTCCAGGGGAGGTTTAGACTAGATATTAGGAACAACTTTTTCACAGACTGAGTGATTTTTCAGTGGAATGGGTTGCCATCCCTAGAGGTGTTTAAGAAAAGGGTGGATGATATACTTAGTGACATGATCTAGATAATGGGATAGTGTGTTGGCCATAGGTTAGGTAATAGCTGATAGGTTGGACCGGATGATCTCTATGGTCTTTTTCAACTTTACTAATTCTGTGATTCTGTGACCCTTTTCCCCTCTTGTCAAAAATAGTCTGAGAAGTTCCATTCACCCTTACTTCTTGTCAGCACAAGGCATATTCTGAAACAGAGTGATCTAACCAGAAAGTTTGGAAATGCAAAAGTGAGCTGAACACCACTCCTCCATACCTAGAGTATATTAATTTTGTTTTCACTGGTGATTGACAGATGCCCAGAGGCTGAGGTTGTTGAAACTGTTCCCTTACTTTTGTGTCTTGCTTTTTTGCAACTTGCCTTTTGCTGCTCTGTGTTCCTCAAGAGTATTGAACCACCTTAGTTCTTAGTCAGCCCATCTTTTTCTTCCTAATGTCCTTCAGAGAGAGCCTATGTAAGGAATACCTTGGAAAAAGAGACAATATATTGAATTATTTATTTTTTTTAAAATTAAATTTTTAAGGAAAATCTTGACAAATATGTTTTCTAAAACTTAATTATCCATATAGAATGTCTTTCCAAACAACCTAGTGTGTGTTGGGGTTTGGGATGGGGAGAAATTACTGTATTTGTTCAAATTGTTTAACTTTTAACATTTCTTCTCCACCTACAATAAAAAGCTTTCTAATTCCTAACTACCACTGAGAAACTTCTTTGGGGACCAGTAATTCCCTCACTCTGCTAAAGGAGAAACTGAATCCAACAAATAAGGCAGCAAGTATTGCTTAACCTTTACTGCAGTTGCATTCCCACTCCCCCCAAACAATTAAAAGTAACAGAAAACAACTTTCTGGCAGAGAAGGAGCAAGACAGCCTCAGCGTTCTGTTAGTTTGTGACTCAGAGCTGATACCTTATATAGTAATCCCTCACTACTTTGGGGTTCACCATTCATGGCTTCAATACATCGCAGGTTTTTCTCCCTGTATTTATGCTATTTACCCTGTTTACCGCTACTTTGCCGATTCCACTTATCAGAGCATCTTTCTGGAACAAACCCACCTCGATATTTGAGGAATTACTGTATATCTCTTTAGGTATGTTAGATGGTGTAATTCACTGAGAAGAAAAAATGTACTAGACTTGAATTCACCAAGAGAATTTACCAACTGGCTAAATACCATATAATATAAAATTAACTTACTCCTTCATCCAGGATCCGAATCAGAAAATCTAAGCAATACCTTTCAGAGGTAGTTGAGCTATGAACATGTCCTTTATACTTATGTTAAGAAGTGTGAATCAGTATTCATCATGAGACATGTTGGACTGAACTGTGGTTTTTTGCTACTGCACGTGAGTGTAGGGTCTGTGTATTTCTTTGATCCTCAGTAAAGCATGCTGTTGCTGCTTAGCTGCTCTTTCTCTTTGTATACATCTCTTATCACAGCAAGTTTTGACTACTTCTTGCAATATCTTTGTGCTGGTTATGTCAGTTAAAACCCACCCAGGATTTATTTCTTTGCTTATCTGGTCTTTCACCATTAGAGTGTGACTTTTGTCCTCCTGAGCCTGCACTACATTGGTAGTATTGGACTATGAACATGGGATCAGTACTCAAAAGTAAAAAGAGCACTTGCAAAGTATCTTAAGGACAAAGGCTCTCCTTTTTGCTTGTTTGGGTTATTTTATGGAATTGCATTTTGTGTGATTTAGCATTATTTGTGAAAGCTCAGACAGTAGCAGATAAGCACCGAAGCAAGTGGAGAAGGAACTCACTATGGACAGGACAACAAACTGTCAAGACCTTCAAGAAACCTTGACACAGCCCAATTAATCTTGATGTGCTTCAGTGAAAGACAGTGTGTGTTACTGTTCCATTAGCAAAGAATAATTGCTGAGATTAGGTTTAAAAATATACCCCAAACAAACATCAGTTGCAATGATGGAATGGGCTGAGGTCTGGGCACCATCAGTTGGGGTGCCTCAACTGGAATACAAGCTTCTGAAATGGAAGAGGTGTTGAAGTTTATTTGCTTTTGAGAAATAAACAAGCCAAAATGTTTAACAATATTAAAATGTTAAATAATAAATATTTAATATTATTTTTATGAGAGGAGGTTGTTAATGAAATGCTAAAGCTCTGGTAGGCTTGCCATTATGAAGTCTTGTTCATCACTAATTGAACACTACCTAAAGACTAGTTAGTAAATTTTTTCCATGTAAGTGTTTTGCCTGATTTGAATGAGTTCAGAAAAGAGCAGCAAGATTGGAAAGCTAGGGAAATTGCTTCTGAGGAGATTAAAGAAATTAAAATTCATAACCTGGGGCACAGATGATTATTGGAGGAGAATGATTCCTGAAGTATTAATGACAGTAAAAATATTCATCTTTAAAAATGGCTGAAAATGGCTTTAAAATGGCTTTGAAATGGCTTAAAAATCCAGCCAATTCCAATTCATGTTGGTTTATCAGGAGGAAGATATGCAGATGTCTCATTGTGAAGTTTGTGTATAGGCATATGTATGTCAAGAAGCCTGTGAAAATGCATTCCTCATGAATCTCAAACCTGCTGTGCATAATGAAATATCTGCTTATCTAAGATGTTAACATGGAATGCACAGAGGGTGTGGTAAACTCTGCAAAGCTACCAAAGAAGAAAATATTTGATCCCTGAAGAACCATAACACAATCAAAAGTGGTGTCTAAAGTTTTGTTGAAAGTTCATGATCATATGTTTCTATATTTTGTTGCTTCCCTCGTTGCAGTATCCACTGGAGCTTCGTGATGCTGGGCTTAGTTGGACGTTATCGTGTTTACTCAGGGAAAATCAGTAACCTTCCTTTTACTTACTCAAGTGATAAGGCATTCTAAGTTTCTTTCAGGCTTTGATTTTATCCTGCTGCTTTCCAGGTTGCCGGAACAGCAAAATTGCTGTAGCAGAAATTTTTTCATTATGTTACATGCATCCTCAAATATCATTGTAGGTTCTTACATTGTGTTAGGGCTTTAAGCCAAGAAAAAAATATATTATGAGCTGAGAAACATCAGGTTATGGCAGTTCTTCAAACCTCTTCACCCAAGTTTCTTTTCCTCTCTTTCTTGTGTGAAAAAATGCAAGTCAATCTTACAAAAGCTTTAAATTTCCTGAACTATTAATACTCTACCAACATACACTTTTGATGTGGAATTAGAAGGCTTTAGAAGCCTCTGAGACTCCCAGAGTGAAAGCTCTGAATGAAAAAAAAAGAAGAAAAAAGAATAGGAAAGCTCCATTACCTTTCAGTGTGGGGATTATATGCATTTATGTTCCTGTATCCTTGTCCATTTCCCTTTGTTGCTACTCAGAGCATTTATCATGAGTGAACCTATTCAGGCCCTACGCTGAAGAAGAGAAAAATTCTTCAGTGTCCAGAGGCATGGAGAGATCTGGCCCTAAAAGTTTATTTTCAAGTGTACTTGGAATTAGATGTAACACCAAAATTATTGTCCATAAAAAGGAGTCTGACTGTCATAGTCCCACACCTCTGCTTAAGCAGAGCCACCTAGAGCCTGTTGCCCAGCACTGAGTCCAGGTAGTTTTTTAATACTGTATCTCCAAGGATGTCTTTGGTCACAGAATCACAGAATCAGTAAGGTTGGAAAAGACCGTAGAGGTCATCAAGTCCAACCTATCACTGGTCCTATCACTGGGTGCCACTAAAAAGACCATGATTCCATCTTCTTTGCAGCCCCCTTCAGATTGTGATCTACATTGATGCAAAACCCCCGAGCCTTCTTTTCTCCAGGCTGATCAGTTCTAGCTCTTTCAGCCTTTCTTCATGGGAGAGGTGCTTGTGTCCCTTAGGTATTTTTATGGCCCTTCACTGGCTCTGTCCAGTATGTCCATGTCACACTTTTACTAGGAAATGGACACAGTAATCCAGCTGTGGCATCATTTGATAAATCCTATTTTTCTTTCTTTTCAGTGACAAAACAATAAACAATGACATGCTAGAAAAGCTGTTAATAAATGAAACAATAATATATAAGCAAGTGCTGTGGACTAATTCTGAATATTACATGAATCTGAAGGGTAACCACAGGTTGCAGATCTGTAGTCAAACCTGTACATATATTACACATAGTATGCCTTATTATATACACCTAAGAGACAAAATCTGGATTACAGTGGGAGTTTTTTAATGTTTTTCAAGTGTGCTGCGACCATGTAATATGGGTTAATGTATTGTAGCTCATCTTTGTAGGACAGATACACTCATTTTTTAACAAGTACATCCAATGTAGAAATATGTCAGCTACTTCAGGCTTCATTTATAATACTTTCCTGTTGCTATGGCAAAATACAGTACTTCACCTTTTGAAAAGCCAAGGAGAGACATAACACATTTGTTGTATATAGTTTATTTTATATCAGAGAAGGACAGGTGCATCACAAGAAAAGAGCTGCACAGTAGTGATGTTCTTATGATTGTGGTTAATAACATATTTTTTATCTACTTTATTTGCTAACCATTCATTGAACCCTAGAGAGCCAGAAACACCAGTTTTGAAGCAGAGGTGTTGCACAGGGTAGGGTGAGGATTTTAAACTGATAGATATTTGTTCTGGAGGCTTGGATGATGAATATTCCTGTTGCTTACTGGAATATTAGCTTTTATTACTAGCATACACAGTTCATTTGTTTGCATATTCATCATCACAGAAAATACCTTTCCCTTTCTTTCTGAGGTCATCTAACTGCAGTCCATAAAAATACGGTTTGCTAGATGTATGGGCTTAAGTGGATATATTCATAATTTGGCTAACAGAAAATGACTGAATGTGGAGGTATGAATGCTGCTACTCTGTTCCATCATTTCCACCATCTTGAGCTGTAGGTCTCCCAGTAGCTCCTTGTTTGCATGAATAAAGTGGTTGGTAATGGCATCCTCTTGCTTCAATGTATAATTAGACAAACAGGAGTGCAAGGAGAAAATCAGCAGGTCAGACATTGCTATTACCATAAGGCTGAAGAAGATGATGGTCATGTAAGCAAAAAAAAGTGGTTTTTATAAGTCGGAAAAGCATGTCTTAGTGCAGTGTTAGTCAAAGAAAGGTAGGTCTTTAGAGTTAATAAACTATTTGGGTGTGACGGACCCCTAGTAGTTCCATTATACTGCACTTTTTGTGTGTAGACATACATTTTTGATTACAAATTTGGTAGTAGCAGTTCCTGCTGCAGCAAGGTAAAATATGATTTAATATAAAAAGAAAAAACAGGTCTGTAGGCTGAAGAGACAGTCGCATAATTTAGAGATAATTTCGTTTGTCAAACAAGCCAGTGGGCTTTGCAGTAAAACAAACCAGAATTTCATTACTGGATATTACTAGATGTAATTTAACCTTGTTTAGGAAACATATGTTTCTGTTCTGCAATGGTCTGCTAAAAAGCTCTGTAATGCTTTGCTAAAACTAAATAAATTAAAATACTACTAAATAAATAAATTAATTAATTAAAATGTTATTCCCATGGACATGCCATTTAATTTACAAACCACTTGCACAATAACTATTTTAAGCATTTTTTTATAACATGCTATATCAGATTTTTAGGCAAATGAAACCACCTTTAGCTGTTATGAAGGGAGTTGGTAATAAATTTCTTTTGGGATTCTTTTCAACCCTTGTTTTAAGATGAGTAATAGCATCAGTCCTTTGATACAGATCAAAGCAAGAACAAAAGCTTCTTAGGAGCAAGTGAGAGTCAGAAGGTGAAAATGAATAGAGGAAAAAAGCTGTGAAATCCCACACCATACCCTAGAACCAGACGACTAAAATGTGTAAATCAACTTTATACAGCTATAGCTGCAATATTATTTTAGTGTAATTTACCCATGAGCCCAAACCTTCAGAAGCTTGGATTGCATATTTTCTCCCTTTATTACGAACCAGTGAATCTTATCTTGCCCGTACAGGTGTTGATTTTTTTCTTTCTCAGCCTATATTCACTTACAGTCATTAAAGATCTAGGGTAGTTACTGTAAATATTAAAGATGATATATGAAGCCTGACAAATTTAATCTTAGGTAATTACACTCTACCTTGCTCTTCCAGCTAGCTAAAGTTTCCCTGCAGTTTTGGTTGGATAAGTAATCTGCTAGTGCAGTATTTTGCTCTTGAGTAGCTGCAGCACTGACAAGATGAACTCTGCAATTCCATACGTTAGCCTCATTTTTCTAAATATTTTATGAAAATTACACCATGTTCTGTGATTAGCTGTAGCAGCCTACACAGGAGGTGTTCTGTTCAAAAAATATAAATTCTTTTACCCTGACAATAATTCTTGAAAGGATATGGGTGAATTTATTGCTTCTCCTGGTTAGTGAATGCTTTCTCATGGACAAAGATATGAACTTTTCGGCGTAGAAAACTGTAGATTATTATCTGTGAGCAGATTCCTTTATGGCTAATGAATTGGAGGATTAAGTGCATTACCTACCAGATAACTTTCCTAATATACTCAGATCTGGCACGAACAAGAAGCCGAAGATTTGCAGTTCATCTGACCTGTACGTAGGTGCCCTTTCTGTGTTTGTTTGACAGTTTCATTCTCTTCTGACATGTCCCTCTGGAAGAAGAGAGTACAGAAAGAAGGGCAGCTAATTAATACTTCCAAATTTTGTTTCTATTTCTAACTCATTTGCAGTTTCCCTTTTCAGATACATTGGGGGGAAAATATCAAATAGAATCTAATGAACTATTACTGCTGGCCAATTAAGACACACATGCATAAATTAGTTACAATGTTGTACAGATTTCATCACCTAGGAAAGCGGATAATAAGAATTCATCCTTGCCTTGAAAAGTGTTCAGTTTTGATCAGCCCTATTGTACATTATACAACAGCAAACCCAGAATGTCTGCACAAAAATGAAGATCGGTAAAAGTGGAAACGGAAAAGCCGAAGAACACTGACACTTTTTACAAGCAGATATTAAAACGAAAGTATAGTGAGAAAACATAAAACCCTTCAATGTATTTGGGACCAGGTAGGCTCTCTATAAAAGTCAGAAGAAACTGAAAAGATGAAGAGTTTGCAAATTACAATAAAAACTTCTCGTAAGCATTAAAATGAAAGTAAATAAAAATTATTTATGAAAACTAAAATAATTGAAAAATGCTTATCATTTTACTGTCATAATTAAAATGACAGGTTATAGTCAAAAGTAAGAGTTGATTTGGGTTAAACTAGTTTGGCAATGTATATAAAAGAAGTATAATAATACTAGATAACTGAAAAAACTGGATAGCCATATAAAACTATAGGGAAATTTTATACTCTACTACACTAATCACTGTATAATTATTTGGATATTTTTAGGGTTTAAACATTCCTGAGTTGTTGAATTCTTAGCATCCTATGTGTTATTCTCAAGCATTTGCTCCTTCTTTTGATGTCTTAAAGTAGGTAGAATATTGTTTGGTTTTATATGCCAGATCTTCTCTGCTCTTAGTCAACTTTGAAATTATTAAAATTTTATTTCCCATAGATAGGATTTATCAATAATATTTCTGAGTAATTTTTTCTTACAAGAAGTAAGGGAAAATTGATGGTATTCTACAAGCACACAGCAATCAGTTCTAGAATTTAATTAGTGCCTAATACACTCTCTTATTTAAGGTGTCTTTTTTATATTACTTGCATTCCACAAATAAATTATTCTATTTACATGGTTGGAGCAGCCAGTAATTGCTTACGAGTGTTTGCAGAAAAATGTTAGGACTCCAGAATAGGATTAGTCTTGTAGACACGACTAATTTAGGTTTATCTGCTCTGTCCAGCTGAGAACTCCCTTAGGATTTGTGCTTCCAGGTAAGACATATCTCCTACAGCGATTCAGTACGGGTTCCTCATGTCTGTTTACTTAGAAGTGAAAAAAAAAAAGAAAAAGATCCACTTTAGTGCAGTGGTGAGTGTGGTTTAAGAGTTGGACTCGATGATCCTTGTGGGTCCCTTCCAACTCAGAATATTCTGTGATTCTTTCAACTTGTTCTTTTTTTTTTTTTTCATGTGGGGTTCCTGACTTCCAACCAACGCTTTCTGCACAACCAGACTGATGTTCTTCCTCCAGCTTTCCTGGACTCCTTTGCCCTTCAGGACTGCCTCCCAAGGGTCTCTCTCAATCAATCTAAACAGACCAGTGTCTGCCCTCCAGAAATCCAGCCATTCTGCTGATCCCCTTCCTAAATTCTCTGGGAATTGAAAACTCTCATTTTGTGATGGTTGTGCAAGACAGCCTCCAAGTGTTATATTACCCACTAGTTCAGCTTTTAAAATCTGTTTGTAGAGTCAATAGAGACACCCTATAAGGATATATCACATAAATATTTAAAATAAATATGAAATGTGAGAGAGAAATTACAACTGAATATGAAATTAGAAAAGGATCAGAATAATAAGAGTTATATATAAAAAACACAACAATTTTATTGTCTCCTTGTTCAAGATTGATTTAATTTTCAAATATTTTGGGGCATATAATTTTTTTAATTGAACCACTTCTGGAAGAATTCACCTCTGTAAGTAACATTAATCTATTGCATGGTGTATTGCAAGAAATATTTCAGATATTGCTTTCTTTTCCTTTCCATATAGTTTCTTAAACTTGCTGTTTTACTTTCTAGAACCATGGCTTAGAAATTCACAAAGTCTGTGTGTGATGCCCCTAACATAGAGAACTATCATGAGAAAAACCAGGAAAATTCCATTTTCTTTTTTTTAAGGCTATAATCTTTTGAAGTCACTAATCAGTTATATTAATTCAAACAGATGTTCACAGGTTATTCTGAATTGAAAGGGACTCATAGGAACATCTAGTCCAACTCCCAGCGAACGCCCACCCAGGGATCAGACCCACAAGTGTGGAACCACAGGCACCACGCTCCATCCATCCAAGCCTCCCACCATCTAGACCACGTCACTGAGCTCCTCATCAAGTCTTCTCTTAAACACCTCCAGGGATGGCAACTCCACCACGTCCCTGGGCAGACCATTCCACTGAGAGATCACTCTCTCTGTGAAAAACCTCTTCCTACCATCCAGCCTAAACCTCCTCTGGCATAGTTTGAGGCTATGTCCTCTTGTTCTGGTGTTGTCAGCCTGAGAGAAGAGATTCACACCCACTCGACTGCAACCTCCCCGTAGGTGGTTGCAAACAGCAATGAGGTCACCTCTGAGCCTCCTCTTCTCCAGGCTGAACAACCCCAGTTCCTGTAGCCGCTCCCCACAGGGCTTGTCCTCCAGTCCTTTCACCATCCTTGTCAC
>WEKX01013814.1:2970-31004 GCA_013390025.1 Pitta sordida | reverse complement strand
CTATTGCTGTATAACTTCTTCATGTTACTTTAGCATTATAAAGAAGGACAAACTGGATTGTTCCTTTTATAGAAATTTAATATAACTCTCCAAAATTTGTAGTCTATGAACTTTCAGAAATAACCCAGTGGTAGATTGAGTGTGTGTGTGTCTACATTTGGTGAAGAAAGAGGAGTGATCTAAAATAAGGATGTTTATGTACCTGGTTTTAACACTAAGTAACTTTCAATTGCTATGGTATCCCAAGAAGACAACTGTATGATGGAAGGTGGGGCACAAGATCAAGTAGGTCACTTTTGATATTCACAGGTTCAGAGGTTCACAGGTTATTCTGAGTTGGAAGGGACCCATGGGATCATCTAGTCCAACTCCCGTGAATGCCCACCCAGGGATCAGGCCCACAAGCGTGGAACCAGGGGCAACACGCTTCATCCATCCAAGCCTCCCATCATCTAGACCATGTCACTGAGCTCCTCATCAAGTCTTCTCTTAAACACCTCCAGGGATGGCGACTCCACCACCTCCCTGGGCAGACCATTCCACTGAGGGATCACTCTCTGTGTGAAAAAACTCTTCCTAACATGTCCCAAAATGTCATTACTGATCAATTCATTATTTGTCTGTAAATTATGTTTCTGCTGAATAGTCTGTATTTTCATGTTTAAATGGTAGGCGTTTGTGCAGATGGATTATTTTATATTTTCCTGCAAGGAGATCGATGGATTCCATATGTGCATTGGACTGATTTTTGGATATGTATAGATTAAAACCTTGAATATTTCTGATAAGACACCTACCCTTATTTTGAGTGTATTTTTAGTCTTCCACTAATCACTTAAGAAAGAATGAGTTGTGCCATACGAAACAGATCCTTGTTCAGACAAAACAGCTTTTGAAAGTTAGAAGGAGGCATATTGATTGAAGTTCACTCAAATAAGTCAAGCCAAAATGAAGTGCAACAGTTTAGTGACTTTCATGATGCTCCCAAAGGAGGCTTATTCCTTGCAGATAAAACTGCTGGGTTTGGGGTGGGAGAGTGAAAGTAGTGAAATTAGAGGTGAGAACATATAGTCGAGAAAGAGGGGAAAAAAGTATCTAGTTTGCTTAGTGATCAATTACCAAAGGAATAAGTAGCAAGGTAATGAGGACCTCAATTTTTTTAAAAAATGAAATAGGAAAATTAGGAAAGTAAATAGGTTCATGCGTTTCACAGAATTAGATTCTTATATGTCATATGTCATTCATATTACATTTAAGCATGTGCTTCTGTGTAAGGAGAGGAAATATAGCATTACCTGCTCAAAAATGAGTTTTATATATCCCAGTGATCTAATGGGATTTCCTTACTATGTAGTGGTTCTCCAGATAGCCACAGTAACAGAAGGACTGGTTTCAGCCTAGATATATCTGAAAATGCAGCCATAGTGTTTGACCTATCTACCAGTATTTGACTTGTATCTTTCTTATATTGTAAATACAGTAATCCCTCAGTTCTCTGTGGCTCAAATTTTGTGGCTTCAATTCTTCGTGATTTTTCATTCCCGCAAAGATGTCATCGCCCTCCCTTTGTTCTTTGTGGGGTGGAGCCAGTGGCTGCGAGGGGGCTGGGGAGAGCTGGTGGCCAGGAGGGGTGAGCTGGCAGCCGGGAGCTGGTTGGGAGGCAGTGGCTGGGAGGGGGCTGGGGCAAGCTACTGGTTGAAAGAGGCAAGCCACTGGTGGCCAGGATTAGCTGCCAGCAGCCACCTGCCATCCTGTGCCACACATGTCCCGTTGTTAGCTGCTGACACCCCCTCCTCGCACAGAGCATGGGGTGTGGGAGGGAAGATGTCCCTACACTTGCCAGGGCTGAGGGGGCAGGGTGGTAAGTGGGGCTAATTTACATATGCATGAACCGCTTCTTAGCAGAATTCAGCTATAGCAGTACTTTTCTGGAACGGAAGGATTGCTGTACTTTGGATTTCTTTGTTTCTCAATAAAAGATGGTGCTCTAGATTTTTTACACATCATGATGAAATATGAGCTAAAGCAAACTGGGTAGGTTAATGTTTGTCTTGAAAAGTTGTATTTCTGAAGCAATAATCCAAATTCCTCCCCCTGAGATGGCAACAGATGAATTCAACTTGATGTGAAATATCATTCCTGGTGAAAGACATCAATTCCCACAAGTAGTAGAGCAGTGGTATTGTTTACATTGACATACTGCTAGCTATTTTTTAAAAGAATGTGTGTGACTGTTAGACTATTGGGTAATCTGCATTCAACATTTCCCTACATTTCTTCTGTAGTTTGACTTGTTTAAAAGTTGCGTCATTATTTCCCTGTCAGATGGGTACCAATTCCCAGCAATTTCAATTACATAATTAAAAGAATCGCAATTAAATAGAAAACTGGCATTCAGGAACTGTAATTGTGTTTCTATTGTGACCCTAGGAAATCTAGAAAATTGTAAAAATTACACTGATTAACTCACAGTCTGTTGTGAGAATAAACAAGTTAAAAGTGACATCAGTGGTGAGGCCATGTGATGAGTATTGAGACATGTCAACAGGTCTCTTAATCTCACTGTCAAAAGTAGGAACCCAAGTTTGAAAGTTGAACATGGTAAGTGATAGAGTTACAAATAGCTTCAACCCATTGAGATTTTGTAACAAAAACTTCACTATGAATCCAATCAGAAAGATGTGGGCATCAGTTAATACCTGAGACTTCATTTTTTGCTACAAATAGTATATACTTTCTTCTTGAGAAAACAGGTCATCTCATCTCAGATTTCAGTAAAAGACTTTTCAAAAATAAGTTGCAATAAAGTTGTTATTGTAGCATAGCCAATATCTTATGTTGTATTCCTGAATTTTTTCTGAAGGTACAAATGCATTATTACTATTACCTATTCTTTTAAAGACAAACCTTGCTGTTTCTTTTTTGTTTATTATGAGTACTATAGTTCATCTGAACTCATATGCATGTATTTATAGAGGGGAATACACTCCTTTATGAGATCTCTAGCACATAGAATACATTGTACACATGCAAGGTATTATATGTGGAAAATAAATTTAAATTTATGGTGTACTAAGTACAGCAGGTAGATGGATTTACTGTATTTCACAGACAAAAAAAAATATTAGGTGACAGTAGTTCCTCTGAAATATTTCAAAATACAGTCCCTATTTCTCAATCTCTTACTCATGTGAAGAGTTTTTCAATACAACATGCTTGTACTATTAATACATTTTTAATTTCGGCATGAAGTTCTATTTTTTGTTAGTGTAGAGTTTTTCTATGAGATTGTTTTCCCAAACATAAGAAGTATAATTAATTTAAATTTCATATTCTAAAATAAATTATAAATAATAAGGGGGAACTTTTGTTTAGTTTACCATTGCATAGGGACTTTTTCTTGTTATATTTCAATAATGATGCACTGCAAATAAATGTTTCTTTATTATTTTTCAATAATGATGAGTATGATCTAGTTCTTTATCTCTCTGGGCAATTTTTCATTCTCATTACTGAAGTCACTAAATGGAGCCCAATCAGTTGACTCATCGTAATTGTTTTGGGGTTGGATTCAGCCCCTGATCCTCACATGGATCAGAAAATTGTAACTTTTCAACTTACTTTTCTCAGATGACAAAGTCTGATGTATTGTGGTAAATATGGACCTTATATATGTCCATCTCTTTACTCTCTCCACAGAATGTTGTGCACAAACAGAGCATTTGAAATACAGCAATCAACACAAAAGTGTAGGCTGTTTTTATAGAAGCAGACAACCTTAGTGTAATACCAATAAATGGATGCTTCACTGTGTACCCAGATATTACCATGAATTTGTGCTTCTAAGTTTTTCCAAATGAAGATTAAATTGCTGAAAATAATATGATTAAAAGCTTTTCTTTGGATCTCTTTCATCCGTGCCAGATTAAACTTGTATCTCATGGACGAATGCTTGAGTAGAAGCATCCGAAGCATTATAATTAAGTAAAATCCTTAGTAGAAATTCTTGGTCTTATGAATTTTAATATCTCGTGTAATTTTGTATTATTTGTATAGCCAGAGACAGTAGTTGCCAGCATTCTATTGCTTATTATATAACAAATTAGATCTTCTGCCTGAAGGCATTACAGTTCAAGGGTCGTTTCTATTTGCACTGCTTCAGAAACAGCCGGAGAGAAGGCTAGAGACATAGGGAAGAGCAATCTCATTTCTAGTCATCTTCTGCTGAGAAGGTCAACATTTATGGCAGCTCACCTTTCCTTCATTCTGCATGGCATCCTAATCCAGGGCATCTGACAGAGAGAGAGGAGATTCAGTGTATTCTTTGTTTACATGAACAGAAAGCAGAACAATGTAGGTACTCAACTCTTCTCCAATGTTGAAGAGGTGGCAAATGACATAAAATTAAACTATTTAGGATTTGCTGTTGTTGCCATTTTCCCAGAGAAGAATAGTTATTCTTGTTTACTGTGTTGGATGATAAGCGTACACATGAGAACCATTTTCAAATGAAGGAGCCCAGCAAGGCAGGGATACAAATAAAGATGTGCTATTTTTTAGAAGACTTGAACTATGAATATTGGAGCAGATCTTTTCTGCAAACTTTTTGGCAAATTAGGCCACTATGAGATTTAACAAGTCCAAATGCCAGGTTCTTCACTTTTGGACATAACAATCCCATGCATTGCTGTCGGCTGGGGAACGAGTGGCTGGAGACTGGTGAAGTGGAGAGGGATTTGGGAGTAATGGTTGACAGAAAACTTCATATGAGCCAGCAGTGTGCCCAGGTGGCTAAGAGGGCCAATGGCATCCTGGCCTGTATTAGGAACAGTGTGGTCAGTTTGACTAGGGAAGTTATTCTTCCTCTACACTCGGCACTGCTCAGACCACGTCTTGAGTACTGTGTCCAGTTTTGGCCTGCCCAGTTTAAGAAGGATGTTGATCTGCTTGAGAGGGTCCAGAGAAGGGCGACAAGGATGGTGAAAGGACTAGAGGACAAGCCTTATGAGGAGCAGCTGCGGGAGTTGGGATTGTTTAGCCTGGAGAAGAGGAGGCTCAGAGACGACCTCATTGCTGTTTACAGCTACCTGAAGGGAGGTTGCAGTCAGGTGGGTGTAAATCTCTTTTCTCAGGCTGCCAGCACCAGACCAAGAGGACATGGCCTCAAGTTACCCCAGGGGAGGTTTAAGCTGGATGTTAGGAAGAGGTTTTTCACAGAGAGATGGTGGAGTCACCATCCCTGGAGGTGTTTAAGAAAAGACTGTATGAGGAACTCAGTGACATGGTCTAGATAATGGGAGGCTCAGATGGACAGAGCGTGGTGCCCATGGCTCTGGGGCTGGGGGAGCGATCCCTGTGTGGGAGTCGCTTGGGAGTTGGACTAGATGGTCCTTGTGGGTCCCTTCCAAGTCAGAATATCCTGTGTACCCAAATTCCTAGATATTGATCTTTGTGACCCAGTTGAGACAACTGCATATGGTTTAAGCACTAGTGGTTCTTCATATGCTACTTATCCTCAATAGAAAATCTTTTTCTTTTTTGATATTTCTTGGGACTTTTAAGTTGTATGATCAATCTCTTCACTGAGTTAAATCCAGACAGGTCTAAAGCATGCCCTGGTACTTAATTTTTCCATGTTTTGGTGATTTGGTGTGGACTATAGTAGACTCAGATGGGCAGGGAGCTGCCTGGAAACTACATTAAACTTCCTCACAATGAGAAAACAATTTTATAGTCTTGATTTTTGAATAATCTCCTTTATTCTTATTTCAGTAAAGGCTATCCTGCAGGAAGTAAGAGACATTATTTAATACCAAGTGATTCACAGTGTGTTACTACTGTACTACACACTTGTACATTTCAGTCAAAAGAAACCTTTAATAATAGTTTTATTACTTTAATCTTATGGTAATGGAATTCATAAATTAGAGCTTTTTTCCTGCTTTGGAATATGTCTGAAAATGATTAAGAGAGTCTTATCTAAAAATTAATGGAAAAAAACCTGAATGGTTTCCTGAATGGAAGAAAAATCTTTGCTCATATATTTTAAAAGTAGAAGTATTCATGCTTTCTTTAATGTTCTGGTCTTTTTGTAAAACATTTCTCTGAAACTTTAGTTCTTGAAAAATTACAAAGAGGGTTTTTACTATGTGTTTTTGGTTTGTTATGCAAAGGAGAAAGAAAGAGAATGTTAGAGTTGAGGTTTTGGGTTTCCTTTAGCAGTTATGCAGATAAACTGAAAATGCCAGCTGTTCACAGAACTAAAACTCAGGAATTCATGGGGTTGATAGGAATGTGAATTGACAGAATATGGTAAAGTTTCACCTCATTTATGTTTTCTGATTATCTTATTTAGTATCTGTTTTAATATTTCATTAATATTTTACCTTTAAATCATGTTATTCTTTCATAAAGCTTGCAAGAATAGCAAACCAAAAAGGAGTAAATGAAAGAAGCTAATTTCAAATCTCTAAATTCCTACCCTGAATGTATTCCTTTAACATAAATTCATCTTCCAGTCATCCTATGTTGTTTGCACTTTTCAACATGAGACTGTGGAAGGTTTAAAGGCAAACAGAGGTGCCAAACTCTTTGAGCAGGGATACAGAAAAACTGAATAGCGAGAACTTTCTAATAGAGAATATTCAGGTGAGAGCTGATCTCTTAAGTAATTTTCACCCATGTATGTCTGCCTAAATATGTTAGTAGGGTGGAAAGCTCTTTAAGAAGAATTATACTAAATTATTGCATGTTAGCCACAAAAATATATTTAAGGCCTCAGAGTAAGTAGTAAGTTGGATATCTGAATTTCCTGTTCTATAACTACCTGAATTGCACTTTGATTTTTCCTATTGCCAGGCACGTATATGACTTCTCTAGTATGCCTTTTTTTTTTCCAATTAAAAGAATTTCCCATTTCCAAAACTTTGCCTTACAATGACAACAGAGAGCAACCTGAGTAGTCTGTTGATATGATAATTAAAATGAGCTCCTGACTGGTATGCTTTGGGGATATCATTAATATTCCTTGAATCGTCATGTCTTTAAATGTGCAGATGTCCATCAGGTACATTAAATTATTTATTTAACATATTTTTAACAAATTGCAGTGTTCATATTCTGTGAGTAGTGAAGAATGCAATTATATTACATGTTTGCTTTCCATAGTACTATTATTATGTTCTTGCAATAGATATTGGGATTTGCTAAGAAACTATGTCTGCAGATAATTTTTTATTTTAATTGCAAATTGACCTATACACACTCACACCTCACACCCCCAGTTCCCCATCCCCAAAAAGGTTGGTATGTGATCATAGTTTCAGCTGCTTCAACTTCAGTTTTCTTCAAGATCAACTGGCATTAAATGCTGAGTGACTGTATTCCATTTAGCGTCTGTCTCTTCATATGTTTGACACCAGTCAGGTATTTGTCATTCAATACCAGGATACAACGTATCTCTGAAAGTCTTATTTTAAATTAGAACTGACAGGGTAGAATTTTTTGCTTCATACAGCTGTCATCCTGCAGCTCTCAGAAATGCCATATTCATCAACTGGAAGTGAGAGAAGGGTGGAAGCATGTTCTGAGTAGCTCAGTGTTACTTTATTTCTTGACCTTTACATAAACCAACACATTAAAGGCCATGTTGTTATATTAAAATGATAATTGAAATTGATTTAAAATATACTTTTATTGATGTTCTGGTACCAGGTAGTTGTTTATTTTATTCAATATGTGAATACTCCATGTGAATTTTAATGCCCAGGACATTTGTCCTGAAACTCATGAAACACCACTAGGGACTCTAATTAGAGAAGGAGAAAAGCAATGATGACTAACTATTAGTCTCCAGAACTAAACTGGTTTAATTAATTGAAAAATAAAGGTCAGTTTCAAAGCTAACTGAAAATGTATGTTTTCTGTCAATATTTATTGAATTGGACCTTTCTGTTTTCTCTTAGTGTTGGGCACTGCAGAGTAATGCTGCCTTGCCTTCTTATAGCTGTGTTCACAGGCTAGATCTGGAAGGCACCTCTGTACTCCCTTAAAGTTTACTTTACCTCACTTTAACCTTTAGTCTAATATTGGCTCCATATGACAAATAGTCAACCTGACCACTGAATGGCCTTAGAGCTGGGGTTGAAATCCACTTTAGTACAGTGGTAAGTGTCCCCACCTGGTGTGTGGGAGACCCAGGTTCAATTCCCGCCAGGGAGACAGTGTTAAGAGTTGGACTCGATGATCCTTGTGGGTCCCTTCCAACTCAGAATATTCTGTGATTCTGTGATTCTGTATGACAGTGTCTGTGATGTGAGCGGGGTATGTTGCTCTGGAGACAGACAGTGTCTTTACTCTCCTTTGCCTATGTGTATTTAAAATACATTCAATGCCATGTACAAATTAACTAGGAAAGCAAACTTCAGACAGCTGAGACCGTTAGGAATAATATTTTCAGTGTTATTTTAATTGAAATTAATCTTAGGTTAAAAAACCCTCTTTCTTATTACAGTGCACCCCAGAGTTCACTAGGGGTTGGGGTATGGGCAGGTCCCGCGAGTTATGAAATACGTGAAGATACCGAACCCATGAATATTCAACTACTCTCCACCTGTAGCCATGTACCCTCCACTAATAAGGTCTGGAGGGGCGGTCCTTGGAGTGTGGCTTGCACTGTAGCACCTCATTAAAGTAGAGGAAGTACCCTTTCGTTCTTCCCAGCCGTGAAATCCGGGGTCCAGGACATTCTGCACATGTGCACGGTCTCACAACTCACTGAAAACCCACCCGCGATTAATTGAATACGTGGATATGTGAGCCGCGAATATGTGGGGATCACTGTATTCCTTCTGCAACAATATTTTAAGTTAGACTAATACACTCTGAGGCATTTTACCTGCCATGTTCAAAAAAAAAGCAGTGAACCAAATGCTGGTTAATTTTTGGAATAGCTATATCATGTGAAAGCTACTTTTTTTAAGAACACACCCCTGTGATTGTTCACAGTTTACATTCATAATGTTTTGCTATTAAGGGCCTGTCCTGCATTTTCTGCCGAGTCCCATTTCCCTATGAAGAGCCCATGATTATAATTTTCAATGTTCAAGTCTCCAGGAGTGCAGAATACATAAGAAATACAGAATGAGCCTGTCTTATAAGCAAAACTGGTCTTCAGAGAATATGAATAAATTATTGTTTTTCAAAGCGTAGAAAGGTCGGCTTCTACTTGTCTGTTCTTTACAGAGTGAAATTGTCTGCTTGCTACTGTTAGTTTAATAAGACTTATTAATAATAAAGAACTTTTTTTGTGAGGAGAAAAAAATCTAAATGTCAAAGGACTTTCAGTACCCTTTTCAGGTGGTGCACAAATTTATCCATTCCCAAAATTGCATTATGAAAATGAGACTTTTGTTCCCATAGAATATTAATTGCCTTTCTCTTTTAATTATGGTTTTGATTTTGTTTTGCTTACTTTTTACTAGCACATGTGTAGTGATTGAAACATCTCTGGTTTAAGCAAACCCTGCAGACATTTGCTGCATCACAGCGGATGACTATTATAATAGGTGTGAGGAAATCTACTTTTCTTGGCAAGTCATTTTTAGTAAAATCACTTTTCTCTTTCTGCTCTCTTTAAACTTTCCTTGATCACATTAGCAGAGAAGAATAGCTCAGTAAAGGCAATTAGTTTTGCTAGGCTCTCCTAGCTGGAGCGTGGAGACTGCAATGCACATTTTCAGCGATGCAGTATATGAGCTAAAGAGAACCACAGTCCTAGAGCAACACAGGGGAAGCCACATCTGTCAGTTCCCTTTGTTGAGGGCAGATTGGATAACATCCTGACCCTAAACTAGCCTGTTGAAAACTTGTGTAGAGAAAAACAGGTCTCTAGCTCCTTCCCATCAGCCAGTGGCAGGCTGTCAGGGCTGGGCCACCTGGAGACGATATGGCTTCACCTAAGCTTCCATGGAACCCTCTCTTCCGTAGTAAAGAAGTGGTGTCTCCATTCCCAGGGAAGGAATGGTCTGGAGAACTGTTGTGTGTGTATCCTGGAAGCAAATAGTGGGTCTGACAAAAAATTGAAACTTTCTTCTTCCTTCTCTGTGAAAGATATTATTCACTTTTTCTATCAGACTGTTACAAATTTGAGCTCTTTCAACTGACTTGACTTCTGTTATTCAGTAAGTTCTATTAATCATTTTCTATTCTCATTGGTCATAAAGCAAACAGAATTTATACTTTCACTATTCCTTCTCCAAAATCCTCTTAAAATGCTGCTTAATCAGCATTACTATTTTCACACTTGCCTTAATAATTTCAAAAATTGGGCCCAGAGGTGGGAAGTGAATGTCAAATGCCACTGAATGCAGCATTGCAAGACATTATAAAGCAGTTCCCGTTTCAGATTGCTGGAGACCTAAACCTTAATATGATCTGAAATATGTGTAGAGGCAAAGAGATTCCTATGAACGTGTGCTAAAAGCTTTTCAAAAATCAGGGTATTTTTATCTTTTATGCTTTTACTTGTTTCAGAAGAGTCAATTCTTGCTGTGCTGATTTCTCTACAGTGGTCTCCCCCAAGTGGAGTTATCATACTTGATTAATATTTTCATTGGTTATTGTATGTAGTAAAAGTATTATCCTATGGAAGAGCCCCCATCTAGTACTTATATTGTTATCTACTGTTTGTCACAGCATCATTTCCAAACCTCCCAATGCACTACAGCCCAAAGGAAATTAATATCTCAAATTTACAATTGTCTTCTCTATTGAAAGCACTTATAAATGTGTTTTTCAAGGTTATGAATTTGTTGAGCTGTAATACTTTTTATTCATTCAATACTTTATTTTTTAATAGGAAACTTCTAGATGTTGAGACCAGAACAAGAAATTAGATGTACTTTTCTGATCAGTGTTTATAAAAACATTGCGCTTGAACTCAGATATGTTAGACCCTTTGAAGGGGCTTGAAACTTCCTGACCCTTACCTTTCTAAGAATGTTAGCCATAGTTAGTTCTAAGAACGTGGTTAGCCATTAGACCTGATTTATAGTGTTGTCTTTGGTTTACCTTGAAAACCATAAGAGATAAAAATGACAGATATGAATGAGCACTAGTGAAAATCAACAACTCAGAGACTTCTCATCATTAGCTTGTAGTATCACTGTATTATGGCAGAAAAAGTCAGGGAAGTTTGCAAGACACATTGATTATGAAACCTCTCTTACTTAAACCACATTTAATGTTGCTTCCAATGTAGACAGAAATGTACATTAGTCATCATTATAAAATCAGCCTTTTTCAACAATTACCAGAGTGATACATGGATTCTGCAGTTATGTCATGGACACACAAAAGCCTTTGTTCTGCAAACCATCCATTCTGTTTCTGAGTTGTAAAACATAAATAAATCCTGCAGAACTCTGAGCACAGGTCTATGCTAGAGATGAGGTAACGGCTGGATTGCTGTGGAAATTTATGGGTCTCCAACAAACTGTGTTAAAAATGTACTGTATTAATATGCAGAATCAGAGTTGCTGTGGCACAGTAAAAATCAAATTAGGCCATGGTGTTATTGTGGGTTACTATCATGCTCTTGGTACAGAGATGCTGTCTAACTTACAGATGATTCATCCTACTAGAGAATGTAATAAAATATTCATGTTTTGAACAGCTGTGTTCTGTTGGGCTAGGGAGAAGAGTAAGAAATGTCTCCAGAATTGCTCTTGTATGTTTTCTGAGCTGCTCTGATAGCCTGAAGAGTGCTTAAAAAGAAGTACAGTATTATTACTTGTGGAGAAGACATGAGTGAATACTAGGTGTTTCTGATGCGCTATTGTGTCATGAGCTCTGAAAACTGCAACCAATTGTTACTTGTGGATGACTCACAGAGATCACTCACCATAAAAATTACTTGTAGCATTTAATTGCACTTAAAGGCTTAATGGCAATGATTTCATAAACACAGGGATAAATAAAACAATGTGTACAATTGATATATATTCCCATTCAATGGAAGTTCTCTGAAAATAATATTTTTCATTTTACTATATCAAAAATATCACTGATATTTGACAACCTCAAAAGTTCATGCCAATGTTATGTCAGTCTGTGCCAAAGGGACCCTCCATCTGGATACGGCTTTGCTCCATTTCATATACTTGGCAAACAAAAAATCCTTTTTTCTCAAAACTTAATTCAACACAGTTCCATCTGGTGGGACTAAGAAAGGTCGTGTGCACACCATTCATTAGTTCTCAGCAGCTGAGGATGATTGCTGAAATCCAATGTGAGTAATCTTATATTTGGCAGAGCCTTAAGAAGTTTTGGCAACTCTGATAACAAAGAGATGAACTCTTCAAGCTGGGAATAAATGTTGGCTGGGGGCGGAGTGGCTACAGGATGAAAAGATGAGGTGAAAAGGGATCTGGTAGTGCCATGGGCCAACAGTGTGCCCAGGTGGCCAGAAAAGCCAATGGCATCCTGACTTGCATCAGGAATAGTGTTGCCAGTAGAACCAGGGAAGTTATTCTTCCCCTGTACTCAGCACTGGTTAGACCACATCTTGAATACTGTGTTCATTCCTGGGCCCCTCAGTTTAAGAGGGATGTTGAGATCCTTGAGCGTGTCCGGGGAAGGGCGACAAGGATGGTGAAGGGGCTGGAACATAAGCCCTATGAGGAATGACAGAGAGATGAGGTTGTTTAGTCTGGAGAAGAGGAGGCTGAGGGGAGACCTTATCGCTCTCAACAACTCGTTGTAGCCAGGTGGGGTTTGGTCTCTTCTCTCCGGTTACCAGTGATAGAACGAGAGGACACAGTCTTAAACTGCATCAGGGGAGATTTAGGCTGGACATTAAGAGGAACTTTTTCACAGTGGAATGGCTGCCCAAGGAGGTGATGGAGTCACCGTCCCTAGAGGTCTTTAAGAAAAGGTTAGATGTTGTACTTAGTAGCATGACCTAGATATTAGGGTAGTGTGTTATTGATAGGATGGTGTGTTGGTAGCAGGATGACAACAGGTTAGGTAACAGGTGATAAGTTGGACTCAATGATCTCTATGGTCTTTTCCAACCTTACTAATTCTGTGATTCTGTGATACAAGGAGATGACTTCTGCCTTGCTGCTTTACTTTTTTGCGTAATTGCATCAGTATTGCTATTTTCCCTTTAACTGTGCAATTTGCAAAATATCCACATTTGTGTTTCTCTGTTTTATTATCCTATTAATTACTTATAACCTTTATTTTACAAATCATGGATAGTCCCACCTATTATTAGAGTGTAATAATGCAAATCAACTCAGAATTTTATGAGGCAGGCGTATATGAATGAAACATTATTTTATGGCTGAATTGTAGATAAAAGACAACTTAAAATGTAAACCACTTAAAATATCAACTTGCTGTAATTGTCTATTCCTCAAGGCTTTGTATTTTTGTCACTATATTGACATTTGCTTCCATTAAAAAGGTGTCTAAGAGGAACATACAGACATGATGAATGACAAGATATTTTCTCAGATTTAGAAATTCTCAGCATTACATTCAACACCCTAAAAGAGTTTCACACAAAGGGACCTGGGTTCTAGGAAGAGAAATAACCATTCTGTATTGGAAGCAGAACCCAAAAAACCTGATCTAAATGCCAAGTTGTATTTCATTACTCCATCAGACACATTACATATACAAAAAGGCACTACTAATAAGTAGCATATCTTATTATATGCATTTTATCTTTACGCAAGTTCTCTTCTACATGACAATGTGTGCTTTTAAGAACATTAAAATACGCTTTGATATTAGTGCTTCATTAGTAGCCTTGGGTTTTTGCAATACTCTCCATTCAGCTACCTATTAGAAATAATGTAATGTATTTTCACAAAATTTCAGATTGTTCACCGTAAGGATTTGTAGGTTAGATCTACTTTTCAGGCTTGTTAAATCTGTCTTTCACTGAGCAACAATTAGATCTCTTGTTTTATTTCAAGGTAAAATAACTGACAATGTAATGTAAGTTCAATATTTTGTTTGTCTGGTACCCTCAAAAGCAGCTTCTTTCATAGCCTGTTACAGAATATTGTATTAATCTTAGTATCCCTTAGGTTCAGGACCTCTTGATACTAGCATATGTAAAAGATGCAGTAATATGAACTTTCTAATCTTTACTTGTACAAGTTCCTGTTGGGATGATTTTATTGTTTTGTTTATACATTTATCCATCCATTTAAACAATCCTTTGTACAAAAAAATTGACATGAAACTTCCCTTCTCCCCATTTTGTAACATGAGATCAACAATCGGCGTCCATTTTGAACTTCTATGAGTTAAAGTTAAGACTTGTATGCTTCTCCATTTCCAGTAGAGAAATTCCATCCCTCTTCTACCACAAACACCAACTTTGACTTTCCATTTAAAAGTATTTTCCGAGGCTCTTCCTTCAGGTCATCTCTTTTAAACTTGAAGGTGTCTTGTCTTCTTGACATCCCTCAATCCTCATCCCTCAATTATCTCTCAATGTTCCACATTATTGTTCCTTTCTTTGATCTCTGGTAGTTGTGGAGGAGATTTTTATAGATCCACAGCCTTCTCAGATATTGCTGTATTAATAAGGATTTTATATGTGGTCCCTGAGAAACTTTCAGGAGCTGTACTTCCATTTTTTCAAAAATTTCTGAACTCTTGCTTTAAATTTAATCTTTAATTGTAATTTAATTTTTATGTCTGTGAGCAATTGAATGTTCTTCTGTCTTAGTCTAATAGAAATTGTCATCTCCAATTTCCTCTTTTCATTTTGTGCCAATATCTACTCTCGGATCAGCAACATTCTGGGTTTTTTGTTTTGATTTTTTGGGGGGAGGGAGGTTTTGTTTGTTTGGAGGTTTCTGATGATGATGGGCTTTTCATTGTTCTTGAAGCAGGGGGGAGTTAGGAGGGTGTGAGGGGCAGGCAGGGGGAATTTTTTCTGCTAGTATAGGAGAAAAGATACATAGGTCTCACATGAATTCTAATACCCTTTTAAATTACTGGGGGTGTACGCCATGTTCCAGGGCATAGTAGGAACAAAACAAGTGGCAGATTTCTACTGACAGTTCTATACGTTCATGCCAAGAAGATAATTGCAAATATTGTCTCCCTTGATTTCTTTACCAAGCTGTGTGTGTGTTTGTGTGAGCCATTTGAGATTTTATAGTGCATTTATCAAGTTAGCTGCATTCTTCTGTAAAACACAGTTAAAGAGTTTTTCCTTGATTTTATCTTTACTTGTCCTCTGTCTTTCATGCCATATCCTCTCTGACTTTATTAAGAATACGGTTGACTGGCAGGTGCCCACTGATTTGATTTTCCAATATGTACCTGTATTCCTTTCTTTAAAAGGGTTGGCACAATAGACAAATGGATTGTGGTTTATCATTCTTGTGTATATCTATACAACGAGATCACCAAGATCGCTTTCAAAGTCTCTGATGGTGTAAGGAATTTATCCTTTATTTCCCAGTGCTTGGTATACCCATTCCCAGTAGTCAAAGATGCAGTCACCAATATTCTGTATTAGTGTAATTTCTGATACTTCTAGTATGCTGAAGTTCACTGAAAAGTGCTAAAGAAATGGTGAGTGTTGCAAAGTGCTAACTGGACAGTAGAACACAAAGGACCAAGACTGAATAAGGACTTCAGGCCTGACACATTCTCCCAGAGTTCTTCTTCCAATGCTGTTGCATTGCACTGGAGAGATGGCAAAGCTTTGCCCCAGTTTCTCTCCTAGACCTCTGTAATTCATGAATGTTCACAATTAAAATTACTTTAAAATGAAGGTCTGTGTTCTGGGTCACAATAATTACTATGGTGATTTAGGGAATATGCCTATGTATAATTTCTGAACTCACTCTGAGAATATGAACTGTATACTTGTATTTGTGTCAGGCTGAAAACTCCATTTGCACTCTACTTTTTGCCTCCATTTTGGAAAAAGAGCTAACAAAGGATGGTCAAACTTCTATTCACCTTATTTACGTGGAAGTATTTTTGAACAATTCTGAGTGCTGCCACATGTGATCTTTGATCATCTGAGAGAGATATTACACATCATCAATTGAACATTCATGGCAGTTGTCAATGACATTCTCTGATTGTGTAGGGAAGGAGATTAGAAGAGAGGGATTTTGTTGAAGGGTAAAAATTCACACCAGAAAGGCAAGTGAGGACCCTGTGGCTTGGGTCAAACTTGTGCTATGAAAAATGATGGGGTTTTAATAACTGAAGCATCTGGGAGACCTAGGACACTAGGCTGTGGGAGATCTTATCTCTCACAATAGTCTTCACTATCTGGCAAATGTTATATCCTGAGACAGCATCTGGAGACTGAAAAACAGATTTACAACAGACTTAGGTGTGTTCAACAAAGGGGGATTTACCAAAACCATGATGATTGCCAGTTACAAAATTCAACCAAACAAAATAAGAACTTAAAATGTTATTTTGAATTAGCTAGTATTTCAGGACGTGTTTATAACATCAAGAGTTTCTAAAGGAACTCCTTGGATGTTAGTGGAAAACAAGTGCCCTCAGCCTACCGTAACAAATTCTCAAGCAGTTAGTATGGGATTTAGTGCAGGCTAGATGCTTTTAGCCTCTCATAAACATAAACCGCCAAGAACTTGCACTACAAATCAATGGATGAATTTAGGAGATATTCAGAAGAATTATTTGTTATTTATCTTTTTTAGAGGGAAAACTTTAGGAAAGAGTTACAAAATCTTGAGTGGTAAGTTATAGTACTCATCTTTGCATATTTTCATACAGAACCAGTGGTTATTTTCCAAAACTTCAAGACTGAATGTCTTGGATTCACTTAACAATGTTTCCTTATACTTTTTACAAGAACTAAAGGGAGATTTATATTAAGTGTGAGATTTATGAGTATGTGATAAAGAGGTTTTCTGGTTTTGTTGGTTGATTGGGTTTTGTTTGTTTCTTTGGGGGGGAGTGTGTATTTTTGTTCGTTTTTTTCTGGGAGGTGGGAGGGGAAGTGCTGGTCAAGTGTCTTAATACTGCTAATACAAACAAATCAAGTAAAGCAACACATACTCCCTTCCTCACATACTGAGTTCTTTTCTTAGATAACTACTGTAAGCTCTAGTAGCACTTTATCTTTCCTGCCTGACAAGAAGGGAACCATAAGGGCAAAGAGAGGGTTGCTTCCACCAAGAGATCTCAGAAACTTTCTGGCATATTATAGGGTTTTTTAAAATAAATTTGTCTCTAAATGACTAAGATGGTAAGAGGGGCAGTCATACATTCTGCTTTCATCTTTTTTTTTATGTCCCAAATTTGTTCCCTCTTCATTTTTTGTCTCCATGGCAACAGCCATTAATTAAGTTGTCACAGGTGTTTTTATGACAGAACTTCTTAGATATGTTAGTTGACCAAATCTGTGCACCTGTGGCCTTTTCATTAACACTTATTCGTCTTTTCTCTCCAACATGCAATTGATTTGGTATTTGAAGCAAATATATAGGCTGCCACTCAATTCTCAATGCACCTAATTATGCCGAAACAATGTGTCTTTTAGTTATTTGAAGTTGTGAGATATTGTGGAGTCAATATTGTATGAAACTCATGTAGTATACTAGTTTCTTCATTCAGTTAAATTATTCTCTAAATTTGAGATTTGGAATTTCTGTTGCTTAGTTCTCAAAATTGTAAAATAAAGATGACAATAATGTATGTAACCTCTTCCTGAAAATAGCTCAAGCCCTGTGCATTTCAAGCTTTGGTTGTTGATAAGTATAGAAGCTTGCTTTGCACACAGAAAAGTGGAGGCATTGACATGAATGATTTAGTGCTTTTCTGGACGCCTGATCATCCTAGCGTGGTGTCTCAGGTTGGCATGATATGATATGATATATGATATGATATGAATGAGTGGTAAATGCATCCTAGTAGTTTGGGGGTTTTTGTATTTCATATTGTTGTTTTAAAACAGTATTGCCTGTAGCACTCTTTTTCCCCGCCTCGATAAAATGGTAAAATCCCGGACAGGAATCTGAGGCATTCCGCCCGGCTGTTTTTCTTGGAAGTCTGAGGAACTGTGTAAATAAACTGTAAATGTACTGAAGCAGGAGATCTTAACTGACCAAGTCGGAGGGTCATTGGCTTCTCTCCCCCCGGAGGTTTGTTGGCTTTCCCCCTTCCCTCCTTCCCCGTCTGGGAAGTCACTCCTCAGAAGGCTAGTTCTCCAGTCCTTTCACCATTCTTATCGCCCTTTTGTGGACCCTTTCAAGTAGTTCAACATCTTTCTTAAACTGGGAAGACCAGAACTGGACACAGTTTTCAAGATGTGGTCTGACCAGCGCTGAGTACAGGGGAAGAATAACTTCACTAGTCATACTGGCCGCACTGTGGCCAGGCTGGCCAGGATGCCATTGGCCCTCTTAGAAACCTGGGCACACTGCTGGCTCATATTAAGTTTTCTGGCAACCAGTGCTCCCAAATCCTCCTCCATTTGACCACTCTCCAGCCACTCATACCCCAGCCGAAAGTGATGCATGGGGTTGTTATGTCTAAAGTGAAGAACCCGGCACTTAGTCTTGTTAAATCTCATGCTATTAGAATCTGCCCATTTCTCTAGCCTGTCAAGGTCCCTCTGAGGGGCCCTTCTACCCTCTGGCAGTTCCACATTTGCCCCCAACTTGGTATCATCTGCAAACTTGCTAATGGTGGACTCAATTCCCCCATCCATATCATCAATAAAGATATCAATAAAGACTAACACTGATCCCTGTGAGACTCCACTAGTGAATGGCCACCATGTCGACTTGAGATACAAGAATACAATCAATACTTTTTGATATTTTGATGGGACAATTTCATAATGTTATGTCTTAAATAAAAGGCAAATTCTTGTGTAGGAAAGGGTGTAGCTTATCTGGCTATTTTGATTTCATTTATAAATAAGTAGAATGATAAGGGAATCAAATAAAATAAATTGATTTACATATCATCTTTACTCTAAAAGTGCATAAAAAAGAGATGTAAAAATACCATTTTTCTGTGACAGGATAAGCTTTGCTAAGCTTTTCCTCCCTGGCCATTGTCATTGCCATGCTCAAATTCTAAAATTTGACTTATAATAGAATTTCCTCTGTTATTGAGACCTCTGTGCTATTCCTGAATATGCCAATGATAATAGGAGGTACAGTATATTACAGAGAAGTCAGAAATACACAGAAATGCACAAATATCCTGATGGGAGCTTTGTTCTTACTCCAAGCAGCTCTTTGCACAGAACTTAAACCTCTGAGATTGTATGCTTCAGAAATCTAAGCCTTATTTAAAAAAAAAAAAAAGGAAAAAAAATTAGCCTGAGGTTCTGAAAAATTTTCTCTGACTAACAACGTGATTGTCTTACAGCTTTCAATGACTCTTGCTCAAGTTGTCCATCAATATTTTTTTACTAATGCAATTTGCATTTTGTACCTAATTGGTCTTAAGTGTTTTGTAAATCTTACTGTAACAATATTTTCAATAAGCTGCAAAAACCCCCACAACATACAAGTTAAATGACATATTGTCTTTTGCTGTTTTAAAAAAAGTGTTCTGTTCTACCAACTTATGAACAAGCTATGGTGGTACCAAGAACCTGAATGCCTTTTAATGTAATTAACTTTATAAAGTCGAGTCTCCTATACCACTGGACAGCGGTCTTATTCGGGTCCCACGAAGACCGCCTTCCACATTGATTAGCAGCCCATTAATATGCAAATTTGCCCCTCCCCCAGACAGCTCCCCGGCGCTGTTTCAGCACTGTGTTGCTGTGTATCAGTTGCCGCAGCAGCCGTGCTGTGGGGGTGGGGAAACAGCGGAGCAGCTGCAGCCATGCCCGGGATGGGGCAAGTGGCGAAGCCACCCCCACCACCGCCATGGCTATGCAGGTAGATTTGCATATTCATGACGGTCTAATTGAATATTCATGCGTGCCAGGTCGCGCATGTGCTGTTGTGAAAAGACGCCTCCTTAAATGCTGAAAAATCATGCCACTAAGATGTGAACCTGCAATATGGGGGGGCACAAAGTGGAAGAGGGTTGACTGTCTATAACTTGGCTCATCTTTCAGGACTAAGCAGAATTGACTGAGTTTGTGTGCATTTTGTACTTAAACTCTTCATGTTTTGACTTGTGTTTTTTTAATCATTCAGAGCACAGACCTCAATATCAAAATACTGTTTGGGACTCATGAGAAATGTATAGAAAGACGTAAAACATAGTATCTCTACTTTCTATACACACAAAATTGCTGGTGTATGCTTCCCAGCATATAGCTCCAAGAAATCAAGTAACTGGGTGATTTTAGAGTTCAGGTCACAGCTACTTTCTTTCATCTTTCAGTGCTTTTGAATTACTAGTGATACAGTCTGCTGACACCAGTAGATTTACACTCCAAATGCACTAAAAATTAAATAAAAATCTTTAATGAAAGCCAGATAAGATCTGAGAAAAGAAAGCTTGCTGTGTTGTTGGTTCTGCCCTATCATATAGTGTTTGACTAGAATCAGTTTTGCTTTGGGTTCGGGCATCTGTACCACAGTCACCTTATCAGTCCAAACTCTTATGAGCAATATTAGTGAGAAGCTGGCACAAAAGTGTTGTGATGGATGATAACATAAGCCCCATTCACAGGAAATTAGATTTTCTAAGGGCTGAAGAGAAACCTTGCAGAACTCAAACACCAGTAAATAGCTGCTTTCTCTGTATTTTACCCTGGAGGAGTCAGCACTAATGGTCCGACAAGCCAGAAGGAATGTCATGTTAATAATTGAAACTGGGCACTTGATCTTGCATACAGATCTGCTCTTTCATTAGACTTGAAGGCAGTTCAGATTCATAAGTGATTATTCATCCCTGGAGGTGTTTAAGAAAAGACTGGATGAAGAACTCATTGACATGGTCTAGGCAATGGGAAACTTGGATGCATGGAGCGTGGTGCCCATGACTCCAGGGTTGTGGGTTTGATGCCTGGCTGGGCATTTGCTTGGGAGTTAGACTAGATGATCCATGTGGGTTCCTTCCAACTTGGATATTATGTGATTCTTTACAGAGGAACAAAAATACACATTGAAGAAAACAGTACACAGACTTTCAAAATGTAACTACCAAAATGCATCTTTTTGTCTTTATTTGGGTCATTAATACCTTTTTTTTATTTTTTTTCTGATGATAATTAGGAAGACACTCCAAATCAGAAAGAAAACCAGAAATAAATTGATTTCAAAGGCAGGTGTTTTTGACAGGACCTTTAAGAAAGCATTAGTCAAATTTGGTTCAGATAATAAATGATCTGATGTAGGTGAAGGTTAACATGGTTTTTAGTTCTGTGTGCTTGTAAAATGAGAAATCTTGGCATCATGTTGTACACTATTATATCCCTTTCTGCGCTTCATGAAACTTCATGCACCCACAAGATAAGAACTGAAAAGTACTGAGGATTTACTGTATTTACTAATTACAGCCTCACTGGAATACAGTAATATCTTACTATTTTGCTCTTCGAATGTCGCATGCTCACTCCTTTGTGGATTTTCTCCTGAGATATGTCCATGGCAATGGTCCTGCCAGTCCCAGGGTGATGGCATGGGGCAGGGTGTGGAATGCCTCCTGGCGCTCCTGCCATGGCTGCCAGAGGCAGGCGAGATTCCTAGAGCGCCCCTTCCCTGGGACGAGCGGATGTCAGGCCAAGCCTGAGGGGATCGGGTGGCAGGCAGGTTGCATTTATGTATGTATGAATCCTATTTTGTGGTTTTCACATTTCCATGGGGAGTCTCGGAACTGAACCCCCGCGATATTTGAGCTATTACGGTAGTAACAATCAGAACCATCCATTGTCCAGGATGGAATAAGCCCATCCTCAGGAACTTTTGCATGTCTTGCTGTGATCTCACTCACAGCACTGTACCAGCTTTATCAGAACCAGGGTTAGTGGAATGATATATTAGTCAGTCTTTATCAGCAGCTATGCTAACATATCACAGACTCAAGTAAAAGAACAATCTATGCCTCAAAAATTTAACAATCCAAAGTTACATTTAAGACAGCTGAAGACCGTTGATAGACTGTACTTAGAGAAATAGATTTACAAGTATTGTTTTTTCTTCTTAGTGCATTGTCATTTTTCACAGATACAGTAAATACAGTCAGCCCTCTAATACCACAGTACCACGGGGCTTGGTGCCCCCATGTGAAGCCCTCTGTCTGCATAGAATAGCAGCTCATTAATATGCAAGTTTGCCCTGCACCCTCACACCTCTTCTTGGCACTCAGGCGCTGTTTCGGCACTGTTCTGCTGTGTGTCGATGTTTGTGTCGGCGCTTCCCAGCGCCCGCGCCACCCCACGCTGGGAAAAAACCCTTTTTCACTTGGCTGGGGACACAGGTGCTTTTTTTCAGTTTTGTTTCATCAACATTTTTCAGCAGAAGTACTGAAACAAATGTCTGTGTTATTATTTATACAAAAATACAAATGGTTTATCTTAAAAGTAATATTAAATTACTTGCAAAACCATTTTTCTAGTTAGCATATTTGAACAGCTAAGGTAAAAATGTTATTCTATGTATCTTGGAATGTGCTTTTTGCTTCCTTTTATACCCCCTGCTCAAGTATGCTACAATACAGATCCAATTTTCTTTTGTAATTACATTTTAGCAACCAAACCAAAACTAGCATAGCCTTAGTAACTTCATTGAAACTACAGTGGTTCACAGAATCACAAAATATACTGAACTGGAAGGGACCCAGAAGGATCATCAACTCTTCACCCTGCACAGGACCATCCCTGGAGTCACACCATGTGCCTGAGAGCGTTGTCCAGATGCATCTTGAGCTCTGTCAGGCGTGGTACTGTGGCCACTTTACAGAAGAGCCTGTTCCAGTGCCCATCCACCCTTTGCATGAAGAACTTCTCTCTAATATCCAACCCAAACCTCCCATGATACAACTTCAGGTCATTCCTTTGTGTCCTGTCAATGGTCGCAACAGAGATCACTGTCTGCCCCTCCTCTTGCCCTCACGAGGAAGTTGCAGACTGTGATGAGGTCTCCCTTCAGTCTCCTCCAGGCTGAATAGACCAAGTGCCCTCAGCTACCTATCATACAGCTTCCCCTCAAGGCCCTTCAGCATCTTTGTTGCCGTCCTTTGGACACTCTCTAACAGCTAAATATTTTTCTTTTACTGTGGTGCCCCAAACTGCCACAATATTCAATATGAGGCCACACCAGTGCAGAGCAGAGTGGGACAATCCCCTCACTTGACTGTCTGGCGATGCTTTCCTGATGCTTTCCCTAATGCCCCCCACGATACGGTTGGCCCTCCTGGCTGCCATGGCACTGCTGACTGATATTCAACTTGCCATCCACCAGGACCCTCAGGTCCTTTTCCATAGCACTGCTTTCCAGTCTCACATTCTCCAGTCTGTACGTACATCCAGGGTTCCTCATCTCAGGTGCAGAATCTGGCACTTTCCCTTGTTGAACTTCATATGGCTGGTGATTGCCCAGTCTTCTTATTTGTCAAGGTCTCTCTGCAGGGCCTCTCTGTCTTCAAGGGAGTCAACAGCTCCTCCCAGTTTTATGTTACCTGCAAACTTGCTTTGTATCCCTCCCAGTCCTGTGTTCAAGTCATTTATGAAGATGTTGAAGAGGACTGGGCCTAAGATGGAGCCCCGTGGAACCCCAGTAGGGGCAGGTCTCCAGTCTGATGTCACTCCATTCACTATTACCCTCTGAGCTCAACTCATGAGCCAATTGCTCAGCATTATCTACCTCAGGTTTTTATGCAACTTTTAATTGCTACGAGTGTTTCTAGTTGTCTGTGTTACACAGACAAGGACATGTGACACGCTAGTGATGTTAACCTACTAATTCAGTGAAGATGACTCAGTCTCCATGAAATTATATCTGTAATAGGATGTGATAGTCAGTCATACTAAAGGTCACTTCCATGTGCTCTTCCATATAGTTTCTGTCTACATAATTCAATGTTAGGAATGACTTCAAATCCACCTGTTCTTGGAGACTATATTGCTTACTGGAAAATGATACCGTTTCATCTGCCAACAATATTACAATTATATGATTACTAATGAATCATTGTGCCTCAATATTTTGTATTTTAATCAAATGTTCCCTGGGGGACACTTTCACTTAAGATCATGCGTGTGATTCTTATTGGAGTACAGAAAGAAATGTAATGGAAAACACCGAAGAGCAATAAGAAAAGCAAAAATTTTTCTGTAGAGGGTTCAGAGTCTATTAGAGTCCCATTTGGACATTTTAAATGAAATAATTTAGACTAATTTGACATTCTGATTGTGAAAAGAACCTGTATAGTCACTAAACATCTTCTAGGAATACATGGGCCTTCCAGTTTTAAGTAGTCCAGTACTTGAACCGTATTCATATAACAGGTAGCACTTTTTCTTCTTTTTTTGGGTTGTAACACATAGTAAAGTGATAAAATTGTAAACCCTTTTCTTGTGTTTCTTTTTACACAGTAGGTGTTACTGAACGAAACACAGCTGCAGACAGTTTTGAATATTGGACTGTAGCTTTCATAAGAAAGAGATTAGACTGGAAATTTATCTGTTATTACAATAAAGTGTATATTCAAAGTAGCCAGCACTGAAGGAGGAGCAAGATAGACTTCCAGGTATCTCAACAAATATGCCCCTGGATTTGGGGTCTGGAAGGAAGTAATAGCTCTAGTAGCTACTCTACTATTCTACTTGTAGTTCTTTCATTAGAAATGCTAGAATTTCTTAAAACAGATACTCCTACCTCTTGTGCAGTTTTAATATTTAAAATATAGTAAAGAACATTACAATAAGACCAGAATCTGTAATACGGGATTCCAGTTACATTCCATTTACTGTAGATGTATGGACAGATAAATTATAAAGTTCATGTGACCAGGAAGAGTTTAGAGAATAAAATGACTAACTGGTATAAATTTCTGGAATATGTTTCCTGGTGTCTTTCCATTCTTGAGGTCAAAAAGAAGGTGAGATATCATCACCAACCCAGAACTAAATCCTGAAATGTAATGTGCCTTCTTCCCCCAGTCCAGCAAGGTAATATTTCTGTCTTCAATGAGGTTGAATTTATGAAATTCAAGTATTTGTTTACTTGTTGAAGCAGAAAGTATGATCCCATTCTCCGCATCTTTGTCATAATTTCGCCTGAGTTTATANAGTCCAGCTGTTTTTATTCAGTCGAATCATAAAAACCTGGAAAAGAATCTTGGGTAATGTTTGTGAGAGATGTGAATGTGCTCTGAAGGACCATAATTCTAAAGATGCCGCAATAAGTGAAATCCGTGAAGTAACGGTAAATACGGAAAAGCCGGGGGGGAAAAAACTTGGTGTATTGAAGCTGCAAATGGTGAACCTCGAAGTAGCATGGGATTACTGTAATTATTGACATTATTTTGAAATACAGTATTGTCAATTGGAACCACCTCTTAAAGAAGCCCTTTCAGAATGTACTAGAGCCCTTTTAGACACATGTTTTGGAGTGAAGGCAATTTTAACTCAACAGTTCTTAAAATTTCATTTATTCAGCTGTGATGAACCATGTGGTATGTAAGTGAAATGACAGAGTTTTTGCAATTCTGAAAAAGCTCACAGTCTAGAAGGTATGAACCAGTAATCTGAGAGGAGAAAATAATATTTTTCTTTTGCTATTATTATGAATTCCTTCAGTGCATATTATATGCTAAAGACAGCCATGTAGGAAGGGGTTTGATGCAAGTGGTGCAACATCTTGTTTAGTACCATCATTAAAGCATCATTAGTCTCAGGGGATGAGATTAAATATCAAATGCTAAATGAAATATTTTAGTCCCATAGATTTATGTAAGGAATGTTTAGCAAGTATAATAAATAAAGCTTGGGAAAAGTCTGCAATTATTAATTCCTCAGGTGAATAATAGTATTTTTTAAGAATATTAAAAAAATCACACATAGAAAAATAACGTTATAACTGAGAAATACCACAGGAAAAATGGTTTCATCAAAAAATAACCTTTCTTTCCTTTGGTATATCTGTGCAACAAACATAATTAAAAACTAAAATCCTTTTGAATGGAGTGGCTTAAAAAAATGCTTGACTCAGAATTGAAGGGCAATTAGAATTGATATTTCTGTATATAAATGTAAACACTTTTTTATTTCATGTGTTTCTTATCTGCTAATAGAATCATAGGACTCATCTGAGAACATTGAGTCCCATGGCTCTGTCATGTCTGCCACTAGACCATGTACCTAAGAGACATGTTTACACATCCTAAATACCTCCAGGATGGTGACTCCACCACTTCTCTGGGCAGCCTGGTCCAATATTTGACAACACTTTTGGTGGACAAATTGATACTTTTTTTTTTTACATTTATCAGATAGTGATCCTGTCTGCCAAAAGAAAGGGTAACAACTGTGACATCAGTAGGACCCTAAAGGTTTAATCACTTCCAGTTACAGTTTTGACAACAGGAGAGATTATTATCCACTGCTTTCTCACAGACATTTTTCATTCTAGAGAGGATATTGTCCTTCCACATCTATTAGCTCAGTCTCAAAAATAAACCACATTAGTAAAGCCTGTTTCAGTAGTACTATTTTGCTAATATGTCTAAGGATATATGTATTGAGATTTTATTTTGGAATTAACTAACATAGTGGTCGTGTCAGTGACTTCTCAAGGAAAGAAAGCAAAATGGTGAATATTAATTTGCAGAATATTGCCCCTTCGAAAATAACCGTGTTTGATCTGAAGAACTCATTAAGCTATACTGTAATAAAGTGTTGTAGTAAATTGCTTATTGATTCTGAGATACTGACCAATGGATGATCAGGCTGCTTTCTTTCCTTTTTTTTTTTTTTCCTTAAATTTAGCTAGAAAGTATATGAAATTGTCTATAGATTGTAAAAACATTACAGTTTTTATTTTCAAGGATTACAGCCTATAGATCTTTAAAAAGTCATAAATTATAAATAGAAGTGATACTTTGGAAAAAAATTGTTAAATCTCTCGAACAAAAGCAATACCAAATACCTACAGATATATTTTTTTTTAAAGATTAATTAGCTAGCACTAATACAGCTGTCATTGATATTTTTTCCAAACATTTGCGAGAAAGATTGCTCATGGTTTATCAGGCCTCTTTTTTCTCGGTCAGTCCAAGCACTTTTATTGGAAGCAGGAATCTCAAAGAAATTGATGGCCCTCTTCCTGAACCTCAGTAATTTCCTGAGGTTTCAGGACAAAGATTTTCTTTACTGGTAATTGCAGACAGAATGCTACAAGCCTATGTGTCATTGTCTAGTGGAGTGCAGCCACTTAAATGGGTTTGACTGTCTAGAGTGACAATTCCCCCAAATCTCTTTACTCCAGCCCTATGTGATCTGGAAGAAAACTGAAGAAAAAAGTGCTGCTCTGCTTTTCTGAGCTGGCTAATGAGTGTCCTTGTGACATGGGCCAGCAAAACAGGCATTTGCTAGGAGATTTCTGTTCCACTCACAGGATCAGGCTTTCATGCAAACATTCCTGTTGTAACAGCATCAATTTAAAAATCCCACTTATGTATAAAAATTCCTCCTTGTTTTGTTGAAAAAGATATTTTAACTATTTCAGTATGTTTATTCTGTGGTTTATATTACTAATTTTTATTATTTTTCTTATTTCTGAGGACACCAAAACCAATAGAGAGACTTTAATTCTTAATTAAAAAATGTGCATGTAAATCACAAAAATAATCAATATATCATAAATAATGTCTGCAATAATTACTGCTCCTTTTTAAATAAATCTAATTTCTGCCAGTGTCTCCAGTGTTCTCATTCTATAGGTCATCAGTTTTGTCTTTTATCTCCTTGTAGACCTTTGAAAACTGTTGAATTATGCAGTCTTTTGGAAATACCAACTGGTATTTATATGCCTGTTTAATATATATTTTTTTTCCTTTTCAAGGTAAATACTTAGGAAGGTTCTTTC
>WEKX01013807.1:15674-57777 GCA_013390025.1 Pitta sordida | reverse complement strand
CCCAATGTTCCCGTGCCACAAGCTCAGCACATCCACTGTTTNCGAGCCCCGCGGGATTCAGGTTTTAGGTTTTCCCCATCAATCTCATCTTGAAGGTTTGATCCGATAGGAAGGTTTGAGTGGGTCAGGACCAGCAGAAAAGAGAGAATTGGAGGACTGGTTTTGTTTGATTAATTCTAGGAATTGGTTTCTCTGGCAGGATCCTGGATACCAGGATTGATACCCTTCTTCCTCCAAGGCGTTTGAGCCCCTCTCTTTTCCCAAAGCTCTTTGGCTGTGATCCCAGGATGGGGTGTAGATGCATTATCTTCCTTCAGTGGGAGCTTTGCAGCTTTCCTTGGCATTTAAATATTAAATTAGTGGATGTGTTGTAGCAGCAACTGTTTGCTGCATTTGGAAAAACAATCCACATTTTTGTTGGTGAAACAGTCTCAAGTACCTGGACTTTGAAACCTGTAAGGAGGATGGTCCTTATATATTACAAGGCTAAATTGCAAATATCTCCCCTCTGGGACAGACAGATCTGAGGCTTTTTGGTAGCCAATCACTCAGTGCATGTCTGAATGAGCTCACAATGAGCTCAGTGCCAAAGTATCAGAGGATCTGGATTATCTGGGTGCTTTGCAACAGCATGTCAGAGAGATGGAGGCACTACAAAACTGTTTGCAGAGTCTGGTTGATACAAATATCATGTGGAGAGAGACTGTTGAGGGTCGAGAGGCCCTGGAACAGGTTGCCTAGAGAAGCTGTGGCTGCCCCATCCCTGGAAGTATCCAAGGCCAGGTGGGATGGGGATTGGAGCAGCCTGGGATAGTGGAAGGTGTCCCTGCCCATGTGTCTAAGGCTGATTTGGATGGGTAGGAATTGAATTTAGAGATATTTGAATAACAGAGAGGGAAATAAGAACTCTACCGGGAGAAAGAAAAAAAAATTAATATATACACGTCTGAGATAACAACAAGATAACAACAATAACAAGAGCACTAACAATAGAACAGGACATACGAACAATCCCCTGCTGGAAATGATGACTGAAGACAGCTGCAAATAAACCCGAGGGGACCAAGTTCCGAGGAGACTGGGGTCCCCCCGGGATTCCAGGGGGCAGGGCAATAGGCTTCAAGATAGGTGAGGAGTAGTGGCCAGAGACCCTTTCCTGGGATGTCTGAGGGGGCTGTAGGGAGATCCAGCAGTTGGCGGGGGGTGAAGGCTGCGCTGAGGTGGAGAATTGGGGACCGTATGCTCTGGGCCAAAAGTCATGGTCTTGAGCGACAGCAGGGGAAGTTCAGACTTGATATTAGGAAAAGGTGAGTGATCCGAATTTGGAATGGGTCGCCCACAGAGGTGGTTGACTCACCAACCCTGGAGGTGTTTAAGGGAAGGCTGGATGAGGTGTTGAGGGATATGATCTAGATGTAGATGATAGGTTAGTTGGATTATAGGTTGGACTAGATGATCTTCAAGGTCCTTTCCAGCCTTATCTGTACTGTGAATACTGTGACAATGGCAGTGGTAGGGATCAGAGGAGCAAGGGAGATGTCCTCACTTTGGGAGATCCACTAGCTGGCCCAGGGCATCTGTATTTATGCAGCTGCATTTATAGGGCCTCAGGCCCCTGCCCTAGCCCCACGCCTTGTGGGTGTGTCTTCATGTCGTCACACCTTTCTCCTGGCTGTTACCCCGGGCCCGCCCCGTTTCCGCCAGGGGAGCACAGGCTTCATTTTTCTTCCTGCCACGTGTCCAAACCTGGCATCTTGGTCCTGCAGCAAACAATGCTCCCCAGTCAATGCTTCCTGTGCAATGCCGCTGACCCCCACAGCTGCCAACGCCGTCTTCCTCAGAGACCCACCTGTGCCCGCCCGCGAATCTGCGCGTCGCTCAGCAGCCAAGGGCCCTCTGCCCCTCCGTGGCTGGTGCACCGTGGGCACACCTCGACTCTTCCCCCTGCACCTCCCTGCCAAGAATCACTCCCGCTCCTGCCGCTGCCTCCACCCATCCCCCCTGGCCCTGGGAGCTGAGGGGAAAAAAAACCAGGCAAGACAAAAGGAAAACAGGACAGGGCGGTATGGAGGATGGACAGGGAACCTTTTATTTGTCTGTCTGGAAAAAAAAGCTTTAAAATAAAACTCTACCCATGACAGGTTGGATCCCGGGGATGGGGTTGGATTCCTGGGATGGGTTTGGATTCCTGGGATGGGTTGGATCACTGGGATGGATTTGGATTACCAGGATGGGCTGGATTACCAGGATAGGTTGGATCCCTGGGATGGGTTTGGATCCCTGGGATGGGTTTGGATCACTTGGAAATTCCTACAGCTGGTTTAAGAAAAAAAAAAGTCTGTTTTTCCACACTTTTTCCATGCTCTGGAGAAGGATTTGCCATTCCAGGGGCCACTTGCTACTCCAAATGCAGCTTTTTCTACTAAAAAATGCCATGCAAAGTGCATGCGAGTACAAATTCCAGGGAATTAGCTAAAAACAAGGGAATTCTCAGCATTCCTACTATTGCACTTCCTAAACACAGAGTTCTGAGCTGCTTATCCTGGTTGGAAAAATCCAGGAAGCCGTTGGGAAGTGAGTTCAAGTAACAGTGTGCAGCCATTTGTGCTTCCAGGCTTTCCTGGATCCAGGAAAAGCCAGAGGGATATATCAATGGGAATATTTGAGCCCAAGGGGTGCCATTCCAGGTGGGAATTGTGCTGTGGAACCACCGCCAAGTGCCGTGGCTGCTTCCTGACTTCCCTGATCCAACCCCCGCTGGAAGGAATGCTGCACCTTGGAATAACGGGTGGGAAGGCCGGAGCACGTTCAAATTCCCAACTTTTTTGACTAATTACTTGATCTGCTCTAATTGCAATCAGGGCTCCAGATCCCTGATTTAATCCTGGAGCAGCGGGAGGGCTGACTGTACCTGAGAATTCCAGGCTCCAGCTCAGGCTTCCCTGGAAGAGAACTAGCTCCAGATGCCTAAAAGAAAAAAAGGAGGGAAAGATAAGCTGAGCTGCAGCTGGAAGTAGGACAGACCTTAAAATGATGGAGGGTAAAGCTGACCTTAAGTGCAGCTTTGCACTTGGAAGCACAGGGAATTTAATCCATGTCAGCCCTAAGCCTTATGCACAGGGAATTCTGTCCCATTCCCTAATGGATGCTCGTAATACAACACAAAACTTGGGATTTTTTTCCTTTATCTGGGATTTTTTTGCCCTTTCCAATGACTCTAAACCTCTCCCAATCCTGATGAATGTAAAACTCTGGAAAACTGGGAGGAAGCAGCCTTATCCAAAAAAAAATGCTGATTTTCCCGGGAATTCCAGGGATTGGGAATTCAGAGCAGGGCCGTATCTATGGCTGCCTTGAGGTGATGGAGCAAAACCTCTGGAGAAGGAGAGAGGGAAGTGAGATCCAACTTCTGGAAATCCTCGTTGGAAATCAGGGATGTCAACACCTTCCCGGCCCTCTGGAGGTCAAACACGGCATGGAGCATTCCCAAGCCGGAAATGGCAGCTTTGGAATTCTTCTTGCCAGAGGTTTCTTCATCCAAGCCTTTTTCCAGGACCGAAATCCTGTTTTCCACGATGACTTTGAGGAAGTTGTAGAACTCCTTGTAGTCGATGCCGGTGCAGGACTTCAGGATCAGCTGCAAGGGGGAGAAAAGTGGGATTGGGAATGGGAATTACGCTGGAAAATTGACAGCGGGAATTTTAAGGGGCTGTTTCTGTTCCCAGAACTGGAGGTGAATTCCCTGAGACTGAAGAAGATCCTTATCCTTCATTTCCAACAGATGGAATTCTGCCCTCGGAAGCAGCTCCGATTCTGGGGCTGCAAGAGGCCTCAGTTAGGCCAAAGTTCCCAAATTTTGGCTCAAAATTAATAAACTTTGGCCCACAGTTCCCAAAGTTTGGTCCCAAGTTCCCAAATTTTTGCTCAAATTTCACAAGTTTTGGCCCAAAGTTCCCAAAGTTTGGCTCCAAATTCACAAAGCTTGGCCCAAATTTTAGCCCAAAGTTCCCCAGTTTTGGCCCAAAGTTCCCCAGTTTTGGCCCAATGTTCCCAAATTTTGGCCAAGGGTTCCTCAATTTTGGCTCCAATGTCACATATTTTAGCCCACGCTTCCCAAATCTTGGCCAAAAAGGTTCCCCAATTTTGACAGAAAGTTCCCAAATTTTAGCCTGAAGTTCCCAAATCTTGGCTCAAAGCTCCCCAGTTTTGTATCTCCGAGCTGTGATAAGGCAACACAATAAATCCCAGGAATCTGGGAATCCCACGAATCCCAGGAATCTGGGAGAGCTTGTACCTGGCATTGGAGGTGCCAATCTTCCCTGGGAATTTTCCATTGGCTGATTTCCCGTTGGACAGCCGCCAACTCATCCTGCAGAAAGCACCACATGATGGAAACGTTGCACCCGTTCACCCAGTTGTGGTTGATGGAAATGGTGTCTTCCTGGTGGGAGAATTCATGGAATCAAACCATAAGGAATGTGGGAGAAAACAGGCTGGAAGTGGCTGCGATGCTCCAAAATTCCTCAGCAAAGGGAAAAGTTTCTTTGGAAGCAACACCAGCCCTGGGGTGGGAAGTTGGGTCTTTCCGTGGCCCTGAAGGATATCCCAAATTTTGTTTGGAAACTGGGAAGTGGCTCAAATTCCTGTGTGTGATCAGAGGTGGGAGAAGGTGGTGGGGAGAAAGGAGTTTTGGGTTGAAATCCTGGAAAAAGGATTTTTTAGGGTTGTCCATCATGGAATTCCAATTTCCAGTTCAACCCAAGATTAGTGGAATTATCCCAAATCCTATTTCTGAGTGACTGGAAGCATTTAATGCCCCCTAAAAAATCCCAGAAAAACTGAATGCACATACCTTGTTTTGTTGCATACTCCCAAAATTCCAGTGGTGAATGATCAAAGAGCTTTGGAGTTTGGGATTGGGTTCAACTGCCCAGGATAGTTTGGCTTGGAAGGGACTTCAAGATTATCCAATCCCGCCCCATTCCATGGGCTGGGACATTTCCACTATCCCAGGTTGCTCCAAGCTCCATCCAACCTGGACAACATTCCCGGGGATGGGAAATCTACAGTGTGTCTGTTCCAGGGCCGCACCACCCTTCCCAGGAAGAATTTCTTCCCAATACTCCCTAGAGCAGCTTTTTCCTCCTGAATTTTTCAACTTTTTGGGATCACGTCCAGGAAGGACTGAGCTGATCCAAGGTGCTGCCTTATTATTATCCCTATGGAATGCCAAGGATTTTGGGAGCTCTTACCAGGTTGTAAACCTGGTGGTGCCATCCACTGGGAATGAAGACAATCTCTCCCGCTTCCTGAAGGATTTCCAGAGGAGGTTGGCTTTGGTTGGAGCGAGGATAAACATTCCTGTCCTGCAGGATGGGAGCAGTCACGTCGAAGGGAAGGTTTCCATGGAGGTCCTTCAGGAATTCCTCTTGTCCTGCTGGATACAAGAGCCATTTCTTCCTGCCGCAGATGTTTGCGGACCAGCTGTAGGAACGGAACACGTCGGCATGGAATGGTGTCCTGAGGGAAAAGAGAACATCAGCATGGAATGGTGTCCTGAGGGAATGGAGAGTTGGAAGGAAAGGAAAACATCAGCATGGAATGGTGTCCAGGATATCCGCAAGGAATGGTGCCCTGTGGGAAAAGAGAACATCAGCATGGAATGGTGTCCTGAGGGAAAGGAGAACATTGGCATAGAATGGTGTCCAAGACATCAACATGGAATGGTGTCCTGAGGGAATGGAGAGTTGGAAGGAAAGGAAAACATCAGCATGGAATGGTGTCCAGGATACCAGCATGGAATGGTGTCCTGTGGGAAAGGAGTGGTGGAAGTGAACACAATCCCTAAAAACTTTAATTCCTCTTAAAGGCCCTGGGAGTCAGAGCTGCTGATCCCACACCATCCCTCTTTTCCCGGAATTTTGCTTGGATTATGCTGTTTTGTCCATGAAAACACCTCCATGGCAAGGAGTGTTTTCTATCTGGGCTTCTCCAGCTTTTCTTTTATCCCACAGATGCTTCCATGTGGAAGCAGGGGATTTGTGCTGGGCATTCTAAACACACTGCCCGTGGAATTTGGAACCAACACTGGGCTGGAATTTCCATCCAAGTCCTTGCTGTCTCTCCAAGGCTTTTCCTGACCCTGCAACCCGCAAGTGGCTGGTGTTCCCAAGGGAATTCCAGCTCCCAAACATTCCCAAAGCCTTACCAGGATCCCTTGGGTCCCATGTAGACAAACCTAAAGTCATCCACATCCAGGGAATCCCAGTATTCATTGAGCCAGTCGGAGGAGAAGTACACGGGAGTGCTGTAAACATCCTGCTCCGGGAAAGCCCTGGAAAACACCAAGGGTTGGAAAGGGCTCTGAGGAAAACGGATGTTGCTGCTTCTCCCTCTGTTTCCCAAAATCCAGATGCAAGAGCTGGTGGATGTCTCCTTTATCATGGAATCTCGGGATGGATTGCGGGGAGGGGAACTTAAGGATCATCCCATTCCCATGGGCACGGACACCTCCCACTATCCCAGGTTGCTGTAACCTGCCCTTGGACACTTTCAGGGAGCCAGGGGCAGCCACAGCTTCCAGCTTCTCTGGGAAAACCATCCCAGTCCCTCCCCACCCTCCCAGCCAGGAATTCCTTCCCAATATCCCATTTGGCAGGGGGAAGCCATTCCCTGTGTCCTGTCCCTCCATCCTTTGGGAATAGTCTCTCTCCATGTTCTTGAGGCTCCTCCAGGCTCTGCAAGACCCCAGCCAGGTCCCTCTGGAGCCTTCCTGTCTCCAGGCTGAGGAATCCCGGGAATGCCAAGGCTCCCACCTGCTCAGGTGCCAATCCTTGAGGTAGAGGCAGCCCCGGGAGGAGCGGTGCCCATTCCCGATGAATTCCCGCCAGTACCGCACAAATTCCTTGAACGGGAGCTGCTCCTTGGGGTTGGAATTGTATTCTCTGACATCGCAGTTTGCAACAGGGACCACGGCTTCTCCTGGAAAACAAAGCCAGGGACTGAATTCACAGAATTCCTGGGACGTTTAGTGGTTCCATTCCTAAAAATGTCACGGCAAAACCTGTGTCCTTTGGGAATCCAAAATCCCAGGACTCACCAAACTCCCGGAGCAGGTGCTCAAAGTCCGGCGTCCCATCCCGAGTGACCCAGAGCCTCCGACTGCTCCAGTCCTCCGTGAACTTGGCTGAGAAAATACACGGATGGTTGGGAATGAGGTAATCCCGGAAAAAATCCGAGTAGCTGAAGGAATCTGCTTTGTCTATGAAGTCCACATGACCCCCGGGAAGAGCTCCTGGAGCTGAGGAGCCGGAATCCTGGAAAAAGGCAGTGGAACAGGCGAAGGTGGCCCTGTCCATGAAGGCGGGACAGAATTCCTGGCTTAGCCAAGGAATGGGGAGCAGATCCTATCTTGTTATCCAGGCTGGATGGAATTCCCGGCTTAGCCAAGGAATGGGGAGCAGATTCAATCCTGTTTTCCTAAAAAAACGTGGCTCAAGGCTCCAAATCCAGGAAAACTCCCGGGAAAACTGAGGTAAAGCAAGGAGTTGTGCAGAAGCATCCCTGAATATTGGGATAATTAGGATCTTCCATGGTTTTTGGGGTGGGATCTTGGGTTCTGGACGTGCTGGTTGTTCCTTCTTGTCACCTTCTTGCCAGGGCTGGGTCCTTCCTGGAATAGCAGGAATATTCATTTCCTTGGGATATTCCTGGGAATATCCCAATGAATTCCTGGGAATTCATTCATTGGAAGAGCTGAGGGAAGGGAACTCTGGGAATATCTGGGAATAAGGGCAGCTGCCCACGGAGTGGAGTGGGATCATCCCTTTGGTGGAAAAGCTCTGGAATCTCCCCCTCAGTTTTCCCAAGATTTTTCCTACGGATCTGGGAGGAATTTTGGATAAAAATAAGGAGCATAAAAGAGAGGGGAGAGGGAGGGCAAATAAACGTGGGATACAGGGGTGGGCTTTGGAAGACTCCAAAGGAGAAGGGGATAAAGGGAATTCCCCCCTCGTGGAGCTCCAAGGGAACACCAGAATGGGATTAAGTGACATCCACGAGGGAATTTCCAGGAAACACCGCGGGGAGGGGAATAAGGAGCTGAAATAAGGGAATTCCCAGGGATCTCGGGCTGCACAGTGAGATTCAGGGCTCTCCAGGAGGGAACTCGCAAGGAAAACCACAGTGGGAATCAAGACCCTTCATTAAGGAATTCCCAGGGAACACCCCGTGGGATTCTGGGCCCTCCTGGAGGGAATTCCCAGGGAACACCGGGAAACCGCGGTGGGTTTAAGGAGCTGGAATAAGGGAATCCCCAGGGATCTCGGACACCACAGTGGGATTCAGGCCTCCCTAGGAGGGAATTCCCAGGGAATACCCCACGGGATTCAGGGATTCCCCTGCAGCGCTCCCCGCTGAGGGGGACCCGGACAGCACAGGGTGTAGCACAGCACAGCCCATCCCCATGGCGCTGCCGTTCCAGCGGCGCTCTCCGCCCTTCCAAATTCCCAATTCACGGCCGATCCGCTATCCCCCCTCCTCGGTCGCTCACCTCCCCGCGGGCATCGCCCCGGGCCGGACGGCGGCGGTGACAANGAGAGGTGAGAGCGGGGGGTCGGGATGGGAATATCGGGATACAGGGGGGTGTTGGGATATGGGGGATGGGATAGAGGGATATCGGGATAGAAGGGGGTAAGGAGAGAGGGATATGGGAATATCGGGATACAGGGACATAGCGGGATATGGGGATACAGGGATAGGGATAGCGGGATAGAGGGGGATAGGGATGGAGGGATACAAGGATAGAGGAATATCGGGATATGGGATAGAGGGGGATAAGGATAGAGGGAGAGGGGGATAGGGATACAGGGATTTGGGATAGAGAGAGATGAGGATAGAGGGGGATGGGATAGAGGGATACAGGTGGACAGGGATGTGGGATAGAGGGATATCAGGATATGGGATAGAGGGATATGGGAATATGGGGATACAGGGATATGGGAATGGAGGGATGGGGGATAGAGAGGTAGAGAGAGATCAGGATATGGACATATTGGGATAGAGGGATATGGGGATAAAGGGATGGGGATGGGATATCGGGATATAGGGGTAGGGATAAGGAATGCATTGGGAATGAGGATAGGGTTGGGAATATGGGTATCAGGATATAGGGATGGGGTTATGGATATTGGGATATAAGGGTGGGGATTGGGATAGGGATACCAGGATAAAGGGATGGGGATAGAGATGGGCATGGGGATTGGGAATGGGATAGGGAAGGGAATAGGGATATAGGGATTGGAATAGGGGTTGGAGCCTGGAATTGGGACTTGGAGCTGGAATTGGGGCTCGGACAGAGACTTGGGAAGAGGAGGGGGAAGATGAGGATCAACCTCGGGTTGGATGGGATTTGGCTGAGAGGGAAACAGGGATGTGAATTCCTGGAGAAGGCAGGAGTCTGGAGCAGCTCCTGGATTAATTAGTGACACTCATTAATTGGGAATCTCCCACGGGATGAGTCAGCTGTTTTTTCTGGGAGCACAGCTGAGTGGCGCTTGGAGAATTCCCACCATTTCCTGCTGGACTCAAATCCCATCTCCCTGTTGCTCATCCAGGGATTCCTCTGGAAGGAGCCGCAGGTTTGAGGGAACACGAGCCCAAAATTCCAAGGCTTTGTTCCAAAAGGGGAGATTTCCTGAGCGGGGAGGATATGGATGCAAATTTCTAGGGAATTTCAAAGAATTCCGATTGTTTTCTCTGGGAAATGTGGCTGAAATTTGGGAATTTGGAGCCAAAATTTTTGGGCCAAATCTTAAATTTAATTTATCGCAAGAACAAAATTATTCCTAGAAATCCATAACAGGAATTTTCCCCACATAAATGATCCTATCCTGGTTATATAAAATATTATAATGCAGATTTAGACCTTTGATTTTCCTCTCCAAATGAAGATTTTCTGGAGCAAATAATTGAGGGATAACCAACATCTCCTGGAATTTTGTTGCCCCTCCTTTAAATCTGATTTTTTCTGGGATTTTTCTCTTTGTGCTCCTGGTTTTCTCCAGAATTTTGGATTTTTGGTGGATTATTTTTGCCTTGGAATTCCGATCTGTTGGTAAATTTATGGCTTTTATTTTTCCTTTTGATCTCTGGAATTAAGGATGGAATAAGGAAATCAATAAATCCATGGAAAAAAGGGATGGAGAGCCCAGTAAGGAGTTTTGTAGGATGGAAATTTCTGGGATCAATCCTTGTCTTAATAATATGGAATTGGGGATATATTTAATATAAAATAATTGGAACTGGACTTTTCCCGGGATATTAACGATGCAAAACCCTGGGAAATCTCAGTGGGATCTGTGGGAATTCCCAGAGGACCTGGAGAAGGATTCCCAGAGATTTCCTGGAATTCTGAGGGGTGGTTATTGTCAGTCTGAGTAGGGCGTTGGGAATTAGGATCCGACATTCCCAATTGCTGCAGACAAACAATTCCCTGGCTCATGATCTGGGGTTAATCCCGGGATTATCCCATGATCTATAAAAACCTTGGAGGAGGTGATGAGTTGGTGACTAATTTGGGCGTTCCCAAATAATTGTGGGATGCACCTGGTGGGAAAACTGGAGCAAGGAAGGAGAAGTCACAGGGAACAACCCATCCCTTGGGAATAAAAAACCTTGGGAACTGTGGAGTGGCGCCAATCCAGGATTTTTTTTTGCTCCAGATCCAATTCCCAAGTTCTGATTGTTGGGATATAAGGAAGTGGCAGTTCTTTGTTTTCCTGCTGGAATTCCAGATTCTGGTGAGCAAATCGTGTGGGATCGTGTGTCATCCAAGAGCATCTCAGGAAAACACGGCTCAGCTCGAGGTGCCGGGAATGTTTTTTGGATTTGGGAATTATTTTGGCTGGGTTTTCCCACCAGAGGTTCGATTCCCTTGGAGTCTGTGAGGAGGATCCTTTTTTCCAAGGGTCTCCTGATTCCAAGAGGGATTGTTGGAGGTGGATCAACATTTTTCAGGAATTGTCAGGAATTCGTGGCTGGAAGTTTCTGCTCTTTAATCTTTGAGAATTCTGCTCTTGGAATGGGATAATTTTTAAGATCCAACCCCAACCAGTGGAGGAGTCCATGCATTGGATGGACATCCTGGAATGTTCCCAACATTCCTGGATGTTGGATGAAGGAATTTACATTAAGGAGGTGGAATTTTGGGATATCCAGGATTTTCCTCTACTCTTGGTCTCCATTAAGCTGTTCTGAGGGTGAGAACGGAAATACTCCAGGACATCCATGGAGTATTTCTTGGAATTTGCTGTAAATGGTATGGCCACTCATGTCATTCCAAAGGAAATACCCAGGAATCTGGAAATGATTCCCTTTTGTTTCCCATCCCCAGCTATTCCCAAATCCATCTCGGATATCCACCTGCAAAGTTCCTGGAAGCAAACTCTGGGCTTAGTGAAAGCAAAGATTAATTAAACTCCGGGATGAGTGGTGGTTATCCCTAAACATTCTCGCTTTTCTTTTCCCTGCAGTTCCTCCCGACGGATTTGGGAGCGTTGCCCTTGGAAGGGCAGAGCGGGATAAGGAGCCGATGAACGAGGACATCCGGATCCACAGCTGGCCTTGCTCCTACTACCTAGAATCTGGGAAGCAATGGGTGCCTGGAAAGCTTTCCCTGACTCCCATTGGGATCAAATTCACAGCTGACAAAACCGGGGAGCTTTTGGCGGAATTCCATCTGTCTGGAATCAGCGAGATCAAGAAGGAATCTTCCCATTTAATCTTCAGCTCCTTGACGATCCTGGAAAACAACACCAAGCACTGGTTCAGTTCCCTGCATCCCAGCAGGAATGTCGTCTTCAATATCCTGGAACATTTTTGGAGGGAGCAGCTCCTCTCCAGCCAAGGAGCCAGAGCAGAGGGAGCGGCTCCCAAGACATCCAAGGGAAAGGAATTGACGGGAATGTTGGTGGGATCCCAGAAACGCCTGGAAGACACGGCCAAGGTGCTGGAATTCCAAGGGGAACAGTTTGACAACATCATGAAGGGGCTCCACAAGATCGAAGGAGACATGGATGTGGCGGACAGGTGATAGGAGGGGGATTTGGGAATGTTCAAAGTGGGGGGAATCCATGGATACATGGACAGTGAAGGGTTTGGAGCAGCTCTGCTGGGAGAACTGGGAATGTTCAGCCAGGGTGAACTTCTGGTGGACTTCCAGGACATGAGGGAGCTCCCAGGAATGTGGAGAGGGAATATTTCCAAGGGCTTGGAGAGACAGGACACTGGGAATGGCTTCCCACTGCCAGATGGGATATTGGGAAGGAATTCCTGGCTGGCAGGGTGGAGAGGGGCTGGGATGGAATTCCCAGAGGAGCTGTGGGTGTTCCATCCCTGGAAGTTTCCAAGGCCAGGTTGGAACAACCTGGGATAGTGGGAGGTGTCCCTGCCCATGGAATGGGTGGAATGGGCTGATCCTGAAGTTCCATCCAAACCATTCCATGATTCCTGCCCAGCCCTGGAGAGGGAAGCTACAATGGGCAGAATAACACATGGAAAATCCAAACAAACCACCCTTTTTACTCTCATTCCCATTTTTTTCCGGGAAAAGAGTCCTGGGGAGGTTTAGACTCAGATCTGTGATCATGATCCTTCTTTGGGAAAGAACTCCAGGAAAAGGGAATGTTTCCCTCAGGAGCTGCCCCAGCACTGGTGGTGAGGTGGACTCTGGACACTGGTGGGAAGTTCCTGCTGGAATTCTGGTTTCACTGGGAATTTGTCTGTGGGGCAAAGCAAAAGGTTCATCAGCCTGTGGGGATGAGGGATAAAGGAGCTGGAAAAGCCTCTGGAAGGGGAAAAATGAAGGAAAAGGCAGCGGGTGCCAAGGAACAGACACCTGTAAATCAGCTGGAAAAAAATCCAGTTGGAAGTTCAATTTCTTCCATCCCAGCAGTGATTCCAAGGATGCTTCCCAACATTTTGGCAAGTGGGGTTTGAAACAGATGGATCCTGGAACGCTGGGAATAGGTTTGAGGAGTGGAATAACAATGGGATTCAGGATTAAGGAAGCTCTGTGAAGATTGTTTTTGGATTGTTGGGACTGTGGGATATTCCCAGTGGTTTTCCCTCTTCCAGCCCTTTTTCCTCTCTTCCAGGTTGTTGACTGAGCTGGAATCTCCTTCCTGGTGGCCGTTCAGTGGGAAACTCTGGAAAACCCCCCCGGAATCCAAGGCGAAGGAAACGGCTCCAGCTTCCGACCCCAAGCTCGAGGAGGGAATCCTGCTGAGAATTCCCGTGATTATCACCCACAGGACGGACTCCAACGTCAAACCAGGAAAACTCACCCTCTTCCCTTCCGGCCTGGAGATCAGGGACTGCAATTCCCAGCTCATCCATCGGTTTGAATCCAAGGAAGTGGATGATATCCGGGTGCACACGCCCTACGAGATCAGTGTCCGACAGAGGTTTATTGGGAAGCCCGACAATTCCTACCGGCTCCTGTCGGCCAGGATGCCCGAAGTCATTCCCCTCTTGGAAATGCAGTTCAGCAAGAAGATGCAGTTCTTGGAGGATGCCCTTGGATTTGTGGGAGCCGGGAAGTCTCCGCAGGGGGATTTGGGAACGTCCATCTGGCAGGCAGGTATGTGGCAGGAAATTCTGCTGGAAGTGGCAGGGAATTCCTCTGGAAGCGCTGGCTCCAAACGTTTCCAAGGGTTTCTCCAAACTCTGCAAGCGCTGGCTCCAAAGGTTTTTTGGTAACTTCCACGTGGCAGGCAGGAATGTGGTAGGGAATCCCTCCGGAAATGCTGGTTCCAAAGGTTTCTTGGGAACATATGTCTGGGAGGAAAGTGTGTGACAGGGAATTCCTCTGGAAGCAAAGGCTCCACATGTTTCCTGGGAATTTCCGTGTGGCAGGGAATTCCGCTGGAAGCACTGGCTCCAAAGATTTTTTAGGAACTTCCATGTGTCAGGCAGGTGTGTGGTAGGGAATCCCTGTGGGAGCGCTGGCTCCAGAGGTTTCTTGGGAACATTCAGGGAATCCCGCTGGAAGTGCTGGAATTTATGGAAATCTGGCATTTCCCAGCCCTGGTTGTTCCTCCCTTTGGAATTTCTCTTCAGTCACAAGGTGGCAGCCACGGACTGTGTGGGAAATTTTTTCCCATGGAAATCCTGATTTTGTTTTTGTTGTTTCTCCTAAAAGCAGAAGGGAAAAAATCCATTTTTTTTTTGTGTGGACATGAAATAAAAGTTGATTTTTTTAAGATAAAGATTCAATTTAGGGATTTATGGGAAAAATATCCTGACAGGGGAGGCACGTCCACCTCAGAATTCCTTGTCCTTGGGACAATCCTACTGGATCCTCTCTGTTCCCTCCCCCCAAAAAATGGGATTAAAATTTTTCCTGCTTATCCCTTTTTTCCTTTTATTAGGAATTTCCAAGACTTTGTTCAGAGCTTTGGTGGCTTTTTATCTTCTCTAGGTGGAATAAATGGAACCAAATTCCTTTTTTGTTCACTTATCTCCCTAAAATAAAAGATGGGAAATTCCAGCTTTCCTTCCTCATCCCAATTTTTTGTTTTGTGGGACACCCTTCTCTTTTTTCTTGTCCTCAGTGGGATTCATGGAATGAGAGGGGTGGTTTAATTGATTTTCATGGAATAATTAGCATGTGGTGATGCTAAAGAACCTCCCCTGGCTGCTTGCTTCCATAGGGAATTCTGTCATTCCCTTCCCACTTTTCCTGGAAGGGAGACCAGGACATTGATTTATCATTTTCCAGTTCCTGGTTCTTTCCCTCTTGGAAAACAAGGATTTGCACAGGGAACACAATCCAGGGAATGATCTCCAACCTGGACGGTGTCTGAATCCAGGGAATGGTAATAATTCCAGGGATTAGGAGTTTGCAGTGAGGATTTGAGAGGGAGTTTAGGGAAGTTGTGGCACTTGGACAACTGGGCAGCAGCTCCTGGAGCTGGCACGGAGCTCTGGAATTGTGTCCTCATGGATTTAATTCCTGCTGTGCTTGTCCTGGGATGGCTCAGCTGCTCACAGGGGCTCTGGAAAACAGGTTGGGTCCTGCTGCCTGAGTGGGAAAACTTTGGAAATAGAATTCCAGATTGGTTTGGGCTGGAAAGGACCTTCAAGATCAATTAGTTTCACCCCATTCCATGGGCAGGGATGGGAGAACTTCCACTATCTCAGGTTGCTCCAACCTGGCCTTGGACATTTCCAGGGATGGGGCAGCCACAGCTTCTCTGGGAATTCCAGTCTGGTGCCTCCCCACTCTCACAGCCGGGAATTCATTCCCAGTATCCCATCTCACCCTGGGCAGTGGGAAGCCATTCCCCTTGTCCTGTCCCTCCATCCCTTGTGCCAAATCCCTTCCCAGCTCACCTGGTACACCTTCAGGCTCTGGAAGCTCCATCCAACCTGGATTTGAACACTTCCCAAGTTGGGGCAGCCACAGCTTCTCTGGGAATTNTATTTTATTTTATTTTATTTTTATTTTACCTTTTTATTTATGTTACATTTTTATTTGATTTTTTACTTTTTAANGAATTCCATTCCAGTCCCTCACCAATCTCATAGTCAAGAATTCCCAGTTCTGCTTTCAAATGGGCCAAAGCTTCCCTGTAGAAAATGACAGAATCCCGGGATTTGGGTGGGAAGGGATCTTCAGGATCACCCAGTGCCACCTCCCTGCCATGGGGCACTTCCCACTATCCCAGGTTGCTCCAACCTATCCTTGGACACTTCCAGGGATCCAGGGGCAGCCACAGCTTCTCCGGGAATTCCATCCCAGTCCCTCCCCACCCTCCCAGCTCAGAATTGCTTCCCAGTATCCCAGGAGGATGTGTGAGTGTGACCCTGGGAATTTCTCTTGCAGCCACAGGTCTCCTGGGAGGGGTGGCGCGTCCCGGCTCTCCGTCGGGAAGCAGCGAAGGGCTGCCCAAGGAGCAGCTCCAGCTGCAGCAGCACGAGAAGGTTTCCCAGGAAGAGGCAAAAGAACTTCGCCAGGTAGGAACTGAGGGAAGAACTCCCGAAATATCCCTCGAAATGAAATGCCATGGGAATATTGTAAAGCTTAATGAAAGCTGGGAGTAAAACATCCTCGTAAAGTTCTATTTGGTTTGAATTTTGGACCAAATCAGGGATTGTCGGCAATATTCAGTGGCAGGAGTGGGATCCAAGGAAAATCCTTTCCTGGAACCTGCTTATTTTGAAGATTTGGAATTACATAATTCCCAGCTTTTTTGTGTTTTCCTAGTCTATGTTATTCCAGGAAGGAGTAGAGGTTCTACCCCGGAAACATCCACAAAATATTTTACAAACTCGGGAAATAACTTTGCAGTCCAGTGAATTAAAATAGGGAAATAGGTTGGAGATTTTACTGGGAAAAAATAAATATTCCAAGGAATCCAGTCTGATATTTTTCCTCTAAGTGGCTTTTAAAGGAATTTCTCTCAGAGCTGATGGTCAGAACTTTTAAGGAAAAATTCCTTTTTCTAATTTTTTTCCCTTCCAGCATCTTTGTTCTTTTTGCTATTTCATGTTTATCTTGGTGATAACATCATGTGAATTCTTTGCTTTATTTTATTTTATTTTATTTTATTTTATTTTATTTTATTTTATTTTTATTTTACCTTTTTATTTATGTTACATTTTTATTTGATTTTTTACTTTTTAATTATATTTTACTTTTAATTTTTATTTCCGTATTAAATTTTATTTTATTTTTACCTTTTCATTTTACTTCTTTTCATTCTCCGTTTTTATTTTTCATTTATTTCTCATTTATTTATTTTGTTTAGCGTTTAAATTTTATTTTAAAATGGGAATTAGAATTTAGAACTCCTGATAACTTGAGTGTCACAGGCACTTGGGAGTGACTTGAGTGGCATCTCAGGAATTAATTAAAGATATTTGAGAGCCCTCTGTTGATATTTAGTGTTTTCCTGAGTTTTGGAATCTTTCATTCCTTGATGATCCATAATGAAAACACTTGGGTTTTTTCCACAAATAAAGAGGAATTGTGCTCCCACCCCCTCAGTGTTTGGGATCCAACAGAACTTTCCAAGCCGGAGAGGAGGAATTTGAGATGAAAAAAATAGTTTTTACTCTTCCAGTTTCCTCCCAGAATAACAGCAGGTGTTTTCCAATGGGAATTGTTGAAGGATATTAAATTCCTTCCCTCAGAGCTGGAAACCCTGAGGGTGATCTGGGTGCCCATGGAAAATTTCACCAAAAATTCCTGAAAGGATATTTTTGTCCAAAGCTACATCTTGTGGAAGTGGGAACATTTTCCTGAACTAAAGGAAAAATCCCACATGCAATTCCAGTGGCGGTGATTGGGAATGGGAAGGGATGTGACAATCTTGGCCTGAGGGAGGGTCCGGATGGTTGGATGGATCAAGAGTTGGTTGGATAACAGAGCTCAGAGAGTGGTGGTTAATGGTGCTGTGTCCGGTTGGAGGCCGGTCACTAGTGGGGTGCCTCAGGGCTCAGTGTTGGGACCTGCCCTGTTCAATATCTTTATTGATGATCTGGACGAAGGGATGGAGTCTGTTATTAGCAAGTTTGCGGATGACACCAAGCTGGGGATAAATGTAGATCTGGAGGAAGGTAGGAGGGCTCTGCAGAGGGACCTTGACAGGCTGGATAGATGGGCTGAATCCAATGGCATGGGGTTCAACCAGTCTAAGTGTCGGGTCCTACACTTCGGTTACAATAACCCCATGCAGAACTATAGGCTGGGGTTGGAGTGGCTGCAGGATGATCAGGTGGAAAGGGATCTGGGAGTGCTAGTTGATAGAAAACTTAACACGAGGCAGAAGTGTGCCCAGGTGGCCAGAAAAGTCAATGGTATCCTGGCCTGCATCAGGAATAGTGTTGTCAGTAGGACTAGGGAAGTTATTCTCCCCCTGTACTCGGCACTGGTTAGGCCACACCTTGAGTACTGTGTCCAGTTCTGGGCTCCTCAGTTTAAGAGGGATGTTGAGATCCTTGAGCGTGTCCAGAGAAGGGCGACAAGGATGGTGAAGGGGCTGGAACACAAGCCCTATGAGGAGCGACTGAGAGAGCTGGGGTTGTTCAGTCTGGAGAAGAGGAGGCTGAGGGGAGACCTTATCGCTCTCTACAACTACCTGAAAGGGAGGTGTAGCCAGCTGGGTGTTGGTCTCTTCACTCTGGCTACAAGTGATAGAACAAGAGGACACAGTCTTAAACTGCGTCAGGGGAGATTTAGACTGGACATTAGAAGGAACTTTTTCACAGAGAGGGTGATCTCTCAGTGGAATGGGCTGCCCAAGGAGGTGGTGGAGTCACCGTCCCTAGAGGTGTTTAAGAAAAGGTTGGATGATGTACTTGGTGGCATGACCTAGATATTAGGGTAGTGTGTTATAGGTAGGATGGTGTGTTGGTAGTAGGATGGCAACAGGTTAGGTAACAGGTTTGGCTAGGTTAGGTAATAGGTGATAGGTTGGACTTGATGATCTCTAAGGTCTTTTCCAACCTTACTGATTCTGTGATTCTGTGATTCTGTGATTCCAATCCTTTGCTTTTTCCACAATCCCTTTCAGTGTTTATTTACCCTTTCCCAGAAAATCACAAGTCTTAGGCCACAGAAATTTAAAAAAAACCCACCCAACATCTTGCTTGGTTTGAGGCATTGCCCATTCCAAGTGTGAAATAACAAATTTCCTCCTGGGATGGCCTTGTTCCATGGCCTGTGGGCATCAGCAGCCGCACATGGAAAACCAGGCCCTGGATTTGCTTTTGGGAAGGGGAGAGGATTGAGGTCCTCACTACAAATACTGTGATATTTCCTTCTATGTAACTTAAATAATACCAAAATTAAAAAAAAGAGAGTTGAGCCCATGGAGCTGCTTAAAACTATTTTTTTTCAAGGCCAGGCCTGTGCTACCACGACCGTTTAGTCCTTGAGAAATTAAATAAAATTAGATTTCTCTGTCAGTCCGAGGAGGAATAATGGGAGAAATATCCTCCAGGAAATCGAGTTGGGATTTAAAATGTTTCTGCTCCCTCTTTTCCCTGCCCGTTCCAGGTGCAGCAGGAGAGGAAATTGCTTGGGAGTGACTTGAGTGGCGGAAAATGAAAACTTCTGGCAGGGGCAAAAAAAAAAATCTATTTATTAAAATTAACCCAAAGAGAGTTGGATAAGTGAGAGTTTAACCTTTGCAGAGGCGGAATTTCAGAAATTCGTGGGATTTTCTTTGCCTGAAACAGTGTAAAGCACCTTAAAACTTGGAAATCTAAATAACTCTCGAAAGACAATTCTGGGATTCAGGAAAGGAATTGGACAAACCTCTTCATATTTTGATTATTTAATCCCTAAGAAGGGTTTGAGCTTAGAAAGGGAGTATAATTGGAATATTTTAGGTGTTGTCTCCCTTTTTTCCTCACCTCCAGGATGTTCAGCACAGAGGTGGGAAATCAGGCCAAATTATCACAGTTTCACCCATTTTTTTCCTAATAAAAAGACAATTTTTTCCTAATAAACAGGTGAATTTATATCGGGAAGCCACATTCCAGAGCCATTCCTGCTTTGGGGGAAGACTTAGATCCCAGGAAGTCTTTCCAGAAAGCTGGAAAAGCATCTGAACCATTTCTGGTCCCTTTGGATGGAGCAGCAACACGAAAGGGTTAATATTCGAAAATAAGGGGTTATTATTTAATTAATTCATTCTCTTAAGCAAAGAGAATTAAGAGATGAAATTGGCCACTTGCCTTTTATTTTGAGGGGGGCGAGTGACCCAAATTAAGCCCCCAATAAAGCCCTAATTAAAGCCCATCATCATCACATCCTTTGGGATGCACTGAAGGAATCCGGCCTCTTCTCCATCCTGGAATCATTAAGGTTGGAAAAGACCTCCAGGATCATCAAATCCAACCTTTAAATCAATATAAAGAATTCCAAGTTTATTGGAGTAGAGGCTGAACCCCCGGGATCTTCTCAGCTGGACATTGGCCCTGCTCTTAGTTTGGAATGATCCAGAAGGTCTTTTCCAACCTTATCCTGGGATTTTGTGGATGATGGAGAAGTTTCACGTGGCACTGGCTGCTTTATTTCAGGTATTTATTTATAAGATTTGTGGAGAAGAATCTCCAAGGAAGGGGGCCACCTCAGAAGTTCTTGGGATTGTCCTGTGCAGGACCAGGAGTTGGATTTGATCCTTGTAGATCCATCCCAACTCAAGGGATTCTAGAATTCCCATTTCCAAGTGAACTTCCATCCCTGGGAGAGTCGGGACCTTATTTCAGCCCCATGTCCTGGATCCTACACGGGATAGATCCAGTAATTTTTGGCGGGGTGTGTTCTACCCCCATCTCCCACTTCCAGTGTGGGAATCCATCCTCATTTTCCTCTTCCAGTAAAAAAGAACCCGAAGTGTTTCCTTTGGGATGGAAACGGGAGTTTTTAGCTTGTAGTTTTGGTAGGAACAGAAAAAGGAGGATTAAGTTTGATCCAGAGTTTATGTTGTATTTTCCCTTTGGCAGCCGAATTACAACTCCAGTTATTCCTGTTCCTAGCTTGGGATTTATGGAAAGAGCTGGGAGATCCTTTACAAGATAAATCCCATTCCTGTGGCCTTTTGCCAGCTCCAGGCAGAGCATTTCGTCCGTGGAAAATCCCCCTGCCATTCCAGCTGATGGGATATTCCTCCCTGCTTTTCCCAAACCAGGAACATGGATAGCAGCAAACCGCGGGATCACATGGAATTCCGCCCCATGTGTGGATTTCTAACAGGAAAATGCTTCCCTAACTCCGGAAAATTAGAGATATTTGTAGTTATTTTCTCCTGGTTTGTTTTGTTGGACAGTTTGGGGTCCTGGAATCTTCAGGAGAATCTCCTGAGGATATAATTCATGTTTTAGGATTCCAGGGGAAAGGAATTAAGGCAGATTTTTCAGGTGCTGTTTGGACCTGCCCTTGGACCTGGCTGGGTGAACTGGTGAAAATCAATCATGGAATATCCAGAGGTGGAAGGACCATCCTGCCCAGGACATCCCAAATCCCACCCTGGCCCTGGGAGTGTTGTCCAAACACTCCTTGTCCAAACATTCCTGGAACTCTGGCAGCCTTGGGAAGTGCCCATTCCATGGGGAGCCTTTTCTAGTGCCCAACCACCCTCTGGATAAAGAACCATTCCCTGATATCCAACCTAATCCTCCCCTGGCCCAGCTCCAGCCATTCCAACATGTACATCCTGGGAAAAGCTGCTGCTCTGGGATGCAAATAAACCAGGGGAACAACAGAGACAGCAAAAAAAAGAAAAAAGGTGTTTACACTGATTTTTAATTTCTAATTAATTTATTATTTCCATTCCCTGGGTTTAGGTTGTGGTTTAATTCGTTCCAATTTGGTTTCTCAAGGATTTGTGTGTTCACCCTTCCCAGAGGAATTTGTTCTCCCAGTACTGGAAGGACATGTAACTGCTGGAGGGAGTCCAGAGGAGGCCATGGAAATGCTCCCAGGGCTGGATCCAGGCTGGGAGAGCTGGGAATGTTCACTTGGAGAAGAAAAGGATCCAGGGAGAGCTTGGAGCCTCTTCCAGAGCCTAAAGAGGCTCCAGGAGAGCTGGAGAGGGAGTGGGGACAAGGGCTGGAGGGACAGGACACAGGGAATGGCTTCCCACTGCCAGAGGGATATTGGAAAGGAATTCCAGGGTGGGAGGGTGCAGAGGGGCTGGAATGGAATTCCCAGAGAAGCTGTGGCTGCCCCAGGATCCCTGGAAGTGTCCAAGGCCAGGCTGGAGCAACTTGGGATAGTGGGAGTGCCCATGGCACTGAATGACCTTTAAATTCCCTTCCAACCCAAATCCTGGGATTCAAAGCCTCATTCCCATGACCGCACCGTGTCTCCAAGTCCCCTCTGGGAATCACAAGAACGCTCTCCATCTTTTTCCTCCGGCAGATCCTGCAGAAGCTGAAGAGCCTGGCCCTGGAGACAGAAGCGGAGCTGGAGCGGCAGGACGAGGCCCTGGATTCCATCAGCGATTCCGTGGACAGGGCCACGCTCACCATTGACAAGCAGAACCGGCGGATGAAGAGGCTGACGTAGCTCCCAGAGCCGGGAATGCCGGGAATGGGAATGTTGGGAAGAGGAGGATCAGTGCTCCGGATCCATCCGGACTCTTCTTCCACAGACACTCTGGGGGCCTGGGAGGTGCTTGTGACACGGGCGGGAATTCTTTTGTCCGGAATTCCCGGCAATTGCTGAGGGTTTGGGAAGCGCTTCCAGGCTTGGGTAATGTTTTGGGATGAGGAAGGGAAGGGTTTTTAACAGAGATCAAACACTAATTGTGAATTTTCCTACAAAACCCCTGGAAATCCCAAGGGATGTGACACCGCCTGACTCAACTCTGGTGTCCTTTATTTTGCTGCTTTTGAGGGATCTTGGGGAATTTTTTTAGGGATTGGAGCTAAATTTGACACTAATTATTAACTAATTCCCAATTATTTCATTCAAACACTAAATTTTTGAACTAATTATCCAGGGAGGCTTTTTTTTTTTTTCCTCCCAAATTATTGTGGAACTGAACAAATCATGGGGATAAAACCTCAGAGCAAATCGTTTTAATTCCCAAAAATTAAATTTGGGAGATTCCTGAGGACTTTTGTTCTAAGCTGGGAATATTTAACGGTCCTGGTTCATCTTTTTTGTTGGAGGGATTTTTATTTATTTGCACTTAAATGGTGATGAAACGTTTCAGCTTTTATTCTTGTTGGAGGGATTTTTATTTATTTGCACTTAAATGGTGATGAAACGTTTCAGCTTTTATTCTTATTTAAGCATTTATTTATTTATTTTTTTAAAAAATGGGAATCGTGTCCATTGGTGTCTTTGGGAATTGCCAATTGGCTCCTTTGGGAATAAAAGCCCCTTTCACCTTCTTAAATTATTAAATAATTGATAATTATTTATGATGAAATTAAAACCTTAAATTATTACTCTGTAGAGGAGAGATTCCAGGTGATCCATAAAAAACTCCCATTTCATCCCAGTTAATCCCCCCATTAATTCCCTTTTAATCCCAATTAACTCTTGCGGTATGTCTTTTTTTGGAAGTGGTTTTTTAAATTTCTTTTCAATTCAAATATTCCTGTTTATCCCAGATAAAACTTCCAACTGTATTTTCCCACTTCCCTTTTCCGGATTTAAAGGAATTTGAGGGAGAAATAGAGGAAATAATGTAAAATATTGTTGTTTTCCAGCTCTGCCTTTGGTTTGTATTCCTTCCTTTTAATTAGTGTCTTAATCACTTCCCAATCCCAAATCTTTCCTGGCATGCACTTTATGGAATATAGTGATAGTTCTATAGAAATAAGTTATTTATTGTGAAATAAGTCATGATTTGGGGGGTTCTCCTGTTGTATCCAGCCCCCAAATCCCTGTTGTTTTCCTGTGGAACCTCAATATTTCCCGGATTTCAAGGTGTACTTTTGTGGGAACTGGAGCTGGAATTGTCTGGGATGGAACCTCTGGAACAGATTATTCCAAAGGAAAAGTTGCCAAAATTAAATCTTTATTATTTTGCCTTTTTTTTTTGGTGCCACATTTTTGCTCGTTGAGGATTTTCTGCCGCCGTCGTTGCATCTCCGGTATTTTGTGGCTTGTGTTTCCCAACTTTTTCCAAAAACGTGGAATATCCTTTGTAAGAAGTGACACCCCCCCCCTCCTCGAGCTGTACATTTGCTTCATTCCGTGTGCCAGGAGGTTTTTCCAGCTGGAATTCCTTCCTATTAAATATCTTGGAATATCAATTTTTTTTCTCTCTTGTGTTCACTTGTGGGACAAACCACCATTCCCAACCCTTGGAGCGGGATTTCATGGAGCACTTCCTGGAGGGTCAGGATTATTTTCCCTCTTTTTCCATGAAAAGATCTGGTGGAATGTTATCCCTGGGAGTATTTATTGGATGGGGAAGCACAAGGAAAACTCAGTCCTGGAAATCTGGGCATTGGAGCTGCTCCGGGTTTTTGGGAAGGGATTAAGAATTCCATGGATACATCATGGCCTCCTGGGAGATAAAGATAAATTTAATCCCCCAAATACTTGGGATGTCCTTAATTCCCTTCTGCTTTAGTTGTGCTCCAGCATGGAAAATGGGGATTTGTCTTTAAGGAAAACAAGGAAAAATCCAATTAAATTGATTCTAACCCTGGAAAATTAGGAATTTTTACCTGGAAAAGCTTTTCAACTCCTCCAAAAATCCGACTGGATTGTCCAGTATCCTGGAAATATTCCAGGCTGTTCATGGAACCTGAAATCCCTGGAGCTGAAACTGGAATTCCCATGTTTGATGTGGAATAAAACGTCCCTTTGCAATGCTCAGACCAGGCTGTAATGAGCTGGTTTTGGTAATTAATTAATTAACCAAAGCCTCTTAATAACATTTTATGTTCCCAGATTCCCCTGTAAATCCAGGATTCAAACTTCCTCCTTTTGGGGCTGGAAAAGTGGTGGTTTAATGGTTTAATTAAAGGCTTAATTAAAAGTTTAATGAAAGGTTTCATTTCTCCAGCTGGTCAGGGTGACTTTTCTCAGGGTAAATTTCCATTGAAAAACCCTTTTGGATTCAATTATCCCATGGGATTCAGAGCCTTCTGTAAGTACAGATATATTTCTTTTATATAGTTAATTAATCAAATTATTAATTAATTACAAATTAAAGCAGGGAAAAAACCCAGGAAACAGTGCAGAATGTTCTGGAAATTAATTAGAAAAGAGTTGTTGAAATTACAAAATTGAAATTAAAGCAACTTCCCACCACCCAAATTTCAAGGACTTTAGGAATTCTAGCTCCTCAAATATGTCAATTTTACCCCAATTACCCTCAGATTCCATTTTTCCCCATCAAACTCCAGCTCCCAAAGTTTGGGGATGGAGAAGCAGATTTTTTTAATTCCGTAAAAATTAATTAAAGAGAAGGTTTGGCTTCGGGTCAACATAAACTTCAAGATCAAAAAATGGAAGTTCAGGTGTTGAGTTCTTGTTAAAATTGAGATTTTTCAGGACCAGAAATGGAATTTGAGGAATTGATTTCTTGTTAAAATTCAGATTTTTCTTCTGTTTCCAGAACTCCCAGAGCAGTTCTAAGTGAGGAAGCTGATGGTCCTGTGATCGTTCCATAATAAATGGGTGGAATCTTTTCCAGAGAACTTGGAAGACCTGATCCAGGAGCTCAGAATTCCCATTTCCTTGGTCATGTCCTGAGGGATGTTGAGGTTAACCAGAGTTTTAAGCCGAGGTTTAAGTGTTCTGCTGACTAAGGGTGACATTTAGTCCCAGGGTCTGGCTTTTCCAGAGCTTTTTATCAGCATGGAGCGAGTCCTGAGGAGGCACCAGGATGATCAGGGGGGTGGGACAGGAAAAGCTGAGAAAATTGGGAATGTTTCCCTGGAGAAGAGAAGGATCCAGGGAGAGCTTGGAGCCCCTTCCAGAGCCTGAAGGGGCTCCGGGAGAGCTGGAGAGGGACTGGGGACAAGGGACGGGACACAGGGAATGGCTTCCCACTGCCAGAGGGATATAGGGAAGGAATTCCTGGCTGTGAGAGTGAGGAGGGACTGGGATGGATTTCCCAGAGAAGCTGTGGCTGCCCCTGGATCCCCGGATGTGTCCAAGGCCAGGTTGGAGCAATCTGGGATAGAGGGAGGTGTCCCTGGCCATGGCAGGGGGTAGAACTGGGTGATCCCTTCCAATGCAAACCATCCTGTGATTCTGGGATGCTCAACAGGTCTCAGGGGAGTGGCTGATACTCCAGTTGCATTGGAATGATGGGAATGCTGTGAAGTTAAAGGAGATATGCTAAGGGACAGCGAGATGGAAAGCAGCCAGGAAAAAACAAAGGCCTAGGAATGCCAGTGGACACATGGAATTGTGGAATGGTTTGGGTTGGAGGGTTCTTTAAGAATCGTCCCATTCCACCTCCTGCCATGGGCAGGGACACCTTCCACTATCCCAAGTTGCTCCAACCCGACCTTGGACACTTCCAGGGATCCAGGGTCAGCCACAGCTGCTCTGGGAAATCCATCCCAGTCCCTCCCCACCCTCCTAGCCAGGAATTCCTTCCCAATATCCCATCTAACCCTGCCCTTCTGCAGCTCCAGGCCATTCCAGTGATTTTCCACTGAACTCCCAGTCCCAGCTGGAAGCACAACCAGAGGCACCGTCACTCCTGGTTTTAACTCTGATTCCTGAATAACCTAAGGAATCCTTCCGAATTCCTCCCCTCCCTGGCCTCCCTCATCCAGCAGAAATGTGGGAAGCTGAGCTCCCAACCTGAGGAAGGTGCTCCTTTGAGTGTTCTCCACCTGCAGAAGAGAAGGTCAAGGTTGGAAATTAAAACAGCAAAAACAAGGATGAGGAAGAATCCCAGAAATGACCAAGTGACCTTCAGGAATGTCTTTAGGGCTCCTGGTTGACAGGGGGCACAATGGATACTAGGAATTATTATTTATTAGGAATTATTACTTATGTTCTTTGATTCCTGGTGTTATCCAAAAACCTGTCCATCCCTTTTTTTTTTTATCCGACTTTTCCTACAACAGCTGCAGTTTGCCCTGCTCAGGAATTTTTTTTCAGCCTGTGGCTGTAGAAATACAAAGTGTTCTTGCTCAGGAAATGAAAGTTTTCCATCATTCCCCACATTAGCTTGGAATGTGAGCTGGACCCAGCATTCCCAGGTGCCTCCTTGGTGCTGGCTGGGGCAGGGCCTGGAGCAGCATCCCAATTGGAAAAGCACTTAATGAGGTTTGCAGGGATTTTAGGGGGAGGGGGGGCGGGGTTGACTTTCTGCCTGTGGCAGGTGGAAGGAATTTTCACTCCAGTGTTCAGGAACAGGTTCCATTCTCCCGGACGATTTCCTGGAAGGTGTTTCCAGCTAATGTTTGGAATGTTGCGCCCCTCTGGGATTCCTGGTGCTTTTCCTGTAATAGGATTTTAATTTGAGCTTCTAATGTGGAATTCTGCTGCTCTCCAGGGATGTGAGGGAAGAATTTCCAGCCCAGCGAGATTCTGTGGCTCCATGAAGTGCAGCTGGGTGAGATGGGGGAGGCCAAGAGCAGAGAGAGGTGAAAAAAGTGCAAAAGGTGAAATCATGGAATCATTTAGCTTGGAAAAGACCTCCAAGATCCTTGACGCCAACCACCAACCCAGCACTGCCAAGGAATTGCATGGCTGGGGAGAATTCAGGCTGAGACCTCCACTCCCATGGGATTTAATTCTTGCCCTTAATTAGTGCTCACACTCGGAAGGGTCTGACTGTGCCAGGTTCTGCCTGAAGGGGATGATTCTGAGATGGAAAATGGCTGAGTTTGTCCTGCATGGATGTAGACATGGATTTGAGGGATCTGGGTGACATTCTGGTCACCTGGGATGGTCAGGGATGGAGCTGAGCAGCTCCAGAGGACAATTCCAGCGGCCCTCAGGTTACATCTGTCCCTCCCCACTGGAATGTCAGGGGGTGCTACAGCCCTAGACTGGAGCTGAGGTGACACAGTCACACCCTGAGCATCCAGAGACATGGAGCTGCTGGAGAGAGTCTCCAGAGGAGGCCATAGAAATGCTCTGAGGGCTTGAGCCCCTCTGCTCTGAAGCCGGGCTGGGAGAGCTGGGAATGTTCACCTGGAGAGGAGAATGGTCCAGGGAGACCTTGGAGCCCCTTTCAGAGCCTAAAGGGGCTCCCAGGAGAGCTGGAGAGGGACTGGGGACAAGGACTGGAGGGACAGGACACAGGGAATGGCTTCCCACTGCCAGAGAGTGGATTTAGATGGGATATTAGGAAGGAATTCCCAGCTGTGAGGGTGGGGAGGGACTGGAATGGAATTCCCAGAGAAGCTGTGGCTGCCCCATGACCCCTGGAAGTGTCCAAGGCCAGGCTGGAGCAACCCGGGACAGTGGGAGGTGTCCCTGTCCATGGCAGTGACTGGAATGGGATGATCCTTAAATTCCCTTTGAAGGCCAAATCCTGGGATTCTCAGTGCTGCAGGATTGGGTTTGTGAACGAAAGCAGAGCAGCTCAGCGTCCCAGGAGAAAAGTTGCAACATTCCCTGTAGGGATCCAGATCTGTCTGAGCTCAACACTCCCAGAGCTTCAAAGACTTGGCCTCAAACTCAAGAAAGAGCTTGGAATTCTGACTAAAACCCCTGAATTTTCCAGGCTGATACAATTCGCACCAGCCTGACCCCCAGCTATTACTGCAAAACCCAGTTTGGAATTCCTCACTCTCCTTAAATAATAACAATCCATGGATTCACTGAAGGATTCAGAACACATGAACTGGGTTGAAACTCAGAGTTTGGCAAAAAAACCCCTCCAACAACCCACCTCTGGGGCCTTGGATGAATCCAGCAAAGCTGTAAAGGGATTTCTACACTTGGATCAAGCTGGATAATCAGACAATGGGGGAAATCTTGGGAATGGAGATGGAGAATTTCATTGAACGCTGAATGTTTAGTAATTCCAGGGTTACTTAATACACATCTGTTCCCATAATTTTGTTCTCTCCTGTTGGTCAAATAGGTGACCTGAAATTAAGATCATGGAATTCCAGAGTGGTTTGGGTTGGAAGGATCATTTCATTCCACAGGCAGGGACAGTGGAAGGTGTCCCTGGTGGGTCTGGATGATCCTTAATGTCCTTTCCAACCCAAACCATTCCAGGATTCCAAGATCTCCACCAAGGCTGAGTGGTGCCCATCCTGCAGCTTGCACAGGAGAACATCTAAAGTTCAAATCCATGTTTCCAGTTGTCTCTTCCCATCCATAAGCAACTTCCCCCATCCTTCCCTTCCCAAACCTTCTTCTACTTTGGCCTCTAAGTTTGAATAGATTTGGTTTCCAATGATTTCCATGTCCTTAAAAAAGTGGTGAAAAAAATCCCAAGACTTGTCAAAGCCAAAGAAAGGGGGGGAGGGGCAAATTCCCCCCTTTCTCTAAGGGTGTTTATTAGCTCAGGTTCTCTCTGCCATTTGTTTTTATGGCAAGGTGGAAAATGCCACATTTCAGAAGCTTTGCACCTTTTCTCCTCCTCCCCTTCATCCCACTGCTCCCTCCACTTGGAATCCTTTCCCTAAATGCTCCCTGGAATAATAACCTGTAGCCATTTGCTGTAATAAAGTACAAAGACCTGGCTCCAAAGGAATTCAAAAGCGCCAAAAGAAGCCAAAACCAACTTGAAATGAGATTTTTCTCACTCCGTGAATTTGCTATACTTGGAAGTGGCAAATCATAAATTGAGCAGCGTGTGGAAAACCAGGAAGCCCTCGGGATATAGGGAATGGTTGGCATGGGGTGGGGTTGGAGGAGTTTGGCTCTCTGGTTATAACACACTCTGTCTCTGACCTGAGGCTGTTGCCTCTCCTTTTGGGTTGGCTTTTCCAAGCTTGACTCATCCTGAACTGTGTTTACCCACCTCAGATGGGTGGAAGGGCTTTGGAGATGATGCATGGGGAATTAGGGACGGAGGAGATCCACGTGTCCTGAATTCAGGAATCTCCAGGCTCCTTTATATTCCATGATGAAGGACAGGTTGTTAAAGGCCAGAGCAGCTTCCCTGGGTCAGGAATTGAATGGAATAATCCCTGAGGGGTGTGGGAACTTGGTTTTGGGCTTTGCTTCTACATTAATCCATTAATGCCTTTGGGTCAGCAGTGGATCCTAAAAAAACAGCAGGACACAGGGATTTTGGGATTCTCCCCATGTCAGAGCAGGTGTCTTGGCCTGAGGTTCTAGAAAGATAAATTTCCCCAGACAGCACAGGGAACCCAGATGATTACAGAGGGGGATTCAGCTCATCTGACAAGAGGTTTCAGAGGCATTTAACAGGATTTTCCCTTGGGAGAATCGGTGCTCCAGGAAAGTCCTGGGCCATTACTGAGGCTGCAAACCCAATCCTGTTTATTCCTTGGGATTTCTCCCTCATTTTCTCTTAGAAGGATCAGGTCTGACTCAAGCTCTGGAAATCCAAAGGCTGATTTTGAGAAGGACAAAGATCCAGAGCAGGAGAGCCAATGGTTTGGGCACAGTTGGATCAGGCAGAGCCAAACTGGAGCTGACAATTCCCAAGGGAATGACCGGAGCCAGGACATCCACAGGCTGACAGAAGGAATTCCCAAGGAAGGAGGGATCTCCCAGCAATGCTGGAGCAGCCCAACACCCCAAAAATGAAGGTTGGAATGAAATGAATTCCCAGGACGGGTTTGGGACACGATGTGGATCCAGTTTAACGCTCCTTATGGAGCTGTCTCCTGAGAACACCAAAGCCAACTGTTTTCCAAAATTAGCTTTGGGAATCCCTGTTTTACATTCCTCCATGAAGGAAAGCTGTTCCAAGAGCTGGGGCTTTCAGTAGGTGAGAATTAAGAAATAAATCAGACTTATAAAGGACCAATAAAATCCTCACAACTACAACTTTGAGGATTTTTACATCTCCCACAGTCTTCCCAGAGTTCTCCCACATTCCCACTGTTTGGGTTTCTTCTACCACTATTTTAAGGTTGCCAGAAAAAAAAATTAAGACAGAGAAGGAGAACAATATTAATGGAAGGAAAACTACTAAAAATATGAGCAGGTGTTTACAGTCAAATGGAGCCTAAACCTCCAAAGTTGCTCAAGCAAACGGCTTGGGAATTTTTTTAGGGCAATTTTGAGGGATACAGAGTTTGAAAAGGCTGGATTTATATGACTGGGGTGGTTTTGGCTCAGGAGCTTTGTCGAAATAACTCCTTTTTCTTTGATTGGGTGGTTTTATTGCCTTCAAACTCAATGTGGGAAGATTTATTTCTATACAGCAATAAAAGTCTCGTCCTTGTCATGGAAGGCTGGAATAGTTTGGAAGGTCAATTAGTTCCATCCCCTGCCATGAGCAGAGAAACCTTCCACTATTGCAGGATGCTCCAACCTGGCTCTGGACAATTCCAGGGACGGGAAATCCCTGGTATCTTCCGATACTTCCTTCACCCTCTTCCTGATCCCCCCCTTTCCCACATTACAGTTTTTTTTCCAGCTCAGGACATATCACAACTTGGCTCCAAACCAACAAATCTTTTTAATGCAAAGCAACAAAAATAATAAATTAAAGACCAAAAATGAATAAATCTGGGGGGGGGGGAATCCTTTGAGCTTTCCTAAAATGAAATGTTTTGACTGAGGGACTGGAAACAGGAAGAAACTTCCCCCAAAATAACCCCCAAACTCTTCCCTGTATCTTAAATCAGCAGTTAAGGGAATTACCTGTTTTTTGGAGGATTTACCTCAAATTCTTCGGCTCAGGAATGAGTTGGAAAATGGGAGTACTGGGATGAGCTCAGGGCCACAGGAACCTTCCAGAGGAACTTAACTCTAGGAAAGCTTTCCCAACAGTCCTCGTTATCCCTATGGGATGGGATTCATTGAACACCTCATCCAGCCCTCAAGGATGGGCTTCCTTGGGATTTCCAGGTGCAGAAGGAGGTCCCAGCTCCCAGTCAGGGCAAGGCAGGGGCAAGTCTTAAGTTTTTGCTCAGATTTGAAAGGCTGGAATTGAGGAATACTCTGATCAGAGGAATAAAATCAGCTCCTTACTATTAGAACTGTTGAGAAGAGGAAAATCCACACTGGAGGAAAAATTGTGTAGAATCCGACCCACAATCCAGTGCAAGTCCATTCTGTGGATGCTTTCAACCCTTAACTTTCCTTAACTTGGTAACTTCTACCAGTTTCCAGAAAGTATCAAATGGGAGAGAGGAGAGCGGGGAGGGTGTGTCAGCCTTTGATTAATTTGACCCTAAATTTGTTAGAAACCTTTTGGATCCAGATAAAAATTTACTGGTGGAATTCCAAACCAAGAAATGACAGTAATAATATGAAGATGAGTCGGCTTTGTTTCCTTCCTCCTTCCCTTCTCTCCCTCCTTCCTTCCCAGTACTTCCACTGTTGTGATACATCCCTGTTTCAATTATAAAATATATATTTATAATTCTATATAAACAAATGCATATTTAATTCCCCAAATCTCACCATTCCAGGTCAATCTGAGCTGGGCTGACTCCTCACTCACCTTTTAAAAACCAGGATGTTCATGCCAAGGAAACCAAGGAATCTCTTCTGCTCCCTGAGCTGTGACTGAGGCCAAGCCCTCGGGCTCTGAAACACTCCCAAGAAGGACAAGATATGGAAACTGGAAATGAAAACCCTGAGTAAAAGCAATAAATTACCTGCTGGGATAATGTTCTCCTGTGTTCCCTCTGCTCCTGCTGCAGAGCCACGGAAAAGGGCAAAAGGCTTTTCAGGGGTGCATTTTAGGGCTCCTTGAATTGGTTCCAGGTGGGAATCAAGTCTTGTAGCCCAGCTGTTCCTATTTCCATGATTTCCTGGCCAGCTGGGTCTTTTCTGGCCGTGGCCTGTTCCTGAAATCTCTTTGTCTGGGACATGATGGTCTGGTCCCAGGGGAACTCAACAAGCCCCTGCCACCCTGTGTGACACCAGCCTGGCACAGAGGAGCAACATGTGCCTCCTCCTCTCCACACAACCTGCTAAGCACCACCTCCCACCACGACACACTTGACCGGAAAAATTCAGGATCCTGAATGGAGGAGGGAAAGCAGCAGGGTTTAGGAAGCTCGAGCTCTGCTGGAGACCTGGACAGTTGGATGTGGGAGATAAATCAGCCTTGGCAAAGCCAAACGTGTGAGCAGAGAATCTGGGAATTCCAGGGTCATTTGGGTTGGAAGGGACCTCCAGGACCATCTAATTCCACCTCCCTGCCATGGGCAGGGACACCTTCCACTGTCCCAGGTTGCTCCAATCTGACCTTGGACACTTCCGGGGTTGGGACAGCCACAGCTTCTCTGGGAAAACCATTCTAGTCCCTCCCCACCCTCCCAGCCAGGAATTCCTTCTCAATATCCCACCTGACCCTTCTCTGGCAGTTTGAAGCCATTCCCTGTGTCACTCCTGGCCTTTGGAAATCGTATCTCTCTATCTTGTAGCTCCCTCAGGCCCTGGAAAGCCACAATTAGTTCCCTCCCAAGCTTCTCTTCTCCAGCTGACCAACCCCAACTCTCCCAGCCTTTCCTCCCAGCAGAGTTGCTCCATCCCTCTGATCATCCTGGTGCCTCCTCTGGACTCATTCCAACAGTTCCACGTTGTCCATGTCCATGGCCCCCAGAGCTGGGGGCAGAATCACCTTCCTGGATCCTCTGGATCCTCATTTAACTCCAACAAATCTGTGTGATTGATTAAAACCTCCAAAGTTCTTCTGTAATAACAAGTTTTATCTTCTTCCTATTTCCTCCTGGTTTAGGAGTTCTCAGACATTGTGCTTTCAAATGTTTCTCCGTGGGAAACAACATGGATATCTCCCAATTTTCCCCCAGGATCTGAGATCCACAGCTCTGTGTGATTCCAGGCAATAATTCCAACCCCTTCAGGCTCAGCCCATCCTGGAGGGAGAACATTAAACAGAGACACAAAATGTTGTCCCGGTCATTTTTTGAGGGCAGACCCCACAGTTCAGGGCTTGTCTGAGCTCTGACCCTCTTTGGGACCCAGGAAGGCACAATATTCCAACCCAAACCACAAGGAAAACCCAGCCAATTCCCAGCTTTTCCAGTGCCAAGGAGTTTGGCACTAAGCAGCTTTTTGCTGGTGGTGTCTGGCACTGCCGGGTCTTATTTTCAACATTAAAGGATTACAAAAGCATGTTAAAATAACGTCCTTCGAGCTTATTCCTTAATGGAATGGAAACAAGGATAAACAAAAAGGTTTCTCTCATCCCCGGGGTTGTTGCTCACAGTGCTTTGAAAGAAGGAAAAAAAAAAGAAAGAGCAAAACTGGCAAGACTTGGAGAAATATGTAAACACACACACACACACTTGTCTAGAAATATAAAGTAAGTTTTGTTTCATTTCTGGTTTATAGCCCTCAAAAAAAAAATAAATTAAGAGCTCCCCCCGCTGCTTAATCTAATTAGTCCTGATGTTTTGCCACTGCATTAAAAAGTTTTCTCCTCTGAGAAATAATAAATTTTAAAAAAAAAGCAAAGGAAAGGAAGGAATTCCAATGGGGAGTTGCTATATTTACCCTTTTAATAGACTTTATTAAACTGGAATTACATAAAGGCAAGGAGCGGCCGGAAGAACAACAACAAACTGGTAAATGATGTTTGCCACAAGTGGTCACGTTTTCCAAATAAAACAGTTTTCCATGGAGGGCTGGATGGCTCCATGGAGAGCTCATGGAGCAGGGGGGCACTTTTCTCTGGAGGCTGCCAACTTCATCCAGACTGGGACAATGTGGAAGGTCCCAGTTCTGCTGGTCCCGGACCTGAGGTCTCCTGCACTTCCTGCAGGTGAGATATACCCTGTCCCTTCTGCAGGTGGAGAAATCAAGGACTGGGAGTGAGCTGGGTTCTCTGGGATGCAGCTCTAAAGGTGGGATGACAGAGTGAGGATCTTCATGTCTGCTGGAGTGGAAAAGATCTTGGAATCCCAGAATAGTTTGATTGGAAGAGACCTTAGGGATCATCTCATTCCAACCAGTAACACCTTCCACTATCCCATGTTGCTCCAGCCTGGCCTTGGATACTTCCAGGGATGGGGCAGCCACAGCTTCTCTGGGATTTCCATTCCAGTCCCTCCCCACCCTCACTGGGAAGAGTTCTAAATCTCTACATTTCCAGTGGGAAGCCATTCCTTGCATCCTGTCCCTCCATCCCTTGTCCCAAGTCTGTCTCCAGCTCTCCTGGAGCTCCTTTAGGTACTGGATGACCATCCCCAACTGTGGCTCCATGGGAGACCATATTCATGGAATTATGGAATTCCAGAACTGTTTGGGTTGGAAGAGACCTTGAAACCCATCCAGCCCTGCCCCTTCCATGGGCAGGGACACCTTCCACTATCCCAGGTGGCTCCAGCCTGGCCTTGGACACTTTCAGGGATCCAGGGGCAGCCACAGCTTCTCTGGGAAACCTGTGCCAGGCCCTCCCCATCCTTGAAGAATTTCTTCCTGATATCTAATCTAAACCCACCCTCCTTCAACTTAAGGCCATTTCCCTTTGTCCTGTCCCTTGTCCAAAGTCCCTCTCCAGCCTTGGAGAGGAGGAGGGAACAGCCAGGATGGCTGAGTAAGGAGCTCCATGTCTGCTGCTGTGGACAGAAGAACGAGGAATTCCAGAGACTGTAATTTCATTTCCCAGAGCAGTTTCTGGCACAGCTTTCTCTCCCCAAATCCATGACTGACCATGGAATGGCCACACTGGGCCATCCCAAAATCCCTCCTTGTCCAAGGGCTTTCCTTACTGCTTCCTAGAAGGAGGAATGAAAGAGCAGGGCAGGCATTGCTCTTCTCCCAAATATTCCTTGGTTTCCAATAATTCGCCTCTAGAGGTGGTAGATGTGTTTAAGAGCTGGAGATAAATCTGCTTTTGGAATCATGCTGCCTCAAGCATCCAGGGATTTTTGGGACAAGGGACTTCAAAGCTTCTTCAAGTGCTGGATGTGCCACAACCTAATTTAATCTCCTGATTCCTGCAGTGAAGGAATCCAGTGACAGTCAATCCTTTCCCACTTTTTTCTCCCTTACATTTTAGTTCTCCATCATCTCCCAACAGCTCACCCTGAATAGTTCTACTGTTAATGATTCCAGGCGGAACATCCTTTCCTTTGTATCTTTCATTTGCAAAAGTGTATTTTACTCCAGTTTACCAAAGGGTTTCAGGTCTTTTTTAACTTTCGGACCTGCAGGGAACAGAAATGCTTAGCAGAAACAAACTGTTTGGGAACTGGTTTAGGAGAGATGTTTCCTTCATCCCAGTGTCCTGTCCCACCAATTCCAGCAGCAACAGAACAGGAGGAAAAGCTCCCCCTTGCCTTGAATTCTGGATATTATATTGTGAGCAGGTCCCTTGTTTGCTGAACACAAGCTTGAATCCCTTGGAGGCAGGAGCAACAAATTCCCAAAGACTATCCAGGAGTTCTTTTGTGAAGGTGAGAGCTGACCAAAAGGAGAACAGTGCCATGAATTGTTCAAACAGTTTACTGGGATTTAGTTGAAGTTGAGTGCCTGGGAACATTCCTTGGCGCAAACAATTTGCTAAAACTGGGGCAGCCATCCAGACTTTTGGCTGAGGGTGGGAAAGGTCTGGCTCCTCTTCAGATCCATCAAGTTCCATTTGGGAATGGGAGAAGCAGAACTGTTCTTTCCTGGAGCTTCTTCACAGATACCTCAGAGAGCCCTTGGGGAAGGGGCAAAAGTCTGATTTCTGCCCCAAATCACCAGTATTTGAGATATGAGATTTAATCTGGTATAATCTCAGATACAGGCAGCCAGTGGAGACTTTAATTTGCTCAGGGAATCATGGAATGGTTTGGGTTGGAAGGGACATTAAAGATGATCCAGTACCACCCCTGGCGTGGGCAGGGACACTTCTGCTGTCCCAGGTGGCTCTAACCTCGCCTTGGACACTTCCAGGGATCCAGGGGCAGCCACAGGCCCTCTGGGAATTCCATTTCAGTCCCTTGCCAGGAATTCCTTCCCAATATCCCATCGGGCAGTGAGAAGCCATTCCCTGTGTCCTGTCCCTCCAGCCCTTGTCCCCAGTCCCTCTCCAGCTCTCGTGGAGCCCCTTTAGGCTCTGGAAGGGACTCCAAGCTCTCCCTGGATCCTTCTCTTCTCCAAGTGAACATTCCCAGCTCTCCCAGCCTGGCTCCAGAGCAGAGGGGCTCCAGCCCTGGGAGCATTTCCGTGGCCTCCTCTCCAACACCCAGGACTCATTTCCTTCCCTAATTTTGTGTCTGCACCACAGATCTCTTACTGTTTAACCGTTATGTTCCAACATTGGAAGTCATATTTACACATCAAATTTCCTCCAGGCCTGAGAAGTTCCACTTCATTCCTGTTGCCTGTCTTCCTAAATTCCCGAGGCTGCTCTTTTTGTCTTCTTGTCCTGCTGGAATGTGCTAAATCAGAGTTCCTTCTCTGAGGGAAATGCTGGGAAAAAGAATAGAGGACGTCCAATGTGGAGGAGAGGGAGGAAGACATGGGGCACAGATGGGAAATTCCAGAGGCATGTCCTCACTAAGGGGACTTCAGCAAGGGCACACAAAACCACATGGAGCAGCAGCTCCATCCCTGTTATATGGCAGAATGGAAGTTTGCGGTTAAAGGAGGGATAAAACTTTAGGCCAGGCAAGGCATTGGATAAGGGAAGGGCAATTTTTTCTGGAAGGACAGTCTTTGGCTTAGTGTGAAATTCCTGCTCTGCACATTCAACAGGGATCCAAAGTCAATCCATCCACAAGCAGGACTGAAAAATGAGCAAATGCTTGCAAAGATGATTTAGAGACTTCAGCAGCTAAATGGAAACTTCCATGGAATCGTGGAACCATCAGATATCCTGAGCTGGAAAGGACACACAGGGATCATCCAATCCAACTCCTGGCCCTGCACAGGACATTCCAACAATCCCACCCTGTCCCTGAGAGTGTTTTCCAAGCAATCCTGGAGCTCTGGCAGGTTTGGGATCATGGTCACTTCCATGGGGAGCCTGGGCAGTGCCCAACCACCCTCTCAGTCCTCAGGGATTAAATCTAATCCAAACTCTTCTCCAGCACATTTGAAAAGGTTGGAAGGACATTCCTGAAGTCAGGATTTAATCTATAAAACCTCTGGAAGTTTAATCTGAAAAAAAAATTAAAAAATAAACAAAAATGGGGCAAAAGCAAATGGAAGTTTTTCTTAAATTTCAGCAGAGGAAAAAGAGATTTAAAAGTGGAATATACAAATAAGAGTTTTAGTGTCAGTGGAGACTTTAAGGGCACAAGGGGAGGATTCTGCAGCCTTTTGCCTTTATTCCAATAAATCATTTCTCAGCAGGTGCAGAACTCTGGGAGAGCATCAAAGTTCTCCCAGAAATCCATGGTACCACATGTTCCGAGATAACCAAGTGTTTGAACACTTCAAACAGTCGGAATTCCAAACAGGGTAGGACAACAAAGCCAACAGGAATAAACAAAATTACCCCTCCTGGAAAGAGGCTTTGAAATATTTGATGTTCCTGTTCTTTCAGATTTCGGAGAAAAATCCTGACTCTCAGAATGTGGAGACTGAGGGAAAACCTCGGATTTCTTTGGAAGTCAGAAGCATGTTCCTTGTTGGTGCGATTGCCAAGGAAAGTCTGGAAGAAGCTGCCACTAAAATCCAGAGTTTTGAATTTTGGGGGATAAAATACCCATGGTTTAAAGACAATCACATGCGTTCTTATCCTGGGAGGGGAACATGGAAAACTGCAGTTGGGATTTTCAGTAGGAAAACACGGAATGTTTCTTGTTACTGAGGCAAAGAAGGAATGGGAAAGATGGGAGAGAGAAGGACCTACAAATTTTAGGAGTGTGGATCCAGCAGGATGAGAACAGGAAGAACATGGAGGGACTGGAATGTGTCCAGGGAAGGGAATGGAGCTGGGAGGGGGCTGAGGGAGCTGGTGGGGGGGACAGTCTGGAGAAAGGAGGGATCAGAGGGGACCTGGAATTCTCTCCAACTCCTGACAGGAGCGGGGAGCTGGAGAGGGGTTGGGCTCTGCTTCCAGGGAACAAGGGACAGGAGGAGAGGAAATGGCCTCAAGGGCAAGTTCAGGTTGGATATTGGGAAATTTCCTCCTGGAAATCTCTGTCCAGCCCTGGCACAGGCTGGAGTCCCCATCCCTGAAGGGATTTCCAATCCCTGTGGATGTGGCACCTGGGGACATGGGCAGTGGTGGCCTTGGCAGTGCTAGAGGAACAATTGGACTTGAAGATCTCAAAGGTCTTTTCCAACCTAAACAATTCCATGATTCCTTGACTTTGGGTCTAACAGCTGAATTCTGCCAGTCATTACCATAATGTTACACTATTTTTAGGGAAACAGTAATCCTTTGGGATCACCTGGAATTGGACTAAATGCAAGCAGAGGTTATCCCAGATTTGGGTTTCACATCTGGATCACCACAAACCTGGATGGAGACTCAGTGCATGCAGAGGTCACTCCAGCCTTGGATTTCCTACCTGGACCATCCCAGGCCTGGAAAGGGACACGTTGTATGGGGAGGTAATACCAAGCTTGGATTTCACTCCTACTGCATCACCACAGAACTGGGAAGGGTCTCTTTGCACACAGAGATAGTTCCAGGTGAGTTTCCCCCCTGGATCACCCCAGACCAAGACTGTGAGTGTTATGGGCACTCTGTCTCCTCTGGGAAACACTCGGAGTATCTGGAAGGGAGAGAAATGGTCTTTGGACAAGCTCAGGGATTGTTGATACCAAACTCCAGGCTCTGCTCTGAAAGGTGTAAATCCCTGGAAACCTATTCCTCAAGGCTCTATTCAGACCAGAATTTGACCTTTCAGTCTTTATATTACAGCACATAATTCCCATTTCATGAGGCTCAGGCCTCTCCAGCTCCAGTTCCCTGGATGGATCCCCCTGGCATCACCTGTGCCCACAATGATTTCCAGCCTCATCACCTGCCAGAGGAGCCGAAGGCCGGGCACCTCCTCAGAACCCATTCCCAGTTTATGGCTGTAGCCCTCCAGCCCCATTAATGATCCCAGAAAATCGCTCCTTGAATGTTCCCAGTCCCCTTGACTTGCTGCTCTCTCCCTGGGAGTCATGGTGAGTCTGCACCATGGAATGCAAGAGAAAGAGCAAGAAAATGTTTTTTTGCATCTGGCTCTAATTATCTTGGTTTTTAATTAAGTTCTCTGGGCTTAATATCAACAGCTCAGGCCTGGAAAGAGTTGTTTTGTGTGGAGCTTTGTTCTCCATAAAGGCAAATAGTGGTTTTCAGGCATCCCATCCCACCATCTGCGACCTCTGAGAGGCTTTGTCCAGTGGTACTGGAATTCCCTGAGTCCTGAAACCTGCAGTCTGGACTGGACAGTTCATCACCCTCTTCTTCCCCTTGAATCGTCTGCAGAGTCCTGCCTTTGCCTGAATTCTGATTCCAGGGGGAGATAATTCCTCATGTAGCCAAAAAAATCAGTTGGAGCTGATGGACCTTCTCAATGCCTCTGAGAACTGAAGGGGACAGATGAGATCACGAGTCTCCGGGAGAATTGTGGCCTTAAAAAAGAGTGATGTTTTATATGGGAAGAGAGTGACAGGATAAGGGGGAATGGGTTTAAACTAAAAGATTTCCTGGATTTCCCAGAGAAGCTGTGGCTGCCCCTGGTTCTCTGGAAGTGTCCAAGGCCAGGCTGGAGCACCCTGGGATAGTGGATGGTGTCCCTGGTGGGCCTGGATGATCCTTGAGATCCTTTCCAACCCGAACCATTCTGGGATTCCATAATTCCGTGGGAATGTGTGAAGACCCTTGGGCAGGGCCATATTTTGGCCTGTACACGACACTTTACTCATCACTAGAACCTTGACCCAGGGCAAAGACTCTTTGGTGACAAAATCAGCACAAATAAATCCAGGGAAATTCCAACCTGGGTACAAGGAAATGCTTTTCCACACACTGTGGAAGCAGACCATGGAGATCACTAACTCAGGAATGGAATAAGATTCAAAGGCTGGGCTTTTACCCAGCCAGAAAAAAACCCAACCACGCCATCACTAAATAGGAAGGGATTGAAAGGTTTTATTAAACCTCAAGTCTGACACAATTTTTACCTGCGATATGCCTTAGCAGGTCACAGGTTTTCCAAAGTCTCCTCTTCCAGAGAGTCAGCACAGGATCAGACACTTTTGTTCCTACAGAGTTTGTTTTCAACAGGGACAATGAAACAGAGGAGACATGTTAGACCTGGGCTCTTAAAGCTGATGAAGTGCAAGGAGTCATCTAAGTTAGGACTGAGAACTTACACAGAGCTTGGAATTTGCTGCTGGGATGCAAAAATAATTTGGATCTGCAATCCCACCCTTCAAACTACGCCTGGTATAGTGTTTGGTTCACAGCTGGACTTCTTGATGTTAAGGGTGTTTTCCAATCTAAACTACTCAAAGATTCCCTGATTTGGGGGATCAGACCTGTAGAGTCGAATCTGCAAATATTCTGAGTCTCTCCTAAAAAATTCCTGCTTATCTTTGCATCCTCCATTCCAATGGATCTCAGCCACCCTGAGTATCTGCCCATTATCCCAGGAGCTCGAATTCCTGCTCCTGGTCACCCTGATCTGGGGTAAGTGTCCCAAAATTTAGCTGGTGAGGACAATTAATAGTCATTGGTGTGGCCAGGCACCTGCTCCCAAAACCCACAGTATCCCCCAGACACATCCCAGTTCAGGCTGTCCTGGTGACTGGAACATCTTGGAAGCAGGAAAAAAATTCCATGGGACATGTGGGATTACGACCAATGCTGATCCAAAGGGAAGAGCAGAAAGGAGAAGTTTGAGGTGTAAGGGATGAGAAAACCTCACAGGACTTAAAAATATGAGGGACGTGAGGGAGAATATAAAATCAGCTGGTGCAAGCCAACGGGAAAAAAGCATCCCTAGAAAATTCCTTGGAAAGGTTTAACAGCTGATGCCAAGCGTTTGCTGCCCAAAACGCCCAGGGGAAATTCCAGGGCACAAAGGCTGTTTTCAGCTTCCCTGAGCAGCTGCATTTTGGCTTCCCAGAAGAGGTCAGTCTTTCCCAAGGATTTGGGGCGGCTTGCCCAACTTTTCCAAAGGGAAGCACGATGCCTGGGTGGATTAAAATAGGGAATAGCAGCCTCAGGTGAAACTCAGCTCATTGAAAGTGTGAACTCACCTGGATAATTCGACAAACAATCCACTTAATATTTCCAAGATGTAGGAATTAGCACTGGCCTAGAGGGAGGAGGGGATGAGATGGAACAACTGCTCAGGAAAGTGCTCAACATTCCCACTTTCACTCCCAAAAATCTGCTCTCAGGTGTGTGTAGCAGGAAAATCTTTTTGCTTTCTTTAAAGCTCTGGCCTAGACCTGGAGAAGTCTAACTTGTCAGTAAAGAATGGGTCTTAAAAAACATGCTGGAGCCATGGGCTCTCCACACCACCAAGTTACTCTTGTCTTTTCCTCCTCCTTCCTGAAGAAAAGAATCGACCAGAAATTTAAATACCATCAGTCACTCCCCTTTTCCCCCTCCCCCCTCCCCCCTTT
>WEKX01013806.1:110206-120401 GCA_013390025.1 Pitta sordida | reverse complement strand
TGATGGGGGGAAGAAGGAGAGACAGCATCCGACTTTGTAGTACTTCCCTGAGAAAAATGAATAAAACACCTCATTTTGCAGATACAGTCATCCCAGGTCTTCTGACATGCTAAGCTTGGATCTGGGCAGTCTCTCCCTAAAATTTTGCAACAAAGTAAAGAGAGATTTGAGATTTTTTTTTGCCTCAGATATCTCCCTCACGTATTGACTCTTTGGATAAGGGCTAAAGCATTGCTGTGAACAATGACTTATCCCTTTCTGAAATACTCCTCAATAAGAATTATTTTTGCCCCTTCAATGAACTGGATTTATTAAAATAACAGGTAATTTTACAGTACTCAAGTAGGCTAACATATTCCACAGGGTCTGCTAACTCTAACACTCTGTGGTGGTTTGACCCTGGCTGGATGCCAGAGATTCACCCGCAGCCATTCTCTCACTTCATTCCCTCCCCCTCCCCTCGTACAAACAAGGGAGAGAGGAAAAGAAAAAAACCTGAAGGGTTTTGCTACATCAGAAATGAGGACTATTAGAATATATTTTACTGTCATAGGCAAAGCACACTCCAAGTTGGGGGTGTGAAGGATTTATTTCTAACAAGATCAGAGCTTAAAAGTGAGAAGGCATCATCTTAAAGGCAACCTTCTCCCCCACCCCTCTGTCTCATACAACAGATACCACATTCCCCCTTTCCTCCAGGAGGCAGGGGGGGGACAGGAGTAGGGGAAAGTCAGCCAGTTGGTGTTTCTCTGCCACTTCTCAGGGGAAGAGGCCATTCCCTTGCATTCCATGGGGTCTCCCCCACAGGGGAAAATCTTTCATGACCCTCTCTAGTGTGGGCTGCAGGGGGACAGCCTGCTTCACCATGGATCTCACCACGGGCTGCAGGGAGACGCCTTGGTGCCTGCATTTGCTGTTACAACTTCTCACAGCTCTTCTCCGGCAGCCATCTTCTTCTTGCTGCTACTTTTGTTTCTTCCCTTCTTAAATATGTTATCACAGAGGCATCTCTATGTCTCCTGATTGACCTGGCCTTGGCCAGCGGTGGGTCCAGCCAGGAGCTGGCTGGCATTGCCTCTGCCAGCTGTGAGGGAGCCTTCCAGCAACTTCTCGAAGGAAAACCTCCCCCATAGGCCCCCTCGCTACCAGAAAAAAACATCCACAGCAAACCCAACACACACTCATTGTACAATAATACTGTTGAAATAACACAATACTACTACCTGCAAAAAGAGGGTACATTTTAAAGGAAAATGTACCTACCTCTTTCCAGGAAAGTGTAACTGTGAGAGAAACACTACTGCAGCTGCATCTGCAGTTGCAGCTGAGGTTGCTCTGCCCATCTTTTAAAGGAGATACATATGATAATTAGGTACCAGATTAAATAAATAAATAATAAAACCCTCTTCTCCCCCAGCCCCAAACCAACCAAGGGACCAAAACTCTACCACCAAACTGCCCCTTAAAAAGGAAAGGAAAAGGTTTAAATCCAACTCCAGTCTTGCCCACTCAGTCCTTGCATTTCCTGTGTTTGCATTACAACGATTCACTGTCCAGCAGCTAAACCTGCCTAATCTCTTGGGAAAGCCTTCCCATCACACAGGTGTTCTGCTCCTCTGAGCAAGCTCAGTACCTTGCTCCAGAAAGGAACCATTTCCCCCACACATCCAGGGCTTGTCAGACCTATTCTTGCAAGGATATATGATAACTCAGTATAGAAAAACCAAAAAGATAATCCCTTTTGCAGCAATACAATATTTCCAGCTTTCTAAACAGTGCCTTCACCTCACCTTGGCTATGCAAAATTTTTATGACTTCAATGGCAGTAGATGTTACTTATTTGGCTGATTTCTCCTCCTCCCCTCCTGTGGGAGCACTCAAGGACAGAGGACTTATTGCAGCCTGGGACAAAACAGTCTTATCTATAGCACATCACTGCTTAGAGCAAATATTGTTTCTAGCTTCTGATTCTCTTTTTCCCTAAGGTAAGTTTAACTCTCATTTAGTTTAGGCATTTAGTTTGCCTTTGCTTTGTTCTTTCCCTGAAGTGCCTAAAAGCAAAACATAAAGCTGTGTCCCTGTTCCCTTTTGGTGTAGAAAGATTTCTGCGTTTTTATCCAAAAACAAAAAGAGGAGGGATAAACTGTGTGGGTTTTGTTTTGTCTGGGTTTTTTTTATCTCTCTCTGTTATACTGGAGGACTCAAATGATGTTTGAGAGATACTAGCAGGGATATTGTAACAAGGAAATATGTACTGAACTTCCTCAGGTTCAAGATACACTTACAACGTCACTGTCTTTAACCTTGATGCCATTTTTTCTATTAAAAAATGGACATCTGGAATTTGAACATAGCTTATACTTTTACTCAAAAAAGGTGATTTATTGATATTTTCATCTGGAACATTTTCATTATCCTTGCATGAGAATCAACAGTTTTATGCCTCTCTATCTGCTTTCATTGTGTTACAATTCCAGTAAGCCATGTTTTGGAAAAACCTACCAGTCAAATAGGATATTAGACTCTCACTTATGACAAGCACATTTGAAAGAGGTTGGGGGGAGATGTGAATGGGAAAAGAAAGATGGGGCGGGGGGGTAAGAAAATTTATTTGAGCTCATGTTTCCCAAAGATGAAGATGCAAAATGGAGTAAGATTTTAAGGAGATCATTTGGGACAAAGAAGCAGGGAGGGTAAGGGTAAGTGAGATCTATATGTCTTTTATTTTTCTGTTAATCTTCAGAGTTATTTTTACTTTGTGTATTGGTGCAACATATTTACTCACATCCAGAATTAATACATGACCATCTAATACTCAGTACTTGTTACACAGAATGTATTTCCCCATAGCAGTAGATTGCACAACAAAATGCAAGGTTTGGTAAACAAGTCTCTTAGGTAAAGAAAAGGGAGTGGTTTTTTTATAAAATAGCAAATATACTCCAGATTTCCTACTTTTCTGATCAGCATGTGTACCTCTAAACCATTAAACACTACAAAAATCAATGAACTACATGATGTAATATGATAATAGGAGTGTCTTCCAGCTTGTCCTTGACAGATGTTTGTATTGACAGCAAACAGCCCAAAAGACAAAGCCTGTACCATGACAATTCGACAAAATCACTTAAAAAACCAAAAAGAGTAACAATCCTCAGGGCTCCAAACCTTCCAAATAAAGGAATTAAAATCCCTATAAAATGTCTAACCCTGGGGGCTTTTTACTGTAGAATTATCACTGGTAAATATATAGATTATTTAATTAATCCACTTGCTTTTAAGTTGTCTGCTCTTTTATTTTCCTTCTGTGCCTCACTTTGGTGGTTTGAGCCCCCTGGCACCTTCATAAATTGCTGAGAGGTGTCTGGTAGAAAGGATCAGAAGTTCACGGGCACAGGTGGATGTGGTGTAAGGGACCTCATCCCAATGTCTCAGTCCCATCTCCACTCAACACTTGCCCCTTGGATACAGTCCTAAGTTCAAATGCACACCCAAAGTGGCACCCCAATGGTACAGTCTTGCCAGCTTTGCTTTTAATGAGATCAGGGTTTCACTAGGCTCTGGAGTCTATGTTTCAAATGCTCTCCTCACTGTTCAGTTAATGGGATCAGAGTAGCTCCATCTGTAATGTGCGGGTTGTCTCCTGGGTAATCTGCCTCAAGGAGATGAACTGAGAAGCTTACACCTTTAAATATGATGCAGTCAAGGAGAATTATAATTATTGCATGTATTAACACTGTGTACAAGGCCCAAATTACACGGCATAGAAAATATGAAATAAAATGGATATTGCAATAGCCAATACTCAGGGATAAAAACCTTCACTTATTGAGCATTATCTATGCTGTTGGAAAACTTTGCTGTGGAGAAAAGGAACAGAAGATACATTCTCCTTGAAACTACTGGAAGTCCTCTAGGGCCGTGAGGCAGATCATCATACTTAGCTTGTATGTGGGAGTTGGAAAGAACTCCATCAGCTTATACTGTCATTTCTTCTTTCTCAGGATCAGTCTTTTTCCTTACTTTAATATCAGAGAACAGCTTTTGCTTCTTTTGCTGTCCAGCCTGTGTCATCCATCTAAGCACACTGCTTAGTTATAATGGTCATTTTTTAAGAGGAATTATTTCCAAAAAATGTCAACGCATTCTCTGCATTGGCAGAATAAGGAAGAGGATGAGTGAATATGGGAAGTCATCTTTGAAGGTGATTATAGGATCTGGGTGCCTTGTTTATTTTTCTGTTAGCGGGAATGCATATAAATCCCTAAGCTTCTGAAAAACATAGCCTAAAGGCTTGACTTGTCAATCTTAGCCTAAAGGAATGACTTGTCAGTCTTAGCCTAAAGGAACGTAGGTGTCATCAGTTACAAATACAGTTGCTGGCATTTAGCTACTACTTGATTTGCATATATAAAGATTATTTTAACATCCAAATATTGGATCTCCTGGTGTTGCCCAAACTGAATATTGCACATAAAATATTATACTCTGATACCTCAAAGAGCTGTCAGAAAAGGACACTGGAAGCTGAAGAGGAATCTATTTTAAAATATCAACCTAAGCCCTATTTATTTGTCCCAATAAATGTCATTATCTGACATATTAGCTCTGTTAGTAGTGGGCACTGATTTTAACTGCTTCTTTCACCATTAGGATATCTAAATTCCCATGTAAGAGATTTTGTTCCCATTACATGCGGTTTAAAAGACATTGTAATTTCCACAGTAACAGGAACTCTTACTGTTCTTACATTTTCTGAACAAATTTTTCTTCTGTATAAGATATAGTAACTGAAGCTGTATTTGTCTGCTTCAGAAATCTGGCCCAAACAGCAGAAACATCATCTTGTACATTTTCGTTGCTTTTGTTGAGGGCTTCCTTCACTCTACATCAAACAGTATTATTTAACTGGATTCTTTCGTCGTACAATACAAATGCCCAAGTCACAATAATAAGTACCTGGAGTTACATAATCCCGTTACATTTATTGTAGTTTCAAAAATTTTACTGAGGATCACAAACAAGCACATTGGGAACCAGCTTCAGAAAAGGCTCATGTTTGCAGTGAACCTGAGCATGCTGTGCAGTTTAAGTGACTTCAGGAGGACAAGAGTAGAGTACCTCAAGTGTGGATGAAAGTCACAGCTGTACTGCATCTGTCCGTGAAAGTTACATACTCCATGTTTGTGAGAAGACAAAACAAGGTCTCACAACCGCAGCTTCCAGACACAGACTTGTACGAAGTTTTAAAAGTCTGTGGGAAGTTATATGCTGAGTTAAAGAACTTGATATGGAAGTAATTAGGTAGCAGACAAGAAGCAAGATAGAGAAAATAGTGGAATAAGAGCTTTTAAGAGAATGAAATGATTGCTTAAATCTCTCCCCCCTTTACCATTCCTGACCTCCCTTACGTTACGGCAGGCATGATGAAAGATCTACATACTTTCTTCTTCTAATAATTTCCTCAGTAATCAAGAAGCGGAAATTGTTAAGTGTAGTATGATCAGTTGGAAGAGATTTGCTCCAGCATTTGGTTCTCGTGCCAAGAACATAAAGCTGTCTAATAGGAAGTCCTTTACATGTGAGCAGAGAATAGAGCTGAAGTAGCAGTCAGCAGCTGATTGAGGCGGTCTAAGCACACTGGCCGGCTGACCAAGCAGGAAGTGGCTTTAGGCCAAGCTGTTTTAGACTAGTCCATGCATCTGCATCAGATCCCACTGGCTCTGATAGTAGCTCTAATCTTTGGGCAAAATTCTGCAACTACTTGCAAGTCTGTTCAAGGACTGCAGTGCAAGCAGGTTTGGAGGTAGAATGGACAACAAAGAGTGTCTCAAGAAAAAATGATGACATTTAGGTGAGACCTGTACACTAGGAATGGATAGAATAGTGGGATAGAAAACTGAGGAAATGTTGTCTTTGTTGCTCACTCTACAATCTTCTTTTACCTCCCACCAGGAGTAAGGAACATTTAGGTGCATAAGTGGATCCTTTGTCTTAGTTGAATGCCAGCAATGAGAACATTTGTGAAGCAAAGCCAAGCATGCTGGCAAACATCCACTGATCATTCTTTCCTTCATTAAAGTCCTCTCACCTTGTGAGAATAAATTGATTACGCTACCATAGGACACGCTTCCTCCAGCACTTCAAAGCTTGCAGAGGTGGAAGCTGGATTTGGGCCATAGTGCCTGGAGCCTTTGAGAGTTAATTAAACATAATAGTAACCTATATATTTTCAGGTCCCTTTTTGATGACAGCAACAGAATAGAGGTTAACCCCACTTTTCAGGTTCTCCTTTGGGATTTGTTTGAACTTTGCTCTTGTTCCACCTCTACATCAGGCACACACTGAGTTCTGTATGCTGAATCTCCAGCTGCAGACATGAACTGCAGAGATGGAAAGACTGAGGGATTTGCCAGAGGTTTGCCGGAGGTTATATGTGAAAACTGTACCAGGGTGCAGTTGTACAATTTCATCCCTTACTTTTCTCTCAAATTCACTGCCACCCTCCTTTCTCTGTAATGAATCATGAAAATACCAATGCATAAATAAATATAAATGACATGTAGACACTGACTGAAATTCTGCAAAGCACATTACTGCTGCTGAGGTGTCAAAGAATGAGGAACAGAAATCTTTCAGATTTACCAGTCCTAATGCACACAGCATTTATTTTATCTTCCACATAAAGATCAACTAAAAAGCTTTAAAGACATCATTAAAGCCTTCAAGCTGCATAACATTGATGAAAAATTGACTCTGAATCAACACGCTGCACTGCCCTTACTAGCCCTGACAAGGTGGATAAAAATAGCAAGGAAACAATGCTGACGTCAATCAAAGACTGGGTGAGCCAGAGTTTTGCAAATACTCCCACGTGGAATGAGTCAGAGATGGAGTGGAGAGTTTGAGAAACACAAGGCAAGCAAAATCTCTTTAAAAAACGTTTCACTGCTCAGAAGCCTTAGACAAGTTGAATTTAAAGCAACAGAGAAATATTGTTGAAAAGAGCGGGGGGGAAAGAATCTTGAAGATGTTTCTGTCCATTGCCATGGAAAGAGGTTCCTTAATAATTTGTTCCCTGAAACCTTTCCAAATAAAATGCTAGATGTGGTAAATAAAACCAGATCTTTTGGCAGCAGCAGTGTAAGTTTTCCAGCTGAAGTCTGGCAACAAGAAACCTGATGGCTATGTCTTCATGTGAAGATGAGATAGCTCCTTGCAGGACAAATCTGGTAGAGAATATTGATGTCTTCTATCAGTAAACAGAGACAAGGACAAATTCAGCAGCTGATGGACAGAGCATGATACATTATTATTTGATAGTTTTGGAGAGGAAGTAAAATAGCATACTGCAACCAATTGAAATTTTGGAGAGAATTTGAAGAGGTCATGAAGTTGTTTGAATTTTTTCATACAACAATGAAAAAATAATTTAAAAAATTAACCTCCCAGAAGTTATAATTAAAAACCCCCCATAAAGCAAACAAAAAACCTTCACAAGCAAGTACTGTAACTCTCTAAACATATCAAGCAAAAAAAAAAAAAATCTAAGGTCTATAAAATACGTATCCAGGTATTTTTAGGTGTAGTAGTCCAAGGTCTCATATACTTGCAATTCCAAGTACTGTAATGTTTGTGTTTACTTTGGAGAAATTTAAAATAACCAAGTTTTTAAAAATCTCATTCTGAAGGTCAACTATGTGTCTTTTTGCAACATTTGAAGACCTAGTCCCTTATAAAAATAGTCAGTTTCTTACCAACACGAATGAAGATCTCTAGGATTAAAAATTTCAGGAGTGATGTTTCTTTTTTAAGCTTACAGGATTGCATAAATGACCATGAATCATTTTGATCCATAGGACATAGAGGCAGTAATCCATAGTAATCGTTTGCATCCACAGTAATCAAAGCAAGTATTTTCCTAACTTCATTAGGCCTGGGACCAAGTTTCTTAGCAATTTCATGCAAATGACTTTCTTTCATCCCATCAGGAAAGGTGCTCAAATGTGGTGCAATACACAGGAGCTCCAAATGTCAGCTCATGTCACAATAAACATCTTTCCCAAGGTGAGGAAAGAGGTTTCTTTCACAAAGCTTTTATCCACTCTGATATTTTTCCCGAGTCAGGCCTTTTCCCTACAGATACTTGTTTTAGCAGCCGGTTTTACAGCAGTTGAAGTTTGCACAATGCAAAATTTACCCAGTTTTGTCCTGAAAAAGAAGAAGATCCTCGCCAATAACCAATCTTTTTACCATTCCAAAATTCATTCTTCTTTATAATGGGCTCGCAGTCTTTTATCTATATCAGTGACCACTTGTGAATTTGGGCCTGAAATTGGAAAAGAGGACAACCAAGAATTTTTTTTGGTCTTCATTTTTAGTTTTCCTACTGCTACATTCTTCATCTTGTATTTCTTTGATGTTTCAATCTTTTGCAACTGCTGAGTAAGGAAGCTTAAAGCTATTATTGTTTTATTAAAATTCAGTGCTCTTTGCCACTCCTTTCCTGTTTTTTGATGAAAAGACAGCCAAAACTAAGATACTATCTGTGGGTAGGAAGCATCTGAACTGAAAATGCCATGGTCTCTAATAGCTACAAGGAAAACCTAATATTTTGGTATACATGCAGTCTAATAATTAGTTCTTTTAAATGCAGCAAGTACTCACTTGCAGTGGAAGATCCATCCTAATAGTATATATGTAGTCATACACCACATTCTTAAGACTCCTTTATATATCAGAACAATGAGAATTTTAAATTAAAACTGCAAAAGTGTTAAAACTTTCACTTTTAGCTTCAGGAATTAGTGTAAAACATTGTTTAACTTCCCTTGTGCTAAGATACAGTAATTTGAAATGATTCTATCCTTCCTCTACCAAAATCATAAAACACTGGGAAAACATAGCTGTTATTGCATTATGGTTTTAGAAGAAGAGTTAAATACCTAACCACACTTTAAGGAAAGGTATATAGACCTTACTAACTGATCATGACAGAACAACTTTACTGTTTATTGTTCAGAATCACAGAATCACAGAATCACAGAATATTATGAGTTGGAAGGGACCCACAAGGATCATCTAGTCCAACTCACCACCTAACACCCGTACAGAGACTTGTTGCAGGCTTTTGGCTTAACTGAAGGCTTTGGCTGAAGGTAGAAGCTTCATTTTCAGCCTAGGGATGACCTCTGAAAGGTGCAGCAACCTCACAGCAGAAGAATGGCTTATCTGCAGTGCTAATTTAAATACCTCAAGATTGTGACATGTCAGTGTAATGCTACGGTGGAGATAGTTGGTGGAGATGTTTGATACACCTGACTAACTTAATAGGTAATTGACAGAACCTTTGAGGGTTGGAATTGTCTGTGTAACTCTTCATGGGAAAAGTCCTACTGTTTATCTAACCAGGGTAGACAGAAATACTATTTTATTCAGGAAGACTGATAGCATAATTTAAATGGTGAGTGCTGAAGGATTTCTGAGTGAAATCTGATGAAATAGCATGAAGTTCAGTGCTTAAACAAAAATAATTGCATGTATTTGAAGCTATAACACGCAAGGATATGTATATCTAACTAACTGGTTTCTTTTGACAAATCAAAAGTTTACTATTCTGAATAGTAATGGTGTTGTGAATCATCATCAGGATCAGGCCCTTAGGTATCACAACGTAAATGTCTACATCTAATCTGACTAATGTATGTATTTTGTAAGCAATTACTATCGTTTGTCCTTTGACAGGGCTTTCTGAAACATTACAGAGAAATGAAGAATACTTTTAATTTGTATTGTATTAAATTATACTTGTATTAAATATTAAATAAAGATTATTACTAAAATTTAATGAAAGAAACTATCATTATATCTGCCACAAATAAAAAATCTGCCTATTGTATTGTAGAGATGACGCCATCCATGAATTAGNGGAATTGCATATATTTTATGTCTATTTCCTTACTTTCCTAAAATAATACTTTATTCCAGGATAAATTCAACAGATTATTTTAGTTATGATTCTGGGTGGTGGAAGACAAAACATCTTGCTCTCTGTTACTTTGTTACACTATGCCCCACTTTGAAACTCATCCATTTAATAGCAATGCACTGCTTGGTTGTAAATTTAGTTGGATTCATGGAAAGAGGTATTTTGAATTCCTCTTTATTTTGAAAGAGAAAACATGACATTTGCTGT
>WEKX01013806.1:90720-109668 GCA_013390025.1 Pitta sordida | reverse complement strand
TAATAGCTACCTCTTCCCAATCACTGCATGTTTAAAATCAATAAAAATCAATTACTGTTTCACATCATGTTCATATAAATTAGCCCTTCATAATTCTGAAGGTATGTGAATTTGCCTAATTTTGTTTTTTGGAAGAAAGCAACAGACTGATTGAATAGAAATTAAGCTTTAATGTTGCATNACATTTGCTGTTTGAGTAGGTGTGTGTGTAGTTTTATTTTCCTTTGTTCTCTTTCCTCCCAACATAAAGTATCTGTGAGAGTGACATGTAGTGGCTGTACTGTCTATTCCAGAAAGAGTACTTGAGTATGGTGGGCGGGAGATGCATCCACTGAGCTGCCCACAGAGGAGGTCTCTGAGAACATGGAGCTGTCATGCTTAGATCCACTGTGCAAAGAGTGAAAACAAGCCATATGCTGAAACCTGCCTTTATTGTTAAGTTCTAGAGTAGTTTTCTTCCACTAGAAGATGAGAGGTATTTTTACACAGGCATACCTACAAAGCTATGCATCACTGCCCACAAAACCAGCACTGACATGGTATCAGCAAGTGCTGGCTGAGGGGCCCCCACCGAAGTAGTCGAGAAATTCACTGATCTCATCTTGGCTAATCTTTCTTTCTGACAGTTACTTCTACTCGTGCTTCGCACAGGCCCTGCGGAATTCACCCTTACTGAAAAAAATCAGAAATATGCGTGTTGGACACGCAGCTTTACAATTTTGATGTATTCATGAAGTCAGGCAAATACTATACGTGAGGTACTAGTCAGGGAGACAGTTTCAGTTAAAATAGCTGACATACATATCTGGATAGACAGATGAACTATGCTGGGGTGAAAAGTATAATCGTGCTTTTAATATTCATGAATGATATATGGCTATACAGCTCTTCAGGGACAGGACAATACAGAGCCAGATATGTTCAGAAAAGTTGGATGTCACTAGACAAACACATGAATGTGATCCCAGAAGCAATGTTTCTCAGAACATTATTTTCTTATAAGGACAATGTCCTTGATATTGAATGACTGCAGGTTTTAAGTGAACAGTATGTCAGTACTTTCCACTGAAATCATTTGACGTGACAACATTAAAATACACAAAACATACTCTGATTATAAAGAAACACATAAACTACCAGAGCCCTGAAATAAATACCTGATAAATAAATATCTGATAGCATTGTATGTGAATTATATATATATACACAAAATCATACATATGCACTTGTATATGTAACACTATACACAAATGCATATAGAAAAATAAATATATAAACATATGCATATGCATATTTATATAAGATTCCTACATATTGTTAACAAGAACAAACTATTCAGAAGGTAACAGGTTTACTTATAACAAAAAAGACATTTCATCACTTATTTTGCTTGCTCTTGTTTTATCATCTTTCTCGTCTCCTTGGAATAGGTATTCACGTATTCCTTCCTATTGTGGTAAAAAAACGGTCTCATGTTTCTTAGTTGCTGACTGGAAAATCTAGTAATATACAGTACTAACCTGTTTGAAAAAATACTTAAAATGATCTTGTAAGTCATCATAGTGGGAACTGTAGGTGCTGAGCAGTGTAAAGAAGTCTAAGTAGAGGTAGCTCTGTCTTTAGGTTTTGATATGGGATCTGACACCTGGCTATCAGATCTTGGAGATCTGTTTGACAGTTTTGACTTGTTATTATTATGATGAATCCTTAAACAAACAGGTCACGGTAAACAATGGAAAACATACCAGAATAAAGTAGAATCTGGTCTGTTGCTAGGACTGATATGTGTGGGCGAAATCAACAAACACTTTTTCATTTTTTAAATAAACTAGCAATATTTTCCTGCTTTGGTACCTACTGGAAGCACACAGTACAATGCGTTTGGCACTGCCGGTTTAAACTGTGAATCATTTACTACAATTACATCCTCAAAGGAAAAGATATTATTGCCTTTACTATGAATTATTTACTGTGGCACATACTTGCCAAATGAAGAGCCTAAAGTAATACTCCTAAACACCCTATTCAGACACTCAGACGTAAGCAGACTGAAATCAAAGCACCTATTGCTCTCCTTTAATTCAACAGGATTTGTGAGGGTACGACACGTTAAGAATATAAGGCCATTTTTACTTTGATTCCTTAATAAAAAGACTTAGGAACCTAACTGGAAAGCTGTAACTTATGTGCATAGCGATGGGGTTAAGGTGGCACAGGGTTAAGGTGGGAAGGCATCATAAGTCTCTTTGCTCTGTTTCAACATTCTGAAATTTGATACCATTCACTAGAGGTCTTCTGAGTGTAAAAAGTTTGTCTCCTCTTGTTAAATTGCCACCTGCTCAGGGAAATGCTAATCCATTAAGGTCAAGCAGTTCTGTGAAGGTGCTGCAGTGCCTGGGGCAGCCTCTTGAGTTTCACTTCTAGCAGCTGCAGGAAGATGAAGTCGGGATGGTCCTCGTTACTGAAATTAGACAGATCAGGAAGTAAACAGAGCTTGCCTTTCATCTGATCTGGCTTTGAGATGGGAAAGGTTGGGGAGGGGGGCAGAGCAGAGGGTGAATTCCTCTTCTAATTACTTTATGGGTCAGTTCTCCAGACTTTGTGTCAGACTTGCATAATCTTTTTTATTTTTAAATGAGAGAAATGGGGAAAAATCTCATGAAGTTCTGAAGATTTTAGGGTTTACTATCATTTAGTTCTCAATACCATGACTTTCATGGGGATTATTATACTTTCCTTTGAGAATAAGCAGCCAATAGATGTTATACGGGAAGAGCCATACTGTCTACATAAACTTCTTGCCTCTTTTATGTAGTAAAACTTTCACCTTCTGGATTCATTGCTTGGCTCCTTTTCTCTGAAGTAGATTTGAGGATTATGAAAGGCACTGGACTGACAGGACAGGCTGGAGCCCTCTCTTTTTCACACCTAAACTTCTGGAATAACTGCCCTGTAAGAATCAGATGTCACCTCCACAGCAAAGGTTTCCCACATCATCTCCCCTCTTTGCATCCTGCACATCATCACCCTGAACAACTCTTTGATTTGCAGATGGTGATTTCAGAAAAGAAAGAAAGAGAAAAAAACTGAATAATGGAAGATCATTCAGGAGCAACACATAGGTGTGCTCAGCATGAGCTGCAACCTAGTAGAAGTTCAGATGTGCTCCAGCAGATAAATGAACCAGGTTCAATCTTGTTTTGTCTCACCGAGAGCCAGTATTGTCTAGGATCAGCTGGTGCAAAAGCAGACTTTTCAACACCTTTTTTTGGATAACGCAGGCTGTCATTATATTAATTCCATAGGCACAGGCAGTCTTATTGCTTCAGTCCCCACTTCTCACACACCCACTTGGAGTCCTATTTTCACAGGGTTTTTAAGAGCCGCTTTTGAGAGCTGTGATAATCCAGGGGATTAGTGAGAGCCAGAGGGGAGCCAGACACATGATGCCCCACAACTGAAACATGCAGATGCTTTGCTTTGATGTGATAAGGTGCAATGGAGCCTTTCAAAACTGAGATGAGGGAGTGTTTTGTAGAGCACTGCAGCATCCTAACTCTACCAGGGTCATCAGAAGCGAAGACAGCTGGTGAACTATTTGATTCAATTAATTTTTTACTCCCTTGATTCTACTCCGCCAAAGCTCTCTCTTTCACCTTCCTCTACCCCTCTCCTCTCCCAGTTTATGGGGCAATGGTGGTGAGCAAGCAAACTGCATTTTACATCTGGTATCCCTAGTGAGATGAAAAGATACTGTCCTTCAGAGTCAGTTATGTCTGCATTATAGGTAGCCAGAAGGAACCTTTTGATTGGATGAAAACAGACGTGTTTTACTATCCTGTTTCTGACTTGAAGTTGGCCTTTCAGTGTCCCAGAGCCAATGATTTATTTGGAAACTTTTCCCTCCTCTTCTAAACTAGTAAGATACACAAACTCCCACCTTTCCCTCTATAAATACCACTAGAGACAAATGGATGTAGCTGTATTTCTTTTTGCATAACCGATTCTCAAAGTACATAGAGAAAAATCTCTGTTGTGCATGCACATGCAAAGAGATACATATTTAATCATATATCTGTATTTCTTTATGTACATACAACTTACTGGAGGATCAGAATGTTCACTTGTCAAGTTTCATTCAAGCAAGAAATCTGGATGTACACAGTTGGTGTCAGTTATGGCATTAGGCTCTAATGAGAATTACATTGAGTTGAGCATTTTATAGAGATGCGTGGAAAAGCAAACCCTATGCCAAAGTACTTTCAACCTACCTCATGCAAAATAGAAATAATGGATAAGGTGGTGGAAGGAAAATGTTTTAGTTAGAAAATACATTTTTTCATAAGACTACGTAAAAAATTCTATTCTTCCCTGATGTTATAAAAGTACAAAAAGTTAGTAGCACTTAAGTTTTAAAGTCAGTAATTCATAAGTTCACCAGCAACTCTCAGAACTTGTTTGAATCTCCAAGGATGAACACCATCAGAATTATTTTAAAATATGACTCACTGATTACAGTAAGTCTGCAGACCACAGATCACAAAACTTGCTCTAAGGTGCCACTAAGTTGTGTCCCCAAGCCCTGCAGATTGAATTTTTAACCAGAAAATACTAACTTACTTGAAACATCAGTAAAATAACATCACAGATCCACATCCTAAAGCCAGATGTTTTTGCTTAGATCTTATAATCTATACAGATTGAATTCTGAATGAAGTTATTGAAAACTAACCTTCGGGCTTAAAATGACAGTAAGGGACCGGAACACATTCTGAAGCCGTCACGTACTACAAATCTCAGAGTGATGGATAGGAGAGGAAAAGACACTACTGTGTGCTTTTTTTGTGGTACTTTTGCACTGTTTTCTCTTTTTTTCTTCAGCACTTTGTACTTGCTATTTCTCACATCTCAGGTGAGAGTCCTAAATGATAAGGTAGAAACGACTGTGGAGTCATTGCATGTATAGGTAAATAATTATTTGAGGTTTTAGTTTCATTCTGCATTGGTATGAAAACAGGTTTGAAAATTCAAAATTTGTCATTAAATAGAATTTTTTTTATTTTGGCCAGCTTAGGTTTTCTCCACCATCTTCTTGGCAAGTCATGTTGCCTTTGGGATGCAGTTGGAAGTGGTCTATTATGATTAGTATAAATGTTGCTGGAAAATAAACTCTTTATTGGAAATTTTGTTATTCCATCAGAAAAGGACACAGCCAGTTTCAGCTAAGAAGAATTGTAAGCAGTACACAGTTGGGGTTTTGTCATGATTTAACACATAGTTACTTAAATGCAATCTAGAGCAGACACATCATTCAGTATATTGCTAGGTGTTCTTTCTTTGGCACAAATGTTTGCCTCTTGTTTTCTGACACAGTCTTAAAATGAATATTTAGTTTTGTTAACTGAATTTTAAAAGAGCATCCTGTCAGGGCTGGGCATAATATGATTTTTTTTTTTAATGACGAAAAACCACCAATCAAACCAGAAACACTGTTGGAATAGATCAATAATTATAAAGAAACTTCTCCTGATATTAGCCGAGGTCTGTAAAAATGATGTTTCTTAAAAGCTTCACATCAGCAAATCTCTTCAAGATACTCCTTTTAATATGCAATATCTCGGTTTCAAAATACTTGCAGAGCAAGTGATTATCTCTTTCATTTTAATGCTCCAAAGGAACAGTACCACATTTTCTTTCAAAAGTCATTTGACTAGAACAGAAGATGTTAGCCCCTTTGTGAAGGAAAGCTTTAAATAGCTCTTATTATTATTCTGCAAAATGCAAACAAAGCTCAGAAGGGGTCCCTGTTAGGAAGGAATGCATCTCTCGGAATGACTTAAAGCTGACTTAAAGATGAGAACTTTAGTGACATCTTACCCTCTATGTACCTTGAAAGCTCGTGCAGAAAAGAAGTTAAATATTGAAATTATTTTGCTATTGAAAGACACAAAAGCCGATCTTATGCTTAGGCCTTCTGTCTCTACTGCTGGGCCTTTGGCACTTTATCATCTGTGACCTTGACTCAAAGTATCACTGATTTCCATTTTATCAACAGCCAGTGGCTGCACAGTCTCTTTCTAGTATTGGCAGCACATGGTGCTGTTTAAAACTGTCACTGTCTCATTTCTTGAGAAGTTAGCTCTTTTTAAAGATTGTTTTATCTACTGGCAATATTAATATTTTCTTTACAAAAAATTCCACATATCAATAGGACAACAAGCTGGATTCGGTGGCATCAGTGAGCACAATCATGGGAAAGTAGAGACAAGTGTTTTTGGGCAATTGACTCTGGGAGTTTAGCATGTGTTAACGTATTCTAAAGAACACAAGGCTTTCCTGTACTGAAGAAACAGTAAATAGGTATCAAAGGCAAGTGACAACAAAGAATGCATTTGAGGACTTGATTCCTTTATAGAAGATCAACATACCAACTACTAAATCCACAAGTTTAGATAAAATTTACTGTATGCCAAAATAAGATAATATCTTTTACAGAGAAACCCATCAGAAATGCTACAAAAAATGTGGAGGACCAACAAGTTGTTTGATTATTAGATCTGACTCCCTGTGGAATGATTCTCCCTATGGGGAGCAGCTACAGGAACAGGGGTTGTTCAGCCTGGAGAAGAGGAGACTCAGAGCTGACCTGAATGCTGACCTGAAACTACCTGAAGGAAGGTTGCAGTCAGGTGGGTGTGAATCTCTTCTCTCAGGCTGACAACCCCAGAACAAGAGGACATGGCCTTAAGCTGCATCAGGGGAGGTTTAGGCTAGATGTTAGGAGGAGGTTTTTCACAGAGAGAGTGATCCCTCAGTGGAATGGTCTGCCCAGGGAGGTGGTGGAGTCACCATCCCTGGAGGTGTTTAAGAGAAGACTCAATGAGGAGCTCAGTGACATGGTCTAGATGGTGGGAGGCTTGGATGGATGGAGCGTGTTGCCCGTGGTTCCACACTTGTGGGCCTGATCCCTGGGTGGGCGTTCGCTTGGGAGTTGGACTAGATGATCCTGTGGGTCCCTTCCAGCTCAGAATAACCTGTGAACCTGTGATTCAATAATATGCAGAGATACAGAATCACTGACACTACTAAATATTTGTGGTTGATGGAAATTAACCAAAATTCTAACATGTGATGCTCATCTGGAAGATCGTAGTTTGCCTGTGCAGCCTGTGGAGTCAACACCAGCTTCACCATTTGCTTAGTAGGAGCAGAAAAAAGTCAGTGAGGACAAAGAAGAAACAAAACATAAACTTCAGAGGAATAACCCATCTAAATTATAATACAAAGATCTTCAAAGGAGGCACAAACCTCAGATTTCTTTCCTGGATGCAGTTACCCTTGTGATGCATGGCTTCACAGATTGTCATAAAGTAAAAGCGTACTTATTGAAGAAAACACTGTAAGGCCGGCCAACCATTGGACACACTGTGTTCCAGTTTTGTTTCCTTTGGGCTCACCACACCCAGCTTAGATCTGTATCCATCAGCCACAGACAATGAGTGTCTGGGCTATATGACACAATAAGCATCTGTGTCGAAATTATAGCCCATTGAAGACAACATTGAGACTGCCATTGACTATCACAGAAGCCATATTTCATGCAGTCACAGCTGTCTGCGCAAAATGGAATAGCTTTTAAAGCTGCCTTCTTTACTTTTCCACTTTCTGTCTTCAACACCAGTGCATTTTGGGGTAATCTGGGACTAGCGGGAACCAGTTAAATTTTTCAGCATACCCTTTCTGGTGGAGTAGTCTTCTTCTGGTGGCTGTGTCCAGAGATGCAGAGGAAGCCCTAATCTAGTCAGGAATCTCGTAGCACTGGGGTTAACAGCAAAGTAATCCAAGATTGGCAGGTTGAGAGTGATTGCAAAAGAATGAGATACATATTATTCCCTCTCTTTATTTGAAATTGAATCCTTATTTCAACAAAATATCAATCTCATTAAAGTTTGGAAGATAATTTACAAGTATTCTAGGCTTTGTTGAAATGCTAAATAGAAGTTCAGTATCACATAGCACAGTGGTGCTCTGAGACTGATTAGATCTTCTAGGAACTATAGCAAATAAAAGCAGTAAATAATAATCATAGCATCCAGTGGTGCCTCTTAAAGGATTGAATATTCAGAAAAGCAAAGAAGAAAGGTATTTTTGAAAAATTGAAGTTGATATCCACAGTGTCAGGTGAGAGAACTAACACAGGGAAAATTCAACATAACAAGAGTTATACTTTTTGGATGGAGCAGGTTGTTATTTCCAGTTTCACTGAGAAACTCAAATTCTCTTTGATTACCTGTCTAGAAACTTAGTGGCCAGCCATGATTGGGTAATGGAGAATCAAACACTCTTCGTCTTGTCAGCAAGAGTACCAAAGCACCTCTGTTACTACACTTGTTTGTCCTCCTTACACTGGGCTTCTTCCTCATATCCAAATCCTGAGGAAAAAGTAAGGATGTGCACTGGGATCAGAAAGCACCATGTAGGAGCAAGGATATTTCCTTTACAGAGGAATGACACTGCATTTAAGAAATGTCCTCAGCTTTAGTTCATTTGAAAGGAGTTCATAATGAAGACCATTGTTTAATCTTCTTTCCTCCCATAGTTAATAATATTCTAATTATAATAATTATTATTTCTTAACATTTACATAACACTTTGCCTCTTCAAAGCATTCACTAGCTATGAATCATATTGCTTGCCTGTTAAATTCTAGAACTGCTCATGATTTACCTGCTAATTTTTTGAAAAAAAGCAGTTTTTAAACTCCTGATTTTAGGATGTGTAGAGGTACAGTTCCTATTAGCTCATGTCTGAATTTCTGGAGGATTTGGTCTAAAAAAGTAGGCTAGTTCTTTTGGGAAAAGACAAGGATCACCACATGTCCATCTGTGGCATTCAACAACTAAGAGGATTATTGAACAGGACCCTTAATGGACATGTAGATTCAATCCAACAAATTCAAATGGAATATTTAGTTGATTACTATTAAAATCACTTTTACAAATAAAAAAAATGCAGGGAAAAAGTAGCAGAGAGGTATTTTGAATATTTTAATTTAGAGCACATAAATTTTGAACTAATGGAATTTTCTTCAAGATGGATGTCCCACTTTTCATCACCTCCATTAAGGCCAAAGCTGTGACAGGGTACTGTGCCCTTTCCCTCTCCTCTAACCATTTGCTCTGTGACCCCTCGTTTCAGAAAGATAATCTCCAGGAAATCACTGTCTCCAGATATATCCAGCTGAAGAATAAGCACAGGAAATGGTGTTTTTAACCAGTGAAAAGCCAATGCTGGGATTCAGGTTCCCAAGCTTCAGATGTGTACAAGTAACTTTCCAGCACAGGAACATAAGACTATTCACTCATCCTCAGCCACCAGTGGCTTTAAAGGAACTTGGGTATTGACCCAGAAAATAGTCTCCTTTCTTTCAAATTGGTGCTACCTTTGACCTCCACACAAAAAGCTGTGACTTTTCACCTTCTGATGGCCTCTCTGAGTTGCACATGATCTTGGGTTTTGTCCATGTATGTTATTAGACTATTATGCTCAACAACAGACCAGATAATCTGCCAAAAAAATAACCAATGCGGCATTTAACTTTATAAAAGATGGTTACTCCTGGACTATGTATATTAATGAGTTTTGAATGAGTGACATTTAATAAAATATTCACTATCTCTTCAACTTTCATTTCTTTTCTTGTGGAGCCCTTTCATATTTGAAAATTAATTATGCACACCATATTTAACCAGGGTGAAAATGAGACTTACATGGAACCTTTCCAGCTCTTCATTACATATTTAATTGTTAAAATAATCAAGCTATCTATCACACATTCAGCCACCCAGTCATCTGTCACCGTGGAACCAGTCAGAGAGATCTTAGACACAGAAGTGTGGAAACAAAAATTTCACATCTCTTGTACTGAACAATTTTGCTATTGAGACAAGTGGTCTTGGCATAGCCTATCTGCATTGTGTTTGCATAAATAATGAAGAGAATCTTCATGGCATCTTCTGTGCTTTGGGTTTCCTCCTCCCATTAGACACTAAAAACTATGGCCATGTTATGGGGAAATTCCTTAGCACAGAAGCAATTCAAGCTTCTGTGTCTTCTCATTGATTTTAGTGCAAGGCTAAGAGCACTAAGTACATAGTGACCTGATCAACATTTAATAATAGCTACATGATATGTGATGCTTTTCATCAAAAAGTCATCCATGCTCTTCACTAAAATACTAGATAACAGAGACCTTGTTTAATGGATGGTGAAACAGAAACTCTAGAACACTATCAAGCTAGAGTAGTAATCCATCAAACAAGACAAGGCACTTGTGGAGCCGAGTCCTTTGTCCTAGAAAACCACAAAGCAGACATAGGAAGAAGGATGAAACCTCCTTCTTCTAAATTTGATCACAGTGCTCTTTTCACTGAGCTTTCCACATACATGTTGCTGCATGAAGTCTGCTAGGATGTTTCATTTAAATCTGGGGTTCAGCACTGCATGACCAGAAACTGGTATGGGGCTGTGAATGCACAATATTGGAAACACATAAAGTACAAAGAATTCAACCCTGGGGATTTTCAATCGGCCCTTGGAATTTTAGAAAGTAGAGGAGTAAAAGTATAAAGAGGATGTCATGGGTGTCACTCCCCAACTATCTCACATGATAGATGTTCATAATATCACCAGGGAAAACATATTGCACACTGCAGTGAGAATATTTTTTAAATGGAGTTATATTTCAGTAGTCATTAAAATATAACCCATTTTCGATTCAAAAAGGACCATGGATGGGGTGCAAGTTTTAACTTTTCATATGTTACTGAAAGCATCATTGTGCTCCATGATAGGAAGAGAGAGGGATCACAAAGAATAACTCTTACACCCTGTCCCACAGTTGGAGGTGAGATTTTCAAAGGCATTTTGGTGGGAACAGAGTAGCCCAGCTAGTGTATTTAAGCCTAATCTCATTATGTGTTTCTCCATAAATGAAGTATGATTTCAATTTATTATCCAATTTTACATAATCAAGAGTAGGCCTGAAACAAGACAGGTCTAACAGAGCTCAGCAACACCGTAACTTTAAATGACTACTATCTAATGTTTTAGCAGTCCTTAGCAGCAGTCATGCATTGCCCTGTGGTCTAAGGGGAAAACAAGCTTTCTCTTACTTCATGCACAGAGGTAGAACAAATACTATTAAAATCTAACTGAAGAGCTTTCCAGAGGGTATTAAATACACCTCAGCTCAGGCAGGCTGTGATGTATTGTGAAGGTCAAAACTGATACAAACAGTGAAGGAGCTACTTGCAGTGAAATAATACATTTGAATAAAGAAGTTGTGCCTGTCATATAGGGGTATGAGCTGGCAAAACAAAACAAAACAAACAAACAAACAAAAACAAATAAAAAAATCCACAGTAGATGCAAAATCACAAAGCAAGTCACCAACACCAGCCGTAGCTTGAAGTATCAAGGACAGAACCAGTGAGGCGAATGATCTATCTTATAAATTAGACTTCAACTACTGTAAAAGCAGCCAAAGTGAGGGCCCAATTGTTTTTGTAGCCTGTCGGAAATAATTTCAAACCTGACAGGATACCATGGCTCGTAGTGTGATCTCACAGATTTCAGTGGTCATGCTGAGAGATAAGCAGAGAAGCACACTAAAAACCCTGATAGCAAAAGCACTGTTGCCAGCTTTGCTGTACTAAGAAATGATCATTCACTCCAAATAGCAGATCGGGAGTGCTGAATGACTTGTCTTTCCTCCTCTCTCTCCTCCTTTTCTTGCTTCCCTGCTGCCACCTTCTTTTTTTCCCCTTCTCCTCTCTAGGAGGACATGAAGTGTTGTGTTTTACAGTATCAAAACCAGCTGATATGTCCAGTAGCAACAAACATCAAAAGAAATTACAGTCATCAAACTATCTTATAATATCATTAGTGTCCTAAATTAAAGCAAGATAATCGTGCCAGCAGACAGCAAACAACCATACACAGATACTATAATGCTGCGACTAGGTTGTAGAGTTTCACTTGGGGAGAAAGTGCTGCACACACTGTAATTATGTTGGGAATCAACTGGCAAAGCTATTTCTTCACAGATGGTGACAGGCGTGTGCCTGTCTGGGATGGGGTGCCATTGCTCACTCCTTGGATCCCCAGGTGCTTGCCAACCCATCTTTGAAAAGATGCTCAGGGGGAAGAAGGACAGACCCTGTCACCCCTGCAAGATTATAAAACTGCTGTCTAGACCAACATGGACCCATGAGTACCAAGGGGAGCCCACGGGAAGTTGAGACACCTCTGCCACTCTAAAAACTCTAGTGCTTCCTCAAACAGGACAGCAAAAGGGACTAGTGGATGAAGGGATGTTGGTAGAAACACACAGTTTGGAGCACAGGGCCCTTGCATGGGTGATGCTGTTGATGGATTAAACCATAAATTTCTACCCTTAAACTTACACCTCTGGGTAATGTCCTGTTTTGGAAGCTGCAGTGTTGGCCTGCAGAATGGGAATGCCTCTGTTCTATAGGCCATGGAATATTTATTCCCACTAATTTATAACCTCATATACTGGAATTAGTATCATTACTACAGTACGTCCCCAGTGCATCACGACCTCGCCATTGCGACCCCGGCGATTTGTGATATAAATTCCCCGCAGTCCGGTTTCAGGCATTTGTGAGGTTCCCTGGCTGACACATGCGCAGTGACTCTGCTTTGCTGAGGGGCGGTGCCGGCTCTTCCTTTGGAGCGGGACTGGGCCAGCCCCGCGGGGAGGGCACGCAGTTTCTGTGGCTCGCCGGGGGTGGTGGGACGGGGACGGCCACTGGAGAAGTCAGAGCAGGGCCCTGTGCGGCGTGAGGCACCAGGTGGGGAGGAGTCTTCTACCTGCCTACACTTAATGNTGCGAGAACCCGTGGGGAGGAGTCGAAGAGGCTCCCCAGCGCTCCTGATTGGCTGGGGGTGGAGCAATGGGCATGGCCTGTGTGCATATTTGCACGTATTTGACCTGCATGTATTTGCGAGTTTGACGTTTTGCGAGGCCCATGGGCTGTCCCATTCCTCATGAAGGACGGGGTATAACTGTATTTGCATTTGTGCGATACTATGGGTTCCTGTCCAAAACATATTCCTTAAAAGTGAATATTTTCCTGACAGAAACATCATCTAATTCCACTAAAGGTACAGGCTGAATCTATTTAATTTATATGCATAATCTTCAAGATGGTGGGGAGGAAAGAGAATCCTTTGAGAAAAACACGAAGCAGGGATTACAGGGAACTGATTTCAGTTCTTACTGTTGATGCAGTCTCAACGAATTACTTCATTAGCCTGTACTCACTGTCCCAGTTGGGAAACAGAGACGTTTCCTTTGATCAACACATCCAATTCTAAAGTAGCTGTTCAGGACCATAGTCATCTAACAAATGCTTTCATTCCTAGGTTCTATCAAAATTTGAGTCCAATGGTAATTTGGCTATCTAGCTACTGTGAAGTAAACAACTCTGCCGGTGGGGCTCATGGGCAACTAGAAGATGGGGTATCATTCCATCTAGCTTTCTCTCAGTAAAGACATTTAGTTGAAGCATTTTTGCTTCACCTCAGGAGTCCAGCACTTTCCCCTCAGTTCAGTATACATCAGTTTAGTGACCTGACCCCTGGATCCTGCAAACATGTACTAGCATACCTAAAAGGCTGGAAGATTAACAGCAGGAAAAAGGGACTTATTTTCCTTAAAAAAATTTACCTTGATGCTGAAAAATATACTCCTGTAGACAGTCAAAGGCAGTAGCACCTTCATTTTACAGTCAGGGAAGGAAATCACAGAAATATTAATTGGTTTGCCTGAGGTCACATAGGAGTCTGTGGCAAGGCCAGAAATTTGACATAGATCTCCCATGTCTCAGATCAGGGCCTTAAACAATGAAATAATTACCAGAAACCGAATAGTTAGGTGAACTGGGGAAGAGTAAGGGTTTTTATTGCTATAGTATGAAGAAATAGAAAGGATAGCAATACATCTCTAGTTCCTGCAAAACTTAATTTATTCTTGGAAATTAGTTCCTGGAAAGGTTAATTTATGTTCTGATAAGTGACTGGAAAAAATTACACTTGGGGTTCCCTATTTATTCTTCTCAGTTACTTTCATATGAAATTTGCGCAATTCAGAGTTCAAAGGAAGGCGTTTGCACAATGCAAACTCAACTGAGGACTGAAAAATCACACTATAATTTTGACTCTTACATCATCAGTAGCCATTAAGAGTTTTCAAAAATATTCCAGAAATCAAAGGTCCAGAAAAAGAGACACCTGTTTAATTTAACTTGCTCCTGCTGGTGGTAAAATACTAGTCCAAAATCTGGAAGCTGAATTTCTTTCAAACTTATTTGGAAATTGAAGAGAAAAATCTTCCAGTCCAATAAAAGCTATCTAATTTCTAAGAGAGAGTTACATTCTAGAATACATAAATATTAACACTAGTAATAGAATAAGAATGTTCCTTCACACTTGTTTTTAAGCAATTATTTAATTTTTATAAATCCAAGTAAAACCAGAAGTATTTCACTTGTCCATATCACTTTCTCTTTTTGTGATGGATCCTTCTGATTGCAAACTTTCAGTAACTTGAAGTCTGCTGTCCTGCAGGTGCCAGACAGGCCAAAGCACTACTCTGCTGAAGCACAGCTGTGGGCTGAAGGGTGAGGCTTTTGGACACTTTTCTTCACTACCACAGTTGCAGGAAGTAACTCTGAATCCACCAGCACTCACCACACTCAGCCCATGATGGTTGCATCGCTGCTGAAGCAATGGGCCTTTCTCCCTAAGGGCAGAAGCAAAGGGATGCAATGCTGCTAGGAATAGGGCTTCTGGCGATAAAATGCTTGCTCAACCCCAAATTTAGCTGATCCAGAACTCATAGGCCTCTAGCCCCATTGTGAAAGAAAACGATCGTATGGCAAAAAGCCCTCTCCCTTTTTCAGATTTTAAAGCAAATGCCTAGTATTTGCTCCTTAGACTCAAACTGGTCCAAAATTTCATTTTTCCACAAAGTCCAGCCATTTACTATATCCTTTGCTTTCTCTTTCAAAGATTTCATAGATTTATTGCTGTGTTCTCTATTCCAAGAAAAAAATTGAGTACAGGTCTCAAAGTACTGACTGGGAATATCAAAGGCTTGGAATCTTTTGGGAGTATCCAAAGACAAACTTTGTTTTGAGCATTTATGTCCAAGACAAAGCTGAGATTTTTGTATATGGCCCACTCAGTGGTCTTGTGTTTGCACAAACAGGCAGGATAGTGAAATAAATCCTTCCTCATCTCTAGAAGCTATGTACTGTTCACATCCCACACAAACCTCACTGTGAAAAGCTCCATATTTGGCTGAAATTCACCTCAGGTGAATGTTGAATATTATAATGCTGTTGCCTCTCTATTACTGCATGGCTTTCCTGTCTCCCATTTTGAAAGAGTTCTCAAGTTGTTTTTGCAAAATAACTACTATGACAGCATAATGACATCAAAGTCTAAAGGTTAGGAAGGTATAATAAAATTTTAAATCTGTAATAATCAAGCAGGAATACTGCAGTAGTGTAGTATCTTTCCACAGAGATTGTAGAAGAAAGCATTAATTAAGCTTCAATTATTTAACCTCTGAGGTAGGTAATATTACTATCCTCATTTCACTAATAAGTAAACAGAGGCCTTGACATGCAATAAGCTTTGCCTAAAGTTACCCAACAAGTCTGAAGAAATGGAAGCAATGAAATTAACAGCCGCACAAAGTATTTCGAGTATAACATAATGCAAACTGCCTTCCCTACTTCCAGCAGCTAGCGTCACCATATTTCCCAAAAATATGGTATTATTATGCTTATAACTCACTCATTAACAGTCTTCCTGCCATGATTTAGGAAAAGCTCAAGTTGCACTTGTGTCTATGGGCACAATTTCCAGGTTTCCCCTTTCCTTCATTTGCTCCACTAACTCCCTTCTCCCTACCCTGTTTTGTCTTCCTCACTTCCTCGCTTCTTAGCAGGCAGCCAAGGCTGCAGGTGTTACAGGAGTAATTTTCAAATGAGGATACCTTTGCAAAGGTGCAGGTTTACAAGGCATTCTCTTAGATCCTGATAATATGGCAACAGCTTGTCAACTGTCTTTTAGCAAGTTCCTAACTGCAGCAGCATTTATAAGGAGGAAGCCTCTATATTCATTTTACATATGTAAATATGGGGGGATATTAAAAAAAATTAGGGATATATGTTGCATATCCTGAACACCTCTTGAGACCAAGTCACATTCAAGGAAGCCACTCCCCAGGAGGAGAACAAAACAAATGTTAATTTCCCAACAGACTACCTTAATGTAAAATTTCCTTAATCCCTTCCTAGAGAAAAAAAAAAACAAAACAAAATAGGGCATCATATACATAAAGTTAGGATGGAAAACTATAGCTACAAAGGAAAATTAAGAAAATTAACCATCTTATCTTTACAGATTGGACTTTTGGGGATCAAATGTAAGCCTCCTTCTCAGACCTGGAGTGGTTCCAGCCAGCTACAGAGTAAGGGGTGGGAAAGACAAGCTTTCCTCCCAAAGCTGATGTGTTATCTGTGAGCAGACTGCTGCACTATTACACTAGTAGCACAGATAATGTGCTTCTTAACTGGGAATGACACGGAGATGCAAAATAATTAACCTGGCACAGCTCTACAAAACAGAAATGTTAGCAGTAATATTGAAGGGGGCAGGTAATGAATGGAAACTGTTCAAGGATCTGGCCCACAGTTATTTTAAACCTGCCTTTTTGCCTAATTTCTGCCCTAATTTCTCTTCCTCCTCGTTTTGATTCCATAGCCATGACAGAAGTGCGCAGCTCCCCCTCTCTCCCATTTATTTGAAGACATAATGTAGTAATTATACTTACATTTTTAAAGGTAGACATTTCTCCATAGGCCCTATCAACCTGTGGCCTCATGATTATAATTACTTGATCTAGACTGTTAATTTTTTATCTTCCATAGGAATAAAATAGCACAGGAATAGGACACAGGGAAATACAGAGAAGTTGCAGACAGAAACCAGCTGATGTTTCTCTAATGATTATCATGTATAACAGGAAATTTGAATATCAGGGGCATCAGAAAATGCATTATATTACTTTTATTTATTCCTAATTTCCTATTTCTCAACATGTAAACAGATTCAGTGAAATGGATTCAATTTCTAGGTGGCTTCCTGGGTTATAAGCAGCAAGAAAGCCATCCAAATAGGTTTCAGTTTATTACTTTTCCAACTAGATTTACAGGGCATTGATGCTTGTTCTCAGGAGTCTATTTGCAATATTGAGAAAGGGTGTGAGTGAAATCAGGCCAAATCCATGACAAGTTTCTACTTAGCTTAGTTTTCCCTCAGTTTTGTCATTTCTGTTTTTCCAGCCTGTAAACAAGATGAAAACCAGGAAAAGCAAGACTTGGTAATAACAGTGCTTACTCTGGCTGGAAAAAACTGGTCCAAAACAGCCAGCCTGGCTTTGATTACATCTAGTAATCAAGCTGTGTTCAGAATTACTTAACTTAATGTCTTCTCAGGAAATGTTAATCTGTTCATGGAAACCTTGGTTTTAGAGACTATATGATCCACTGACATTGAGTAAGAAGTTAAAAGTCATGCCTCCTTTTTTTCTGTGCTGTAGCCTCCTGTATGGGGATGGCTAACAGAGATAATGGAAAAGCTGGTTAGTAAATAAACATTTTTATCTTCTAGGTCAGAATGGTAACAGTACTAAACAAACAAAACCCTACCAACAAATCTAAGTAGAGAGTTAGAGAAGTTGGTATAACTTATATGGCAGGGTTTTGTTTTCCATTGGACTTCAAGTACACTAAATTCATGGCCTATACATATTATAGTATACTTCAGAGTTAAGTTAACTGGACAAATACTTTGCTGAGGATAACACAATATTGTACGTAGAAGTACTATGATATGAGGGTGGATGACAATGATGACTGTTTTCCAACACTATTTCCTCAATCTCTCCTAGAGAAAGACATACATTAGATATCAGGGCTGTTAACTGTGCTACAGTGAATTACACAGTTGCACATTGTATTTAAAAATAAAATAAGCTGTATCGTCCTGAAGCAGTTTTGTTGGGAGTGGGAAGTGTGAGGAGACTAAAGAAGCTCATGGGATTGTGTATTGTCTTATTTACATGACAGTTAAGTCCTGTGGTACTGCACAAACTCTTCTGCTTCCCATCAAGAGCTTGACTACATTTGGGTAATATATTTTCATTTGATAGTGAATACCAGTGTCTTCTTGTCATCTGTGCGTATCTTTCCTTCTTACTACTGTCCAACTGTTTCCCCTTGCTGCCAGTTAGAAACACAAAGAACTTGAGGAGAGAGTGGTAAAGAAGTTCCAGGGAAAATCATAGTCATTATGCAACATAAATGAAGAAGTGTTTAAGACCAGGTTTAAAAGAACAGCAAAACTATAGGTAAAAATCTAGCTATCTGGAGACTGAGCCAAATAAATTGTTCTTGATTACTTTGACAGGTTCTTGAGTACCAGCTTGAGAGTATTTTTGGAATTTATGTGTTATTTCTCCTTGTCAGCAAAGCTTAACAAGTTTCTATAAATCAGAGTTATTTTCAAATATTTGACACAGGTATGGATTTTCTACTGAGAATTCCATATTATATTCAGCTGTCAATACATCCTAAGCCTGCATTTGCCTTTTGTAAGGGATCAATCTGATGGTTCTCAGCCATCAATGTGATTGACTGATTATACACCAAATTCTTTCCCTTTTTTGCTGTGTCTAGATGAGGAGCTCTAAGTAAAAGCATCTTAAATTGTTCTTACTTCCTGGGTGAATAACCAAGCACTTCATGCTGCTGCTCGTATCTTGTCTAGTAATCTCCCTCCATCGGT
>WEKX01013806.1:50701-90701 GCA_013390025.1 Pitta sordida | reverse complement strand
GTTGAGACTCTCATCCATACTGCTTTTCTGGCATGTATGTTATTTATCTCTTCAGCTTTTACAAGGTTTCCCAAGGTTAGGAAAACCTCAGCAAGTTTCATTAGCACTCTCTGGCTTTATGTGACATGGTCAATCATGAAAGTATTAAGTAAAATTTGTCCTAAGATTGAGCCTGCAGGGACCTGTAACTGCAATACCTATTCTTTCAGCACAAATTATTGTCGTATTCCTTTTATCCTGTTCTACCCCACCTCAAAGTCCTTCACCAAATTCTCCCTTTATGCTTCAGTAATTTTCCATCCCTGGCACCTTGCATCAGTGTTTCATGCAAGACCAGTGAGACAAAATCTTCTGCATTTCATTTGTCTGAGAAAAGTCTTACTGAAAAGTAGTACCAGTTTAGTGTGGTAATAATCTACATTGATAAACCTGTGCTACATTTGTCTCCCCTTTCCTTAATTTGTTTCCAGATTTTGTTATTACCTATTTTTAATGAAAATAGATTGAAATAATTTACATGCTCCAAAGTAGTTACCCAGATTTTTATTTTGAAAACTTGAAAAGAAGTAATGGATAATGTCCCACTGGATTTTAAAATTTAGATTGTAAGGGGTAAAAAATATTTTTGAGATAATACTTCCATAAATAAGTATAATGAAAAACAGTTTCCCACAAGTATCAATAGTTGTTAATAAAATTTTATTTAATTATCAGAGCATGTGATATCTTAAACTGAATCAAATCACACTGTTCCTCATAGAACCTCCCCCATATGTGTTATAGGTGAACAGCATTATCAAACAGAGTGAGTTTGTCAAGACTAAAAAATATGGCGATCCTTAGATGTAAAAAGCAAATAAAAGGAAGATATCTGGCTCGGATCTCCCTAAATCCTTTGTTCTTTATAACCAGCAATTTAAAAACAAATAAACAAACAAATCAGCATATCTCAGAGGTAAGCCATACATATAACTTTGTCCCCACGTATTTCTGCCTTGAAAATATCTCTGTATTTATTTGCTGTTTGCAAAATGCTGACTGGCACAGCTACCTTAGAGTGACTAATATATCATTGTAATCAAGGACAGCTGGTTTTCTTGTGGAGTTACCAAATTCTCTTCAGGAGCCCTAGCTTCTAATTATCTCTAACTAGGAGTAGTCTCCACCTTGCCTTCCCTCCCCAGCAGTACAAGAGACCGTGGTGCAGCACCATCAGCCTCCAACTCTTGCTCCCACAAAATGAGAGGCAATGTATTAAACACGCAATGCATGTTCTAATAAGTGGAGCCAACAAGAGCTAAAGAGCTTGCAGCTGCTTGTACCACCTGTGTCCCTTCATTTCCAGCCAGAAAAATCTCCTCTCTGCAGTCTCTAGTTGTGGCGAAAGATAAAAGATGCAGAAAGTGAGAGTGACATGTCTGGCTCATGTCCGGTTCTCCTCATGAAGGAGCCAGTTGATCTGGAAAGCTTACTTGCTCCTCCTGTGAATGAGGATGATTGTGCTTCTTTACCTCCCACTGTATGAATTTCCCAGTTATTCATCTGTGGAGAGTGCCCCACATGCTTGTAAACATAGCTCACATAAGTGCAGTTTCACTAGTTATTCCTGTTGGCTTTCCTGGTCATGAGGACTGCTGTGGAATGGTAAACGTGGGCTAAGCAGGGATCAGACCTGGTGGGTAAATGTGATTTTGGAATACTGAATGGAAATACATCCTGAGATCCATTTTATTTCAAAAGGCATTTTTAAAAAGGCTGTTCACAGAGAGCTGGGGTTTTTTTTACCCTCCTCTCTTTTTTTGATATACTGTTTCTTTTTCCCTTGCCTGACTGCATGGTGATATGGAAGCCTTTCAAAGTTTGGAATTATCTGTTGGGTACTTCACTGCCTCAGGACAACTGGCATCCATTCAGAGATCAGAAAGACCATCAGTTGTTTGGATCTTTTTCCTTTCACGTGGAGTTTTGTTTTGCTTTTTCCCTTTCTATGTATTTCATTTCTGAGTCATCTGTTTTGAATCAATGCCCATCTTGGGCCAGATTGTGCCATGTGATTAAAGCACTAGCCAGTATTGTAGCCTGAATGGAAAACAGGATTGGCAGAAAGAGGTAGTCACATAGATTCACACTAAATCAATACCAATAGTAATTATTAACAATGAGAACTGGAGGTATTTCTTGCATAATTTCTACTGTATCCTCAAACTAGATTCTCTTTTCTGCAAAACACCTTCTGGAGTTTCTCCACTTCTTAGATATCCACTCTTAACTGACATTCCAAGCATCAGTGCTGGAGACAATTCCCTCAGTCATGTTTAAAGAGCAATACCTGTGCCCTTACAGTCTTGCCCTTTTTTACTTCCCAAATCCAGGGTTCTTATCCTATCTACTGCACTGTGTGTCCTTTGTACCATATTCATTGTTATATGCTTTATTCTCCTTTATAAAGTACTCAGTAAAACCTTAGATGTTGTGAGAAAAGTTGCTTGTAATTATCAGCCTAATGGGTTACAACTGGCCTTGGAACAGAGAGAGCACAAGGGGTATAGTGAACACTTTAAAGGACAGCATAATTTGATATTGCTGCCAGTAAATACATCAAATAAAAAGTAGACATGTTAAAAAGCCTCCTCTGTATCTATGTCATTAGTTCAGCTTGTAAAGAGGGAGTAAAAAAGTTGACCTTCCAGCTTTCCATGTTGTCCCATGGCAGCTCCCAACATTTGATTTCGTATTTGCACTGGAGCTCATTCCTTTCAATCATTGCAGGACTGGCATTACACCAATTTAATTTCTCTTGGACTGCTTCTTGCTCATCCTCTGTATGCACTGATGGTCCAGTCCTATAATGTGACAGATGCTGTGTTGAAGCACACAGAAATTGAACAGCATTGTCCTGCACCTTCCAGGAATGAACCAAAAGGCAACACAGACATTTCCAAATGTTACTAAGATATTTCTTCTCTTTCTTATATTGGGTTTGTATGTGTGTATGTGTGTGCATTTTTTTTCCCCATATATTTAACATACAGTTAACATACAGTTAGCAGCATGTGGCAACTGATACTTTAAGCCTACCAGAAAGTGTTTATTTTCCTCAGGAACAATTGAGTCTTCATTTTAATTGTGTTCCTCCACTGCTTTTACCAACATAATATTCACACAAACCATTAAGGGAACCAGATCCATCTATCCATCCATCCATCCATCCATCCATCCATAGTTCTGTACAAATACAGTTTGCATGTTCAAATTCAGATGTGTTTATGAATGCATGAGAGAGAAAATAGTAATATGCAAAATTGGGTGTAACTCAACAAACCACATTACTTCTCCTTTGAAAATGTAATGCAGTATTTAAAATACTGTTGACATGTTAAATTAAGAAATGTTTGAAAGCATTTAACATTTCAAATATATCTTTATTCTCCCTACTTAGCATATGAAATTATGGATTCAGAACTTAAATTAAAGATGTTCACATTGCCATCTCCTATGAAACATGTTGGGGGGGGTTAGAATATTTGTTCTTATAGTGGGCTACAAGAAAATTGTCTTTCAATAGCTCTGGCTGTGTTGTGTGGAACTTGACTGAGAAGTGGCAATTCTTGTTTTAGCCACTCACTAGGCAGAGATCAGACAGAATTTTTGGTGTTATTTTCAAATTGCACTAGTTTAATTATTTTTCGTTGTAATAACGTGAACATTGGCATTCTATGGAACTGATCCCTTGATGGTTTATTTGCGAAAAATCCAGGTCATCTTTTTTTTGTGTGTGTGAATATATTCTTAGTCTTTCCCTCATTCCATATTTTCTCCTAATCATTAGTGTCGTAATGGCCAAGTTAATAAGGTCTCATTTTAACTTCTTATGCTTCAATTAGTTCTTTGTTACAGGAAGGAGGGACCTACAGCTAGTTTGTGAAAGCTTAAATCATGAATCCAGGTAAGTGTGCCACAAGAGCCACATTGGAGTAGTGGTAGATCTGTGAAGCAACATTTTGTCCTACGTGCTGGTGACTACAATTGTAGTGCATTGAAACCACCTTTCATTACTGCTGGTCAGCCAGCATTTTCCTATCCTCTTAACAAGGACCTTCTTAGAAGAGGAAGAATTAAGGGAATCTTCTACATGAGATTGTCTGCTTTCCACCTAAGTCAGCTGCAGAAACACAACTACAAGATGATTTTGATCTTATGCTAATCTTATGCTTTATATGTGGGGTATACAGCAAACAGAGGTGGAGGAAAAATATTTCAAAGCACTTCAGTAATTTAGATGTGTAAATCCTGCTGATTTGCCAAGTGTGCAAAACCACTACTAAAGAAACTTGGATCCTAGCAGAGATTCTCCTTATCAATATTATTTTTGTAAGTTGCCTAGAGTAGTGCAAACAGCATGACACAAAACTGTGTAATTTGTTCATACAAACCGAAAATTCTCTAGTCTGCCAAAGATGCACAACATGAATCTTTCAGGTAGTCTTGCCAGTTTCTTATATTGATTTTAGTAAGGCAATATTAATTAATTTGTGTTTATGTTTCACATGGATTTTAAAAAGATGGACTAATTTATATTGTATTTTACTTTTAACTGCATAGGATTATTAATTTCCAGACTAGTTTTGCAACAAATATCTAAAGGTATAAAAACCATAAAAGACTGTTGAAAACTAAGTTTTGTGTAGTTAGGGCTAGATACAGCTATGTGTGATTAAGGGGTTATTACATATTTAGTGTTACATATAAATATTTATACATAAGTATAATACTATAGATAACTATATAGTGTTATATATATTGTGTTATATATATCTTTCCAAAGATAAAAGGACAGGTAGAGCATCATTTTACATTATTACCAAAGCTATGTTACAGCAAAAGCATTCAGTAATTATAGTGCACACTGAGATAATACTGTAAAAAAGCTTGTTAGAAATTACAGGTTATTTTGATAGTACGACATGCCCAGAAACAAAGATTTGTTGTTGCCATTTTCCATTTAACTGATCTTTTGATTTTAAAAATGCATTTCCTTACAGAGTCATGTAAGTCACCTGTAAAGCAGACAGTAAATTCAGTCTTAATGTGAGATAATATACATGGAGGGGAAAAAAATGAGGAGAAAGAAGCACACAAAGATAATTATACAAATCCAGGGCTTGATTCACTGCAGTAACATTCCAGTGAAGTAATTCAAAAGAAATTAAGCCAGCACTATACTGGAAGAGATTCACAATGGTAAATCAGGACTTCTTTTGGCATACTCATGTGCAAATGGGCAATTTACTCATTGGATTCTCCCCTCACTTTCACAGAATAAATCAGCAGTAATTCCACTGAAATCAATGGAGTTAAGCCAGGTTAGAATGAAGGGGAGATGAGAATCAGGTTCACAAAGCACTGTTTGCTGTGATTTAGCGCACAAACGAGTGCCTTATAATCTGTTTACTAACAAAGGATGAAATATGCAAATTGTCTTTTTGGAAAGCAACCATGAAAACTGAGCTTCACAAAAGCAAAATGAGGGGTGCGAATGTTCTTAGTTCCAGACATTCTCACCCATAGTCAGAGGTTTGTTTCACAAGCACTGTCAGTGAGAAGAAAACTGCCAAGTCTTTGCAGCACATGCAGAAGTAAGGTAGATTATAACAAGATGTCAGACCATGATGTGGAATGGCAAACGTCCCTCACAGATGCTGGGATAATCCAGCAATCAGGTCCCAAACAATGTCCCTTCGAGCAAACCCAGACAGGTTGACCATGCCATTTCACACCCCAATTTGCATATTTGCACACCCATGCTAATGTGACTGAGTCCAGGTGGACTCAGTGCTTGGCGGTCTCAAGCAGGGAATGTTCACAATCCGCTCCCTCTTTTTATGTTTACAAAACCAACAAGGATTTAAAATGGTTTCAACTGAGAATCAGAATGTGTCATGAAACTGAATAGAAGATCCAAGAATAACTAGACAGTGAAAGGCTTTTGTGTTCACTCTACGCATGGAAGAGGCAGGAAGATTTAATTTCTGTTGGCTTTAAACAAATTCTCCTTCTGGGTTTCAGGATGCAGAATGAGCCTGGTGAAACTGCACATCCTAATCAGAGAGATTATTTCTTTATACGAAGTCTTTAAATTGAGATTTTTTTTTCCCCCTTATGATCCTTTTATTCCAATCCAGGCTTAACACAGATATTTATGTTACCTATGAGAAGATACTGTATTGTGACATTCTAGACTGAGGAGGACATGCAACACATGGAGTGACTGAAATTAGTGTCAGCCATATCCTAAAGCATTTCCTGAGGAGCACTCCAAGTTCCACAGGAGTTCACAATGTAGGAGAGCAGATCTTATCTTCCCCCAGCAAACTGATTACTTCGTATCTCTAATTCCTGACTTCTGTTATTTTTTAATAGATTTGGTACGGACAGTCTCACAGTTTGAGATAACGGGGAGGACAGACAGGAAGAGCTGTCTCAGGTCACAGGCCCACAAATCTTACACAGCTAGCTGGAAAACAGTATGAAGGAAACCAAAAACCATCTGTCACAGCAGGCTCTGGAACCCTATTGCCCAGAAGAGGGCAGACCTACAATATTTTTCATTAAATGTTGGCATTCTTGAAGATGTACTTCTTTTGTTTATCTAATCTAATGCATGGGTCGCAGAAATCAAATACAATGCAAACATGCAAAGAACCACAATTCTGGAAAAAAAACCCAGTCCATAGGCTCAATCCTTTAGCATTTTAGCCACTCAGAGTTCTTAGACAGGTATATTTTCCTGTCTGTCTAATGTTCATTATGGTCAAGTAAGGAGATGTGAGCTAGATCCATTTCACTGCTGTAGATCTAGACAAGAGGTCTGTCCTGAATAAAAACTGAACCTTAAGACAGAAAATGCTAATTTTAATAAATATCTCACTTCTGTACTCCTCCAAGCAAAATGAAAACAATTATATGACTTTTACCTTATTGGTTTTCTCCCTAGTTTTTTCCTTCTTTTCCTTCTGCTCCCCACCAAATGACTGAAAAAGACGACCTGAATAGATGATGACTCATGTGTTATTTATTAAAGAATATCTCAGTATCAAAAAAAAAAAAAAAGAACAGGTATTTCTATTTCCCTGAAAGCACATAGCAGAAAATATAGTGAATTCTTGCCTAGTTGAGCCTAGGAATCATAATATGAATATTAGCTATAATAATACTGAATAGCAGAATAGCATGCACCTAGAGAATAACATCTCTGTCAATGCAGTTCTTAAAAACACCTATTAAGAAAAAGCACTTCTCCAGTGTTCTTAGCTTCTAAGCATTTTCATGTTCTATCTCAGGGTTACAACTATAACGAAAAGACACCATGTTTTGCTTTAAAACAAACAGAAATTCTGCTCTGAAGCAGGTTGTACTGGTAGTGAAATCTGTATTTGCCAGGTCACATCTCTTCCCTTTTTTGCAACTGTTTTTACTGTAGAAGTCTACTCCTCATCAGCCAGTCTTATTGGCTCTTGCAGTCTGCTTAATGTAAAGTGTTAGGGCTTACAGCACGCTGGGAGGGTGTGACCAGAGGCTGGGTACTGCAGCCCAAAGCCTGACCCAAATGGACCTCTAGCCAAGCTATTGCACAGTGAAATGTGGCACAAGGAGAGGTCTGCAAGGTTCTCGCTGTTCTGTGATACTCATCTCCCCCTCCTTTCACACATAATTCTAAAATTAAGCAGAATCTGTCATAAAACATCTGATATAAACCTACACTTGCTCGTGTATGCTCACCATGGACTAGATTATTACAATTTGGTCATCATCAAGATTCCCTTGAAGTTGAGTGGAAACTGCTGTGATTCCAGAAGTTACAATTGCAGATGTTGTCCTACTGTTCAGACAGGTGTGTATGTATCAGACCTGCACTATTCACAGGTTCACAGGTTATTCCGAGTTGGAAGGGACCCTCAGGATAATCTAGTTCAACTCCCCTCCAACTAGACCATGTCACTGACCTCCTCATCGAGTCTTCTATTCTTGGACAACCACAAATATTCTGATCCATTAATGCATTAAAACTTAAAAAGGAAGAAAAAAGTGCACACAGGACTATCCTTACTCTTAGGTCCCATCTAAGCTCTTAAAATCTGATTAGTTGTTTCTACTCCCAACTCCAAGTTTAACATCAGGACAATGCAAGGATCTTTTTAAGAGGCTTGAGTGTCATTCTCTCTCCAAGAAAAAGAGGAAAAGAAAATGAGGAATGATGCCTCTGATCAGCAGTGTAGTCGATCGACTACAGGTTAGGACTCTACCAATTCAGAAAGAAATAAATTAAGATATAAGAAAAGTACAGCATACCACAGAGGGGATGGAGAGAATGAATAGGTAACAATTATAATTAATTCTGTTTCTGAAAACAATGACATTATTAAGACCTGTTTAAATTTAACAGAAGGAAATACTTTCTCATTAAATATGTAATTAAAATATGAAGCTTATTGCTACAGGAAATTCTGGAGCCAGAAAAAAATAAAAAAAAAATAAAAGAACAATTAGAAGTGTACCTAGAAAAAAGGTCTGTCATGGCTATTAAACACAGAGATGTGCTATCTTCTCTGGTTCCGGAAGGCTTTTGTGAGTTCAAGGAGCTTAGAATTACAAGTTCCAATACAAGTATTCAAATAATAATTAAGAGTAAAGTCTCAAAAAAAGGAAACAGCATTTTCCAGCAAAACCAACCCAGTCACCATCTCTCAAAATGTGTTTATGAAAACTATCTGAGGTAATGCTCAAAAATGAGCCTAGTCCCTTCAGAGTGCTGTTCAAAAAAGGAAAATATTTAACAAATAGCATTAACTTCTGCCCTTGAAAAATGTTCCAGAAAAATAAAACCAAGCAAATGTACCAACTACTTAAGTCAAATAGCCCTTGAGATTCCAAATTTTTTGACAGAAATTGCTAAATAGTTTTACTCACAGCTGACTGTTCCTCAAAAAAAAACAGACACAATGTTAGATGATTGAAAGTTTAAGACTATCTTGTTTAAAACTTAAAATTACCTAAACATAGCCTAATTCAGCCCCAGGTATAGTGGCTGCTGCTTCTGAGGCAAAACTAGCTGCTGATAGCTACAGCACCATGCATGACAGGCTCCACAGTCTAAACCTTTCTCCAGTTTTAAATATCTGGACCTGCCAACATTTCCACAACAAAGGGCTCATCCTTTCTAGTGTGAGGGGAAGACCCTTGCTTCCCTGTCCCTCAGAGGGCAGAACGGGTAAGACAAAGTAAACAACATTTTCTGAAGCAATCGTTTAACATCCATGAAATTCAGTAAGGGCACATGTGAGCATCAGTGAGATGCTTGCTTAAAATGAGCATCCTGTATTCTCAGCATTGTTACAAAGGCAGAGCTTGCAGAATGATTAGTTCATTACTGAGACAGACTAGACTGAACAATGGGGAAAGCTGACCTCAGACCACACACATACGCTCTTCTCTTGAATCCCGTATGATCTCTGGATACTGAGTAATAACTTTTCCTGAAACACCGGTCTTCTCTCCACAGAATTATCCCTTCTCTTCCCAAGGCATTGCCCTCAGTGTGTGAATCAAAGAACATGTCACAGGTTTTGAAAAAGTGTATCCAGCAGAAATGGAACACCTTTTCATCTGTATGCCGAGAACATGATTTTGTCAATTATACGCTGTGTATAAAAAGCCTCTGCTATCTGCTTTCCCAGTACTCTGGGGAATGCATATGAATAATTTTAAATGAGGAAAATGCTGTTGGGAATATTGTTTTATTTGGGAATTCTAAACTTTGAAACACATCTACAAAGAGTATTTTATAATTAATAATATTTATTTTTTATATGCACACATATATGCATGTATTTTGGATTAAAATAAATAAAGCAAGGAGACTACATCTTAGAATCATGAAACAGCTAACACAGATCTTGCAAGACAAGCCAAAGTGCTCTAAAAAGATATATCTCTGGACAAAGGTGGTAAGCATGGGAAATCTTCTGATTACCTTGGTGAAGGCCCACAGGACATGTGAGTGATGGATGGGGTATCTGTGGCAGAGAAATTATTCAATTTATCAACTATATACTTTCCTTGTGACATGATAGTTACATAACAGGAATAATTTTAGAAAAGTTTAATACATGACAATGTTTAGAAAATTTCCACCTGGCTTTTTAGAAGAATGAGAATGATAATAAGCTGAGAGAAAAAGAACAAAACAAACATAGCAAAAAAAAATGCTTATTATATCAAAAGAGTTACTTTAGGGTGATTTGACCTGTGATTGTACAACAGATAATTTACACCTTTGCAGTCTTCTGAGCCTTTTTAATGACATCTGACCAATTTACTAACATAGTGCATTCTCTTTTCATCTATGTAATTTAGAATTATTTGTCTCAGAAGCTTTACAATGATTTCTTAGAGACTGCTGATACAACTGTTATTCTTAAAGGAACAATTTACACAACAACAAAGGGGAATTACACTGCTTCCAAATAGCAATTGTTGGCCAGTTCTTTTGTCTTTCATGCTATTCTTTCTGGTGATTTTTTGATGTAACAAACAAATGTAATTCATCTTGACAAATAAATTACAAACTGGGAGTTTTCTGAGCTGTCCACACTGTTTTTGTTTCCTCTTCCAGCATATGTCCCAAGTGTATCTCTAGGACTGACACTAAGAGAAAAGGGTGTTCGCCAACTATCACCACAAAGTGGTTTCTGAACTGTAGTGCTATTGCTAGATCCCAAGTGCTCTTGCATTAAAAAAAAAATTAAAATACTAGCAACAGCTGATGTTTTACAGATGACCAGTACTTACTAACGATCAGACAGAAGTTTCTGAGACTTCTTTAATATTAAATTTCTTTCAAACAGATTGTTTTGACTTAAAACTCAGGACACTTTTTTATTTTATAGATCTGAGTAATTTCTTCTGCTATACTTTTTTTAATCCGTGGGAACAAAATACTTGTTAACCGAACTTTTAAACATTCACATGTATTAATTGGATTTTTTACACTGCTGTACTACAAGAGGTTTTCTGTCTTCCCTGATCCCTGGATTATTTCTTTCTCAGCTATGAAATTTACAAAACATTTCAAAACAATGTTACAATAGTTATTATATTAAAAGACATAGAGTACAGACATCTCTATCTACAAAAGGTCCCCTATGGATTCCATTATATTCACAGATTCACAGAATATTATGAGTTGGAAGGGACCCACAAGGATCATCTAGTCCAACTCACCATCGAACACCCGTACAGATCCGAAAGCACATCCCAGAGTGGTAAACACAAACCTAGTTGCCTCACAGTCTAGCAGGCCACTCCGGGCCAGAAGGGACCCAGGATCATCCAGCCCTACACCCCCCAGCTAGACCATGTCACTAAGCTTCTCATTGAGTCTTCTCATTTGTTTTAAAAATAAAAATAAAAAATTGAAAAAATATATAATAAGTATTTCTCTATTTATCAGCATTTACTGAATAGATAAACCTTCCAGAGAACACAAGTTTTTCTTTGAAAAGTAGCACACAGTTTTTCAGACATTTTTCAATTTACACTGAACCATTTAATTTACAATATTTACCAAAAAGCCCCACACCCCTTCTAAGGAGCTCAGAATCAAAATATTAAAAACTAACCCAAAAACCCACAACTTTTGATGGGGAAACATAGATAAACATGAATTTACATCTGGTCTCTAAGTCTGGGTATAAATTTGAGATTGTGTCTTTTACAATGTTGTAAATATTAATATATATAGGTTAGATGTAACTCTTGTTGTATCTTCCTGACTTACCATAATCAGAATTCAAATAACTTGTCCTCTATATGTCCTAATGAAAATGCTTAATGATGTTAACTCATTGAAAAAAAAAATAAAAATTAAAGACCCATTTCACTAAAGGCCATATTAGGATGTCTCATTATTATGAGCTGCCATCTATAGATGATGTCCAATACTGATAAAGAAGGTATTACACTGAAGGGAAAATACACTGCTCTGTATACAGCCTCCCATTTTTCAGCGTAGATCAATAGTATAATAGTGTGTATTCACACACAAATACATAAATGTAGTTAAGTTACTTGTATTAACACACAGGATGTCTGTGGTAAAATACTGTAATGCAAAATATACTTTAACTCAAAAAAAATTAATGGTAGAAAGTGGCTTTAAACACATTTCTTAATAATGTGAAACCTACAGTGGTGTCGGCTGTTAAATATTTCCTCCTTCAAAATATGGCATTCCTCTGCATGCAAACAGGGTTGTCACACAAGGAATTGGGGATATCCTGATATTTATATAATGGATTAGAAAAACAGACAGTGTAGACTATTAGTTTTACCATTTTGAACATGAGTAGAAACTCTCAGTACTTTTCCAGCTCCAAGTTTTATGTCCATCTTGAGATGACCAAGTAGAAGAAATAAAACACTCAGGGTCTTTGTTAATCTGGCATCTTTCAGGTGTCTCATGTTGTACACGTGCAACTGTGATTAATTTTTTTAAATTATACTAGGATGGGAAGCACTTTCAAACCTCAGACTGAGTTCTGGAATACTAACAGAGAACCCAGCCTTGTCTTTCTTCACTCACCCTGAACGAAGCAGTCAAATATTTGCTTTCTGACCTTGGTGATTCTGTATTGCTCAAGAGCCTGAAAAATCCTCATTGTGCCCTAGAGAAGTCTTTTCATCTTGCCTCATCTGCGCAAGCCTCACCAGCCTGCCACAGAATTGCCTGGGTTGTTGGCATTCCTGCCGACAATGGACCAGTCTTTAGGACCCCATTTCTCTCACAAGCACTCATTTCTGTTAGCCTCTGCATTCATGCTTACACAGGGAACTTTTATCCAAGGAAACTCATCACGGGTGGAATCCAGTATTACCCTAGATCTTTTTACAGTGCCTTAGAGAGTTAGGATGGCTAGAAATCTTCCCTTAGATGCAGAAAAGTAAGTACGTTTTTACACAATATCTGTGCAACTAAAAAAATACAAATTACCGCAGAAAGTGCTAAAAATATAAACAGGTTTCATCGTAGTATCAACATTGAACTCTAATAGACCTCACTTAGCTCTTCCAGATCTACCCATATCTCCAACTTTGTCACCAGGTAAGATTTTGAAGGTCATCCAATATCTTAACCATTCAAATATATGGAAACAATTACCATGTCAGCACATATGATTCACAGCATGCATGTTTGGCAATAATATATATGTTGATATAACTGTATAATTTATATAGGATATAGGATTCAAAACTATCTACAGATTTGAACAGGATAATAATTAATAATAGGGAAAACACATGTTCAGTCATTTCAGTTTGCATAATGATTTACTCATAAAAAAGAAAAACTATTACCAAATTGAGTTAACAGTTCTGTACAAAATATTATTTTGTCCCAATGAACTCCTTGAGACAATGATGTAAATATTTGGGTATTGGTAGATATAAGTACATGACAGAAAACAAATAACCTTGCTGTTAACACTTGAAATTACAGTATCACAGTATCACACAGTATAGATAAGGTTGGAAAGGACCTTGAAGATCATCTAGTCCAACCTATAATCAAACTAAACCTAACATCTAACATCTAGATCATATCATTCAGCACCTCGTCCAGCCTACGCTTGAACACCTCCAGGGAGGGCAACTCAAACACCTTTGTGGGCAATCCACTCTTTCCATGAAAAACCTTTTCCTAATAAGTCTAAACCTCCCCTGCTGAAGCTTAAGTTAACGACCTCTTGTCCTGTCTCCAGTGGCCAGGGAGAAAAGACCAGCCCCCGCCTGACTACAACCTCCTTTTAGATAGTTATAGACAGCGATACCCCTGAGCTTCCTCTTTTTAGGCTAAACAGACCCAGGTCCTTCAGCCTCATAGGGCTTGTCTTCCAGTCCCTTTACCATTCTAGTTGCCCTTCTCTAAACTCAGGGGCCCAGAACTGGGTACAATGCTTGAGGTGTGGTCTAACCAGCGCCGAGTACAGGGGAAGGATAACCTCCCTTGACTTACTAGCCACACCATTCCTGATGCAGGCCAGGATGCCATTGGCCCTCTTGGCTGCCTGGGCACACTGCTGGCTCATGTTAAGTTTGCTGTCCACTAATACCCTGATGTCTCTTTCCGCCTGACCACTCTCTAAGGACTCCAACTCCAGCCTATAGTTCTGCTTGGGGTTGTTATAACCAAAATGCAGAACCCGGCATTTAGACTTGTTAAAACTCATCCTATTGGAGTCTGACCACCACTCCAGTCTGTCCAGGTCCCTCTGCAGGGCCCTTCTACCCTCTAACAGATCAACACATGCTCCGAGCTTGGTGTCATCATCAAATTTGCTCATGATGGATTCAATCTTATCATCAATATCATCAATGAAGATGTTAAACAGGATCGGACTCAACACCGACCCTTAGGGGACACCACTAGTAACTGGTTGCCAGCTAGATGTGACACCATTAACTACCACTCTCTGGGCTGAACCATCCAACTAGTTCCTGACCCAGCACAGAATATTCCTATCTAAGCTCCCTGCTGCCATCTTCCCCAGGAGTATATCATGGGAGACTGTGTCAAATGCTTTACTGAAATCCAGACACACTACATCCACAGCCTTCCTCTCATTCACCAGGCGAGTTACTTGATCATAAAAGGAAATCAGGTTGGTCAAGCAAGACCTACCCTTCCTAAAACCATGCTGTCTGGGCTTGATTTCTTGGCCATCCTGTAGGTGTTGCATTATAGGTCTCAGCACTATCTGTTCCATACCTTTGCCCGGAACTGAGGTTAGTCTAACAAATCTGCAGTTTCCTGGATCATCCTTCCAAACCTTCTTGTGTATGGGGGTCACATTCACCAACTTCCAGTCATCCGGGACCTCACCTGTGATCCAAGACTGCTGATAAATGATGGAGAGTGGATTAGCAAGCTCATCTGCCAGCTCTCTCATCAGTCTGGGGTAAATCCCATCCAGTCCCATGGACCTATGGGGATCCAAGTGGATCAGCAGATCTCTAACTACTTCCTCCTGAATAACAGGGGGACTACACTATACCCTGTTCCCATCTGCCAGATTAGATGATCAATCATCCTGAGGACAATCTACCCTGCTGTTGAAGACAGAGGCAAAGGAGGCATTAAATACCTCTGCCTTATCCTCATCTCTAGTTTCTAAATTTCCCTCCGTATCTAGTAAGGAGTGGAGGTTACTACTACCCTTCTTTTTTCCATTGATATATTTATAAAAGCTCTTCTTATTATCCTTAATAGAAGTGGCCAGCCTGAGTTCAAGGTGGGCTTTGCATCTCTAATTTTCCTCCTACACAACCTAACAATACTTCAGTACGCGACCTGATTAATCTCACCCTTTTTCCGAAGGTGATGCACCCTCTTTTTCTCGCTTAGTTCTTTCCGAATTTCCTTGCTCATCCAGGCCGATCTCAGCTCATTTTGCAACACATGGGGACAGCCTGTTTCTGTGCCTTCAAGAATTCATTCTTGAAGTATATCCAGCTGTCCTGTACCCCCTTGTTATAAAGGGCTGCCTCCCAAGGAACTTTCCTGATCGATTCCTTGAATAAACCAAAATCTGCCCTAAGGAAATCCAGTTTGGATGTTTTGTTGGCCCCTCTCCTTATTCCACTATTTATTGAAAACTTAATCATTTCATGATCGCTGCCTCCCAGACAGCCTCCAACATCCACATCTCCCACCAGATCCTCTTTATTTGTAAACAGCAGATCAAGAAAAGCCTCACCAACCAGTTGTGACAAGAAAAAGTCCTCTATTCACTCAATGAACCTTCTGGACTGCCTCCTCTCTGCTGTGTTAAATTCCCAGCAAATATCTGGGAGATTGAAGTCAACTAAGAGAATTAGGGAGGGCGATCTTGAGATGTCCTCCAGCTGTTTGTAAAACATTTGACCAACATCGTCATCCTGATTGGGTGGTCTGTAGCACACTCCAATCACAATGTCAATCTTGTTAGTTAATCCTGAGATCTGAACCCATAGGCTCTCAACTCTTTTATCCCTGATATCAAGTTCCATGACATCCAGAGCTTCTGCAATATACGGGGCCACCCCCACCCCCTTCTGCCTCACCTATCTCTCCTGAATAGTGTATACCCATCCAACTCCACACTTCAGCCATATGACTCATCCCACCATGTTTCAGTGATGGCAATTATGTCGTGTCTTTCCTGATATACAAAGCTTCCAGCTCCTCCTTCATGTTACCCATACTTCATGCGTTAAAATATACATACCTCATTTGGGTTGGTACATTTAACTTTGGAGTGGATACACCATCCGTTATGTCCTTCTGAGAGGCTTTGGTACCATCCCCTTCCCCCTTCAATCCTACTTTACAACCCTTTTGATGAAGCTTGCCAACTCTTGACCTAATACCCTTTTACCCTTATTAGATAGATGCAACCCACCTGAGTTTAACGAGCCATGATTATTAATTGTCTACCTGTGATCAAAGAACCCGAAGTTCTTCTGTTCAAACCAACCTCTGAGCCATCTATTAATAGCAAGGACTCTCCTGTGTTTGTTGTTATTCATCCCTGCTGTTACAGGGATCGAGCAGAACACTATCTGCATTCCTACCCTGTCGATAAGTTCACCAAGTTCCCTAAACTCCCTTTTAACTGCCCTGACTCCTCTATCAATAGCCTCATCACTGCCAGCCTGAACCATTAACAACGGATAGTAATCTGAGGGTTTAATGAGTTCAGGTATCATCCTAGTGATAAAATTACTATAACTTCTGGTAAAATTAGTATTAACATAGACACAACAGGCCAGATTGTTGACTGGTGTAAATCAGTGCAGTCTCATGGAAGTATGTAGTCCTATGACACCTAAAATTTTGCCTCAGAAAATTCATCTTGCTGAAAAAAATCTCACATTGAATTCAATCAAAAATTTAGAACAGTCATTTTTTAAAACCTGAGATTTGTCATAACGTTTCACAGGAGGGGGTCAGTCTCTTCTCTTCAGTTACTTGTGATAGAACAAGAGGTCATTGTTTAAAGCTGCATCAGGGGAGATTTAGACTTAATATCAGAAAGCATTTCTTCACAGAGAGAGTGATCTCTCATTGGAATGGGCTCCCTAGAGAGGTGGTGGAGGCGTTGTCTCTGGAGCTGTTTAAGAGGAGGTTGGATGACACACTTAGTAGTCTGACTTGATATCAGGACGGGTTGTGGTATGTTGATATCAGGTTACGGAGGCTGGATATCAGGTGTTAGGTTAGGTTTTAGGCCTTATGATAGGTGTGTTAGTTGAGTGAGGTTAGACTGTGGTTGGACTGGATGACCTTTATGGTCCTTTCCAACCGAAATAGTAATTCTGTGTAATTTTATGTAGTGTATTACAGATAGTATAGAAATTGTTGGTAGAGTGAAATCATTAAAACTTTTGTATCATAGAAAATGAAAAATCAAGGAAAGAGATACCTGAACAGGCCTTACAACCAGGTATTTTAGTCTTTTGAAAACAGACTTTTCATTCCCAGAAATTCAATTATATTGATTATAATATTAAAGTGCCTTCCAAACACATCCTTACAAAACAACTCCAAGGAGAGGAGACAATGTCTTCTTTTTGTGTGAAACAAAACAGATGTAGAGAGACAAGAATTTGTACAAGGTGACATCACAGAATTACGGAATAGCCTCCCTTCAGGTAGTTGTAAACATCAATGAGGTCACCTCTGAGCCTCGTCTTCTCCAGGATGAACAACCCCAGCTCCTGCAGTCGCTCCCCACAGGGCTTGTTCTAGTCCTTTCACCATCCTTGTCGCCCTTCTCTGGACCTTCTCAAGCAGTTCAACATCTTTCTTAAACTGGGGAGACCAGAACTGGACACACTACTCAAGATGTGGTCTGACAAATGCCAAGTATAGGGGAAGAATAGCCTCCCTAGTCCTATTGACCACACTGTTCCTAATACAGGCCAGGATGCCATGGGCCCACTTAGCAACCTGGGCATACTGCTGGCTCATATTAAGTTTTCTGTCAACCATTACTCCCAAGTCCCGCTCCATTTCACCACTCTCCAGCCACTCGTCCCCCAGCCAATAGCGATGCATGGGGTTGTTATGTCCAAAGTGAAGAACCTTACAGTTGGACTTCTTAAATCTCATATTACTAGAATCTGCCCATTTCTCTACTGTGTCAACGTCCCTCTGAAGTGCCCTCCTACCCTCTGGCAGTTCAACATTTGCCCCCAGCTTGGTATTATCTGCAAACTTGCTAATGCTGGACTCAATTCCCCCATCCATATCATCCACAAAGATGTAAAACAGTGCTGGGCCAAGCACTGATCCCTGTGGGACTCCACTAGTGACTGTCTGCCCGCTGTATGTGGCCCCATTTACCAACACTCTCTGAGCTCATCCATCCAACCAATTCCTAACCCAGCACAGAATGCTCCTATCCAATCCACGCTCTGAGAGTTTCTTCTGAAGCTTACCATGACATAAGCAGGAAATGAATTAGAATTATTTGGGTTCCCACCCTAAGTCTGAAATGGGAGAACAGATCTCTGTCTCCAGTGAAAGTCAAGTTCTCTTTTTTAATAATTTCCACTGAATCCATTATATTAATCAAGATAATTAATCATGCTAGCAGAAGAAAAGCTGCTGATCTCATGCACCCTTATCCATTAAAAGTTCTTCATTACAGAATCACAGAATCACAGAATATTATGAGTTGGAAGGGACCCACAAGGCTCATCTAGTCCAACTCACCATCTAACGCCCGTACAGAGACCAAAAGCACATCCCAGAGTGGTAACACAAACCTAGTTCCCTCACAGTCTAACAGACCACTTCGAGCCAGAAAGACCCTACACCCCCCAGCTAGACCATGTCACTAAGCTCCTCGTCCAGTCTTCTCTTAAACACCTCCAGGGATGGTGACTCCACCACCTCCCTGGGCAGCCCATTCCAATATGCAATTACTCTCTCTGTGAAAAACCGCTTCCTAACGTTAAGATTGAACCTCCCCTGGCGTAGCTTGAGGCCGTGCCCTCTCGTTCTGGTGTCGTCAGCCTGGAAGAAGAGGTCTACACCCATCTGGCTGCAACCTCCCCGCAGGTAGTTGTAAACAGCAATGAGGTCCCCTCTGAGCCTCCTCTTTTCCAGACTGAACAGTCCCAGTTCCTGTAGTCGCTCCTCATAGGGCCTGCCCTCCAGTCCCTTCACCATCCTCGTTGCCCTTCTCTGGACCCTCTCAAGCAGCTCAACATCCCTCTTAAACTGGGGAGCCCAGAACTGCACATTCCCTCCCATTTTGGAAGGGATTTGGACAAATACCATTTTTCTGCCATTTATACTCTTAATGAGGTAAAGTGTGATAAGACTAAATACCTGTTTCAACAAACACTGTTTCGGCACTCATGATCTTGCTCCTGTGCCCAAGGGATTCCAAAAAAGTGAGTGAGGCAAGGGATTTTGTGCCATGCAGTCATTCACTTGCATGGAATTTTCAAAGGGTCTGCACTGCTGCTACAAAATGTTAGCTGTTCATGAAGAAAACCAAAGCACTCCTGAAAAAAAGGTTCATGGGTGCCTTTTTGTTATCTCATATTCTGAGGTATCTCCCTGGTCAGGGTTTTTTCAGGATCAGTGAGAATGAGCCCCCAGCTGGCCCTAAGAACACGTAGGAAATCCCAGGGCCATGATTTTTCTATAAACATCTAAGTGCTCAGAATGTCTAAGCATGTGCTTAGAAAGAATTGCCATTTTAAACTTTAATTTTTAACAGATAATTTTTTAAATCTTGTATGAAACAGCCTAACTGCAAAACACAGGATAAACTCAAAACAAAGAAACTCCCTGCTAAACTTCCATCCAAAAATACCAGAGTAATGACTTTCCAGTTCTTCACCTATAGCAGTCTCAGTGTCTTCTTTATCATCCAAATTTATTTTAGGAATAAAACTATTGTAAAATGCACAAGTTTATAAAAAACCCACCAAACTTCTATTCTGACCGGTGACAGTATTTTTAGTCTTGACTGCTGCATCAGGAATTTGCAGCAGTAAGAATTCATATTTCTTCTCATTCTATGAAATAAAAAAGGCTTACAATTCTGTGAAATGTAATGTACAGGTTTAATAGGATTGTACTCTTGCCTAATGTCACAGTAACAAATAAATGCAATAGAGAATTGCTGACACAATAGAAAACTGCTAGTTCAACACAAATGAGTCTCTGTAAATAAATCTGAAGTAATTTCTCTATACATCTTGGCTACTGCTTTAAGCTCTGCTTGCAGTCAGGAAGTGGTATGGCATTAACAGGGAGGAGGGCAGCAGGAGAACCTCAGAGCAACCTCCTTAATGTGTTATAGTATATTTCAACTCAAGGAAAGAGTGACCTGATGGTTTGGTGCCAAAATACCTTGTTTAGGCACAACTCCCCCTTGCAGCCCACATGTTAAAATATGCAGAATAGCACATCCTGGTGTGATGGAGAAAGGATTGTGAAGAGACAGTGGCACTCCCAAGTACTGAGCAATGATCACCTACTTGATTCAGAGCTGTTGCCACACCTTTAGCACCATGTATCCAGGGTACAAGAAATAAAAGCAACACCCTACCTCCTCAGTCAGCGGTTCTTGACTCTTCCTTCTTGACATCTTTTCCTTACTGGCACGGGGTTTTTTCTGATTAGCAGATCCTGCAACACTTATGCTGAGAAAATACACTGTTACCCCTACCCCAACTATTTTCCATCCTGTTTATGTTGAGTCTTCCAGTACTGACAGTTTTAGCATGACAATGTTGGCCACATCTTGTCCACTCAAGAGGAAAACATAACATACTGCTGAAAGACTCTTATGCATGGTATAAGACCATGAGAGACCCTATGAGTGAAAATAAGGGGCAAATCACAGAAAAAACCAGCAATAACAGTGAGTATGAAATCATAATGCATAAAACAACTATCACCCTTTTTTCTCACCTTTCCCTCTAATGAATGTTTCTTAATCTCATTTTCTCGTTAGTTCCACATGGGATACAGTTCTAAGTAGCCTGTAATATTAAGCAAATAGTATACTACAGTGATCCCCTGGAATTCGCTGGGGGTTGGGTCTGGGCAGGTCCCGCGAGTTATGAAATCCATGAAGATTCCAAACCCATGAATACTCAATTACTTCCTGCCTGTAGCCACACACCCTCCACTAATAAGTTCTGGAGGGGCGGTCCTGGGAGTGTGGCTCACAATGTAGCACCTCATTAAAGCAGAAAAAGTGCCCTTTGGTGCTTCCTGGCCATGAAATCTGAGGTCCGGGACATTCTGCACATATGCACAGTCTCACAACTCACTGAAAATCCAACCGTGATTAATCGAAAATGCGGATATGCGAGCCGCGAATATGCGGGGATCACTGTATAATACTTTTCATTTCAAGGTATCAGCACTCTATCCATTGAAGTCACCCAAAATGTCACACTAACAGCACAAGCACTCCTGATATTCAGGAGTTATAATTGTTTTTGTCAAGGAAATCCTCTTATTTACTGCTATCGTGACTTTCCTTCTGTGGAGGATTGGCCTTGGCCAGGCACTCACCCATCTTCTCTCTCATTTCCCCTCTTCAAGAGGACAGAGGGGAGATAATAAGCAAAAGCTCATGGGTCAAGGTGAGATGCGAAGGCCACTCACCCGTTAACATAAATTACTGATAAAATTATCAATATTCATAGGAAAAACATACTTGACATGGTGAAATTTAATTTCAGTTATTGCCAACCAAAATAGAATTGGATGGTGAGAAACAAAGGGGAAAAAAAGTAAAATACCCTCACCCTTTGATCCCCCTTCTTAACTTAATTCCTTCATTTCCAGTTCCACTAGCACTACCAGGGTCTCTTCAGGGGATGCAGGAGATTCTGCTCTCACACCTGGAGCAGTTCTTCAGCCTCCTTTCACTTTGATGCTCAGAAAGCTGCTTCTCACACTTTTTTCCCTCACCCACTGTTTTGCCAGTGTTTTCTGCTCCACTATGTTTTGCCCTTTCTTAAATTAAAAAAAAAAAAAAAAAGCAAGCAAAATCAACAAACACTTGTCAGCAATCTTCAATGATCTGCTTTCAGTTAATGGCCATCATGGAATACGACAAGTAAGAAATAAGTAGTGGCATGAGGACCTGGTTGTCGCACTGTTTATCGACAATCTCCCTGGGTGGTTTGATTAGCTGAGGAGCAGATGCTGTTTTTCCCCTCTTTCTTGATCTATTTTTGTTTGGAAAATTTAAAACTGATTGCACATATGCTTAAAGTTTAGGCATGCAGATTTGGAAAAATCTAAACAAGTAAATGCACTTCATGAATATTACCAAGTAGGCACCAAATATTTACTCTAACCATTGAATTTCCATGCACAAATGTTTAGCTGATACAAACAAAGGAATTCAATTGGTCAAATGTTCTTTAAGTCATGAAAGGAGTTTGTTTCTGTCCTGGTTTAATTATCTTTCTTGGTCCAGATGCCTTTATTGAGCTGCATCTGCAAAATATTTCTTAACTGAGGTATGACTAAATCTTTCCTGTGATATGCCCTCATGGCTGAGTTCCAGGCAAGCTGAGCACCCTCACTGCTCCTCCTGAGGTACTAGTTGTGAGCACTCAGACACTAAACTGTTTTATAGACATATTTGCGTATCTTGGGGATGTACCCCTTCTTAGACCACACATATACTTACATACATGTAGCTGCAAAATTTCATGGGGTTAGATCAGAAAAGACATGACATTGGTGTTCCTTGCGGAATGGATGAGCAAGAGGAAGTGAGTGCTGACTAAAGTATCTGAGAGCACTTTGTAGGGCTGAGCTGGAGGGATCATGGTAGTAAGGTTGCTGAGGACCTTCTCTATGCAGAGAGCATCAATCAGAAGGGGTGAAGCCTCTGCTAAGGAGAATCAAAAGGCTCCGTGTGGCATGTTACCTCCTGGAAAGAAATATTTCTGATGGCATCTCCATTTTCCAGAGGACAAAGACTAGGCCCTTCAGAAGGCAAGACAAAATATCATCAAGGATAACAAACCACAACAAAAGCATCAGAACTGGCTTGACAGAGTCTCAAGGTCATCTCACTCTGATTCTGACTCACTATTTTGTGTGACTCAAAGGTCTAGGATTTGCGTTGAACAGATGGATGCACACAGCTCATGTTTTGATGCCAGGAGGCAACTACCCTTTCCCCATAACAGTCTTTGCATTCTGAAGGGAAGGTGCTGGAGAGAGAGAAGGGAATAGGGCAAGAATATTTAGTTAATACAGTATTTTAATAAAATTAATTGTTCTGATATGAAAATATTAAAAAATAATTTCTGTACATTTTCCACATTGCATCAGGAAATAGATACATGATTTGTTTCTGTAGAAGGTTTTATTTTGGTATCTCCCGATTACCAAGTAGAAGCATCTACATTTTCTTTCTTCCTATGCTGACCTGAGCCACTGACCTGAGCATGTACATTGTTCCAACTCTATCTGCACTGGAGGAACTGATGTTAGAACTTTTGGCAGCCATTGTATTTTTAAGTTGGAACAAGTGATCTATCTACAAAATTAAGTTGCAACTCAAGGGAATAATTATTAAACAGGAATGTTCAGTAGAAAGAAGCAGTATATCAGCAATGAGGATAGAGGAATTTTGAGTATAACAAACAGAATTTAACCAGAATTGAAAATTTCCTTTAAAAATTATCAATATTCATGTCACGTCTAAATAAAAGGTTGCCTTATGGTCAGGCACAGTTGCTGTAAACATATGGTTAACCTCAGGATTTCATGTTTGTCTAATGACTTTGCTCCACAACCAGACTGTGTGCCATAACACATCACATCCTTCCAAGGTGAGCCCACCAATAGTGCATTCCATTTTTGTCACACTGGTATTTTCAGACTAGAGAATTTTTTTCCTGATGGTAAGTCACACTTTTGTTTCCGGTGGTTAATTCACTTCTTTTTTGTTTTGCTTTTGCTTTTCCTCTTAAATTTCACAGGGGAAATCGCAAACAGTAATTGGAAATTCTGTAATCTAATCTTTTTTTGTAACACTGAGTTAACCAATAGGAATAAACTCTGAAGATGTAGGAACATAATCAAATGCACTTTGGTTGTTGCTAATGTCTGTTCATTTAATGTAGACTTACGTAAGCATAATCATGGCATCTACTGGATCTTTAATAGTCACAGTCATCATTTAGGGACTTCAGAACTCAGGGGAACATTTGTGTTCAGGGTCTTCAGCTACCTGGGTGGCTGAGATCTGGCTGGACTGTACACAGTAAATTTGAAATGAGAAGGTAATCCCTCACAAATACAGTGAGTCAGACAAGCAATATGATTGAAGTTTTTTTCCACTGTCTTACACAGAAGCAATTGTTTTCTAATCAACTGCTGGTGGACATTTTTGCCTTTATCACAGTATCACAGTATTAGCAAGGTTGGAAGAGACCTTGGAGATTTATGTTCGCAACTTTCTTTTCCTTTTCCAAACTACATGCTTACAGAAAATCCTGCTTCTTCTCCTAATACTTTTGAATGCAGTTTGCTGTAGCCAAGATGGCATTACATATATAATCTACCCAGATGGTCTGAATAATACTGAATGATCCAAACCACTCTAATTGCATACAATTTTGTTATAGAAGTTGTTTTATAGGCAAAAAAAAATCAAACCCAAATTCATACTATTTTTTTTCCTTTCAGAAATAGACTTACTGAAAACTGGGACAAGAATTTATAAAGAACCAGTAAATGTGGGTGCAGAGCAATACCTCAAACAAAGCAGTGATGTTCATCCTCAGAAAATTTGCTCTCCTGAATGTATCACAACTGGGAAGAATTTTGAAATCTTGGGTTAACAGGATTAGACAATGGGTTTAAATTGTGGTTTATGTGCAACAACGTAGTATGCAGCTATTTGGCTGCCTACACTGTTCTATGTTACACCTATTTAAGGCTAAAAATTACTTCTTTAAAAAAAAAAAGAGAAATAAAGTCTGATATTTCTTGCAAAGTGTTCTTTCCTAGTTTGTTTTTTTTTTTTAACTAAAGATTTCAATTTTGAAATACCTGGGGTACTGATATTTCAGACTTCATTTCCCATGGGAAACCAATGAATTCCATAATTCATTGCAGCAGCGCAGCAAGAGGTGAAAACTATACGCAATGTAATCTGTTTAGGGAGAATCACACAGCAAGAACAATGGTGGGATAAAAATTCAAAATATCCAAAAAGTCCCATGAGCACTGTGAAAGTATTTTTCAAGTAAAAGTGTGCAGTTTTCAATTTTTGGTGAAAAAGCAATTTCTAAAGAACAGCTGCCTACCTCAATCCAGTCTGGTTAACTTTTGTGTAACTGTGATAGTAAATACAGACATTGGTTCATTTATCTGTAAAATGTCTACATATACACTAACATGCCTTTTTTTTTTTCCTCTGGAGTGTTGTGGCACATTATGGCTCTTACAAAACACGTATCTTATGAGCCAATATAAAAGGTGATAGAAAAGACATGAAACCACTAAATTCTCCAGCCTACTATTGTACTGTAGGTAGCTTAATAGTAGTAAATGGAGGTCAGTATTAAAGTCTACCTGATTTAATTTTTCACTTACAACAGAGATCTGTAGATCAATCATGAACTGTGATACTCCGTGGCCCCTTCCATGGGAGGAAGGATGACTCTTTAGTTAGGGCATTAGACTTGAATTTAAGAGATTTGGGTTTTATATCCAGTTGTCGTATAGAATCTTGAGCAAATTATTTAATCTGACGTGTCTTATCCCCCAACTGGGAAGACAATAATATGTACTTCTTTCATCACTCCTGTGGTTTATTCACTTGCATCCTGGAGTGGATGTCTGTGTGCATGGCTCAGCACTGCAGAAATCCAACCCTGCTTGAGGAATCACTGAGAGACCACAGTAAGAGCAACAATAACCTGTTCCCAGAGATATAAATGCACATGTAGGTTGGCTGGAGCATGCGCTTAAGCCATAGTGGAAGACAGGCTCACCAGCCGAAGAGGCGTATTCAGCATCTTTGACAAAATTGCAGACTGGCCATAGCTGCGAGATGAGTCATGCTCCGCTTTAGCCTTTTGCAACAGTTGTTGGAGCAGCAGCAGGGTGATGTTACCTGTCACCTGCAGGCTTTTAAGCCTCGCTGACTAGTACCTTCACCCATTATTCAGAGAGCACTTGACTGACAGGGGCTGAGCAGTGTTTCAGCCTGTGGGGTTCATGACAGCCACAGTGTCTGTCAACACATTCTATCACTCTCTGCTTATGCAGACAATTTTTTTTCCCTTTTCCCTTTCTCTGTCTCTCCTTTTTTTTTTTTTTCCTGATGTATTCATCACTAGGCTGCAGACACCTAGTTAATCCATTTAGAACCTATCAGCTCTGTTCATCGGCTCATAAACCCATTACTTCGGAGGCGCTGTGCTCAGGGACACAGGTGCCAGACCAGTGCACAAAACCCAATTGAGTTATGTAGCAGGCAGCAAAGCCCTCGGATTCATGATTCTGCCTGCATGGGGAATTGCACGCGTTATGTGGCAGCAGCCACTTTATTAAATATCGATTTAAATCACAGCCTTTAATCAAATCTGATAGAAGACCTTTCTCACCTCCTGTCTCTCCTTCCCCTCTCCATGTCTTCTCCATGCTCCCTCCTCTCCCCCAGCCCTCCCCAGTCCTGTCCTGTCTCACACGGGTCTGCCTGATGACAGCAAAGCTCAGGAATGGATAGTTAGCAAGTAGTTCAACAGCAAACCCTTATCAACAGTAATGAGGCATTTGCGATAATCGAGTGATGAAATTTAAATGGACAGTAATGAGCACAATTACATCCACTGGGGAACCATCAAAGCTGCTTCTTTCCTCGCAGATAGATGAGCTCTCTCAGTCACTGCCCATTGCTTCGTTCTCCCTGAGACTAGCACAGGTGCGGGGACCAGAGAGAAGGGAGGTGGTGCTGGGAAGGGGAGGAGAAGGACCTGGCAGGGCTTTGTTGCAGGAGCTTGTTGACCAGGTAGCAGCCAAGCTCCCTCTGTGCTTATTCCACCTTTGATCGTTAGCCTTAGCCTCTTTCTCCCCGACCCCTCTCCGCTCTCTCCTCCCTCCCTCCCTCCCTCCTGGTCCTTAGGGATGATTTGATTTGCTGCAATGTTTGAAAACTGCCTCATTGTGCTAACAAGATTAACTCGAGCCTATGTCTGTTTGATACACTGAAAATGTGCAGGGTGACTCAGACTAGCTTTCAGCTGGAAAGAGCCAAGAAATGGGATGGTTGCCAGGGAACAGGCTTGACTGCGGATTATTTCACCCTTGCCAGCCAGGGACCACTGAGGAAGAACCCCAACCCCAATTCAGAAAAGGGAGGAAAGTCATGATCCAACCAGGAAACATTAATAGATCACAGAAACTGCTCACCCAGAAACGAACATATCAAACTGCGTAATCTAGTCCAGCTACTTAGTTTATGCCTGACCATTTTTGCAACTAAATAGTGCTAGAGAAAACTCAAAGACCCAGGTTTAAAAAGTTGGGTTGCAAAGAAACTCATGTGGAAAATACTCTCATGTCTGCTGCATGTTCACCAAACTGCTCTTGACTCTTTATTTCCTGGGTCTCATATGGTTTAATTGTGACATATAATCTAATTGTCAGTGTCCTTCTTTCTCTGATTCCCATGTAATTGATGGAGAATTTTCACAGGAGTTTGTTTAAGAAGTGATCTGCTAAGGAAGGCTTATCAGTTATGACTTCTTTTTCTTCAAAGGCGCAGAAAAGTTTCTGGTATGCCTAAAACCTGACTGATGGTCAAAGTTACATTTCTTCTTCTTCCTTGCATTAAAATCCTCTTTAATTATGCATTCATTGTATCCCATGAAGAATTCCTATGCAGACAAATCTCCTCCCTCTGGATCACACACTTGAAAGCCAGGCATGGTGCAGATGGACTATGAAGAGCATGCTGCAGGAATTTTGACCTTTGGCAGATCTGCAGACAAGAATAGGTGTCACATTTGGCACGGCCAAAAACACGGTAGCCCACTGAGGGTGCAGAAAAGGGTCATTGGCAGAGCTAGAGGCAGGGAAGAGAAGTTCACCAGTAACTGTGAACTGAATTTATACACTGTAAAGATATGGGTCTCATTTACAATAATATGGTTTCATAAACTGACTAAAAAGAGGAGACTGTGTAGTTGGGGTTTTTTTAAGCATACACATTTTGCATAATTTAAATGGCTGCAAAGTCTCTGGATTGACTAGAAAGTCACACAAAGCTACATAGTAAAGAAAACCGTGGAACAAATACTAGTGGATAGGAAGTAATGGAATATGAAACAGTGACTGTTTGATTGATCTCTTCCATGGACTACAAGAATTGTAATAGGTGGGAGCTGAATGAAAACAAGATTTGGGAACAGAAAATACAGAAAAAAAAACCTCAAAAGGAGACTTGAAACTAAAAAAAATCCTCAAAAGGAGGCTGTTTTCAAAGAAAATCAGGGTAGAAAACAAAGGTTGAAAATGCCTACGCTACCAGAATGAAAGCGTTTCCAAATACCTACAACAAGTTTCTCTCACAGTTCTACCTTTCCAGCTTTCAGAACACGTCTTGTGTCAATGAATTCCATTAGTTAACACTTTTGCCGTGCAAGATGGCCCCAGGTTGAGCCAGGAGAGGTTTAAATTGTATATTAGGAAAAAATTCCTCAAGGAATGGGTTGTCAAGCATTGGAACAGGCTGCCCAGGCAAGTGGTTGAGTAACTAACCCTGGTGGTGTTTAAACGACGTGTAGATGCGGCACTTCGGGACATGGTGTAGTGGTGGACTTGGCTGTACTTGGTAAATTATTTGATTCGATGTTCTTAGATACCTTTTCCAACCTAAATGATTCTATGCTTCTAAAAAATACTCCCTCTCATCACACATTAATCTACTGCCTTTTAATTTCAGAGAATATTGTTCAATTTCTGTGTCAGAACTGGCTCCAAATGACCAATCACAGTGCAGAAACCACATGAGCGACCCAAATCCCGACAAATTAATTGCATCAGCTCTTCTGAGGACTGATTATGTAGGTGCTGCATCTGAAGATTCATGATCAATGCATAGATTTAGGAAACATCACACAGATGATGCAGCCTGGTGTGGCAGTTCACTCACCCACTTTCGAGCCAGGAACCAGTTCAACCCTGGACAATCAGAAGGATTGAGATGGTCATCTGCTGGCTGCCACAGAAGATCCTCATAATGTCTTAATAAGTTACTTAATATTATAGAGTTCTATCACCCCTGGTGTTTTTAACTGCACTATTTTTGATGCACATTGTATTTAGAAATACACTGAGATCTTTTACTTGTTAGAGATGCAATAGCTGTTAAATTGTATTAGTTATTGACCTTAGCAGCACTAAACTAAATAAAATTGCACAAGTAGTCTACAGTAAACACTGCTAAATCATAATCAGCTGGCACAATGCTGGTATTTCTGACCATTTGCACTATGCTCTGTAAAGTGCATTTGATCACAGTATATAAAATTGTGAGAGTATTGTATACAGTTTTGAAACGGACTGAGTTTAAAGACACATTCAACCAATTTATCATTTAACTTACAGCTTTGCAAAAGCTATTAAACAATACTGTGAGCCTGGAGGCCACACATATGCTACAGCCCTGGAAATGTAAAGTTCATTTTAATCCCTTAATAATGACCTTGACCTATCAAACAAGGTGTACTTATTGTCAACAATTCATCTCACTTTTGACCCTGGCAAGATGCCTAACCTTTGAATACTTATGATGGGGGAGGAAAGGCTTGGGGTGTTTTTTCCTTTCCCCTGGTGAAATGGGCCAGTTTTTTTCCCTGTTTAGCAAAATCTGGAACACAGATCATTAGACTGCTTTTGGCAGCTAATTTGAACATCAGTGACTCAACTTTGAGAAGGAAGCCTTTTTCTGCCCTAAAGAATCTCAGAGAGTTTTCAGACTACAGTAATTGAAAAATCCCTAAACACTCACTCACAGAGGAGATACACATTACTGCAGGAACAGTCTACAAATTGTAAAGTATTCAATTTACATTCTCAGTACCTCAGGGCAGTTGTGAAGAATTTATATCTTCAGAAACCTTTGAACTAACAAAAGATAACATTTCACAGCAAAGTCTACTTGCATAAAAGTTTTTTAACTCCCTTCATTCTTATTCTGAAGGAAGTGTCTTTTGCACTTCTGGAACCAAGGCTCAACACAAGTATCTGAGATGTTAAAAAGGAGGTGAAAATAGAAATAGAGGTGTTAAAAAAATTTAATGGACATACCACATCTCATTTAGAACATGTAATTTTTCACCAGTCCACACATGATGTATTCCTGCTCTGAACTTGATGTCTTTTTAAATGATACTTTGGTTTGATCAATGTGCAAAGATTCTTAGTTATATCAAGACCCTTTATGCAAAGGGCTCTACAGTGTGTAGGTAACAGGCACAGCTACACCCTTAATGAGGACATTTTTTTTATTCCCTGTGACCATCAGCTGGGGCAGGATGTAGTGCCTTATTTAATGCAGTAAACTAACTACATCACCCCTCTGCTTACACTTGGTCTCCATCTGCTTGGTGACAGTGCATTTAAAAAATTTTGATGAGACGGCCGTAAAACTGAAAAGAAAGTCCTTCTCCTTAAGAAGTGACTTTTTTTTGTTGTTGTTAAATAGTATTATTGCATGGATTATATCACTTGGATCTCTATAAACAATTAGCATTTTCAGAAGTTCTTCTGTGAACCACACAAAAGTTTGTGTATTTAATTCGTACCAAAGTACCTTCAAAGTTTTCATGGAATAGTATATAATTTTAACTTTGTGTTTAATTCACAAAATTAAATGTATGTGTTAACATCCATTGTCACATGAGTAGAGACTGATAAATCATGAGGGTTCAATATCACAGAATCAGGCCTTGTTTGTGTAAAGAAAATAACGAATAAAAACAGGCATTGCATTTGCTAGCTAGGAAATAATCTTTCTCTTCCTCTGCCCCTTTCATGATCAAAGAACACTCAACATAATTACCAGTCTAATGACATCCTTTTGCTTGACTTTTTCTCTAATTTCTACAGAAAAAAAAGGAAAGGGAGAAAGGACAAAAAAAAAATCTGCTTTAAGCAAACCCTAAATCTGTGATTACCATATTCATGTCTAACACTAAGCATTGTGTGGAAACATTAATGAAAGTTTTAAAATGCAATCATTGGTTAAATTTTTTTCCTTTCTCTACAAAGAAATTGATAAATGTTTCTATTAACTAATAACCCAGGAATCAACAGTCTTATAAAACTGGTTTATTCAGCCCAGAAAATTAGGCAATCCATCATGACTGATTTGCTCACATTTTCCTCTGCAAATAAGTGAGATGAAAACTTTAAAACCAATAAGATAATGCACTTAACAAATTCAACTGAGAGAGATGGATAAACTAAGATGCCACTGGCATCAGTTAAGGAAAATCTGTCGTGTTTCCAATTATTTGAGCAGATTTTGTATCCCAATTTGCTGCCAGACTGCCTGCATGCCCCACTCCCCTCTTTCAAACCAAATCATCTGATCTTAAATCAGAACAAGCTCATCATATCACACTATGGAAGGCCAACAGGGGATAAATGACACCAGATGTTATATGAGTTTTCTTTTAGGCTTTCATTTCAGACTTACTGCATTCCCCATGCTGCTTTTTACTTGTCAAAACCTAAAATGTGCTTTGATAGATAACAACCCTATTTTCTTCACTGCCTGAGCTTAGAGAATACCATTAAGTATTGATATTGATGGTGCTTAACTAGGGAATGCAACCTGGGACCGCAGAAAGCAGGATCCTGGGACCCTGAGATATCTTTCAGTCCCACAGATACATTTTTTGTGAGTCCCAGGGTTTTCCTGTTCTTGCTGCTGGGGGTGGTGTCGGGATACGTGCTGTGTGATTTTACAACACAAAATATGAATACTTAGACAGACAGGAAGAGCAAGGAGGGGCAGACAGGCTCAGAAATATAACTCTTAGGCCCATCTGCTGCTGCTGTCTGAGCTGCTGAGGGAGTCAGTATCATACTGAAAGACTAACAATGAACTTCTGAAACTCAACAGAGGCTCAGTAGTGCAAAATCCAAGGCACATCATTTTAATCCGCTTCGCTTATAGTTTTCTGGAGTCATTGTGTACCCAGACCAGTAGTGAAAAGGGCTGGGAAATGGCAGAAACAAAGAACAACAACAGGAGAAGCAGGCATGCAGAGGAGATGACACACATGGCTGCAGGGCACATGGTACCACAGCAGCCTATGTCCAAATGGAGGAGCTGCTCTGTAAGGCAGATACCTGATGATTCTAGAAAGATGTAGGCAGCATTTTAAAAGCCAGCTTGGCATTAAATGTACTGTATTCCCAGGCTTAAAATGGCTGGCTACTGCTGCAGAGAACCTAATAGACAAAGTGTGAACCATCTTGGTAAACTGCAAAGAAATAACAAATCAGTCTTGATTGCGAAGGAAATAATTATTTCTTTCACTAGTGGCATAAATTATTGTCTTTAAGAGTATTTATAAAGCTACACTAGCTTTTCGTAACTGCCACAAGTATTTTCTCTAGAAAATACCAAAGTACAGAACGCAGTTTAACTCTTAAACCCACAGTGACAGGTGTCATCATATCATAGCGGTGTTTCACATCAAGATGATACTTATCTCTGCCAGCTGGCCAAGTGTGTATATTTGTATGGAGGCAATAACACAGCCTCAAATACTTTAGTCTACTGCCTGGGAGTAGCTTGCTTGTCTCATGGGTGTAGGTTGTGTCAGCTTAACCTCATAAACTTTCCTTCCAATGTACCTTTCAGATGCAGTGAGGGAGAGTATTCACACATACTCTGATTGCAGCTGCTGGCAAGGGTTAAGCACAACAGTGCAACGGGGTTAAGCCTCAGAATCAAAGATAAGGGTATGATCAGCATGAATGACAGCAGCAGAGGCTCTCATTTACAGGTCAGAAATGCTTAATCAGAGATTCTAAAGCAGAATTCAACGTCATTTTTAAACATCACAGCTTTTGTCCTTCACCTCTTTCTGCTACACTGGTGCTCTATTGTTGCCTATGTATTTCTGCCTCCCATCATGATTCCACCTAATTCCACTGATAGCAGCACCTTTGCAACTCATGCAAAATGTCCTTGGTGAACAAAATACAACAATAAGCCATTAGCTGTCAGAAACCATGACTTATAGCATTAAACAGCATCAGTTTGGTTTGGCTGACACCGCAATATCTATGTACCATGGCGTAACTTGATACTAAGAATGAGCTGATCTCAGCTCCTACCTGAGCAAACCTTTACAGGAGAGTAGAAATCCCCATCAACCAACTTGTGCAATGAAGTAATAATGCAGAACACTGAGGGTATGGGGGAGCGGAGTGGCAGTGGATACATCAATGAGTTTAGGCACATCTAGGGATCAGCATCCTTTTGAGCCTGCTTTCATTCAAAAACCTAGGTGAAACACAGTGTGGAAAAAGGAGCCAACAACAACTCAAGTCTGTTATGACAACAACAGAAACATCACTGAAAATAAATTGTCCCAGATTTGGCTTATTTTAGTGACTTATACAACTATAGGACATCTAGTGGTAAATGGCAGCTGAAGTTGGTATCTTAACGCTTTCCTCCTAACATTTTTCATTTTGAGAACGAGCATCATATCACTAGTTTTCCAACCTCTTAAATGCATTTTATGCCTTCCATAAAAATCTAGTAGAATACGGTAGAAGACGACAAATTGATTATTACACTTAAAGCAACTAACAGTGGAGGTTATTTGGGCAAAGTAATAACAAAATCCCTCATCTATTCAAACTATTTCCCCCCCAAAAAGATGGTGGAATAGCGCCTTTTCATGTTTTCTAAGTGTTTAATATTATAAACACAGTCAAATATTCTAGGTAGCAGATGAAAGGAAAGCTCTCCCATCCTCCCATGCTCTCTTAGTGCTAATTAACCTTCTTGCTATGCACCTGCTCACATGCTTTGTGGAAGAGGGACAAATCGCTGCTTTTGGATCCATGGGCACAAGAGAAAAAGCCGGTGACTCAGCAGTTCTCCAGCATCATCAGGAAGGGCCATCCCTATGGTCACCAGAAATACAAGACCTGTGGCCCCCTGGTAGTCAAGATAAGTGTGGTTCAAAATGGGCCATGGCAGGGAGAGACACAAGGTATGTGTCTCTCCACCTCTGCTTTCCCTTCATTTCAGAACAGAATGAAATGATCTTGGAGATGGGTTGTCCCACACACAGGCACTGGATGTTTTCAACCCATTTGAGCTGGCTGTCTTGGCACGTCTGGATATTCTGCCGGTAAGATTTTTCTCTGTATATAAATGTCTCTGGTGGAAATTTTTTCCCAAGATAAAGATTTTAAATGAAATTGGAAAAAAACATCAGTGGAAACTGTTTCTGGAAGCTCTTTCAGGGAACGACCACCATGGAAAGCTTGTTCCTCAAGCCAGGAAATTAAAATGGCCATCTTCATAGTGTGAAATCAGAGCACTTGAACTGCAGTTGCAAATGCTGACAACTAACTGCTCTCAACCAAACTCCAGGCTGAGTATTACAGGCAGAAATTAGGCAGTTAACACTTTGGCATGACAAATTGATTTAAGAAAATCAACACTCTGCAGACATATGAAACAGGAACAAAAGTAAATCACTTCTTTCATTGTATGATACTAGCGCAGCTAATTCCTACCCATGACTTGCTTAGGCCACAAATACAGTAACATTGCCATCTTCTCTTACTGGCCTGCCTGTCTGTGGAAGCAAGTTCCTAATTTAGTTATTGCATACCCTCTGCTCTTACTGTAGAGCCATTTCTTTTTGTGTTTGCTCTGACCTAAGACATGCCATTTTCTTGACTGAAGATAACAACATTGAAATACCCCTTGCAGTTTCCCTCTTAAAGTAAAATTCTAGGAATTAACGGCAGCTGCACAAGTATCTTTGGAGATCACAGGAGCAACTCTGAATTTCCCAGCATACGATTATATGAATATTTGCCTTTTCCTATCTTTCCAGTTGAGAATGAGGCAGCCAAGTAACGGGATTTGAATGCATATTGGCTTGCTGCCTCTGCTGTTTTGATTTGCAGACTGGCCAAGCAGAACGCAATTAGTGGTTATTGACACCTTTACAGGAAGCACTCATAAGGGAAATGGGAAATTGAAAACGTCCTTTAAAAGACGGAAGCAAAATACTGTATCAAAGCTTGCTGGTAAATAAGACGAGTCCAGAAAAGTGCTCAGTCAGAATATTTGTATTTCTGTATCATTTAGGAAAATCCTATTATGGCTTTAGCCACAGAGACATCCCTGGTGTGCAAGATAGAGGCAGTTCATAAAATACATAGCATTTTCAGCCTGAAAATAGGGCAACCTATTGCTTTCTGAGATGGCTATGTTACACCCCAGTTCCCATCAATAGAACATAATCTCATTGCAGCAGGCAATACTCAATATCAATGAAACACTGGTATTGTAGGCATTTGCAGACTGCCAGTACCTAAAGGACAGAAAGACTTTGTGTTTTTACAAGGGCCAATATCTCTGGAACACATTTATGAAACAAGGCAGCACACCAAGGAGGCAAACTAGTTATATATGTGTGTCCACAGAGCTGTCTGCAGGCATTTGCTTGCTCTTTCTCCCCTCTCTCTCTTTCCCTTCTGATACTTTGCACCATCCCTACCTTACACTCTCTAAGTTTCACTAGCAGTGTCAGTTATGCAATTAGTCCCCTGCCAATTAATGCCAAATTAGATGCCTGCTGTCAGCATTCCCTAGCACTGACGGAGTGTATGGTAATAATCTGTAACCAGGATAATGCTCTAAGGAGTTTGCATTGTTCTCTGGATGAGGGGAAAAAAAGGGAAAAGAAAGAAAAAGAGAAAGAAAAAGTATGTTGCACATTCGTGTATGCCATCAGCAGTTTGTGCAAAAATAAAATAAGTTTTGTTGTGCAGTTATCCCAATGATTAAAATATAATAGGCTAATGAGATTACAAAGCTGATTGTGAACAAGACCAATTGTGTTAATTGGAGGCTCCTGAATGGCAATTTGAGCTGCTGCTGCTGCTGAGTTTTGAAATATAATCAGTTTTACTAATTTTATCTGATTTCTTAATGAAGCTTGCCTTGAGCAATTGTTCTATGTGTTCTTTAGCAAACAGCGTGTGTCATAACTGCTGACATTAATCTTGATTACTTTAGTTAAAATAAATAATTATACTTAGGCGGCTTTCAGAAAAATATATCGGAGCAAATGTAATGTTAGGAAGAGACGAAGTTTTATGTTTGCTCTTTTTCCTGTATTCCTATATTTGCAAAGTCCCAACTGCGAAGCAAACATCTTTCTTGTGTGATCTGATCTATTTCAGACATCTCTATCTTTCGCGTGCCCTTCAGAAAGCATTTTTGACTTCCCCAGAAAGGGTGATAAAGACAGTGTTCTCATTACAGAAAAATCTTTACCAATAGAAGAAAAAAAATGCAGCAATGAAATTCATTTCAGAAAAAAGAAAAAAAGAAAAATGCTATTTCATGCATGACTCTCAAAGCTGGCACACACATTCTCACCACCTCACAGTCCAGCTGCCAGTACCAACACTCGAGCCTTATAGAAATGCTCTCTCTCATATAGCTTATTTATTTTTATGGAGGATTAATATACTTAGGATGGCTCTTTGGAGCTTTCACGGTGAATTTGATGGGATATTGTACCATATTGGTGCTTACAAAGGGGCACATAAACATTAACAAAAATAAACAGTAGAAAAAGGGAAATGGGAATATAAGTGCGGTCTGAATTAAGAGTAAACATAGCTAGAGATTGTTCATATTTCAGAACTCCTATTATATTATGGCCTTTACAGGGATAATCCTTTCATAATTAAGATAATAACTAACTAGTCTGATAGGTATTATACATCTTTTTGAGCCAGAATGTTTATATGACAATATAATTTGCATGTACTTATTAGTGGACTATAAAATCTGTGTATTTCATATGTAGTTACATTGATTAGGTACTTGGGTGATAAATAGAAACCATTTGGGGAAAGATGATATAGGATATATTAAACATTTATTTCACTCTCTCTATATAGTCAGCACTGGTTTGTCAAATTTACACAGTTTAGTCTGGCCTGGATAGTAATCTATGTCCAATTCAGATCTGAATATGTATAATAAACAGTCCTCCTTTTAATCTGTATGAATTTAACAATTTCTTTAGTCATGGGCTTTTAGAAAGAATTTAGACTTCTTTTCTCCGAGATACATTTTTCTGGAACAAGGGAAGGTCATGGCCAGCAGTATAAGCAGAGAAAGCAGCTTCAACACAGCACTGTCAGGGATCACCTTGAATACCAAAAAGCAGGATTTTCTACTCCAAAATTCAAGAGTGAAAGTTTAGATTTCCTATTTAAACTCTGCTTCTTCAGTGCTTAAATGCATTAGTGCTAGAAACACCACAGTTACAAAAGATGTCAGCTTTTTATTAACGAATTTGACTTTTATGGAGAATTTGGCACCTGACATACAGCATTTTCACTCCCTGCCCCTGAAAGTACTGCCTTTAAAAAAAAAAATATACTCCCTATTCTGCTTAAAACTCGAGCTAAAATTTTTTTTGAAGAAAAACCCCGAACAAACCAACCCTAAGTTGCTTCCAGAATGACCTCTCCTTGAAATAACTCTAATTCAAAATCATGATTCATAACCACGATTCAGACCCTCACCTAAAATGGCAGTGTCCCCATTGGCCCAGATCCCTCAAACACAAAATAACCTTTTCCAGATATGTTTAAGTCCCCAGTGAGCAGGTTTGTGGCTTCTTTAGAAGGCCTGCTTCACTCAATGAATAAAAAATATATATGAATTTCAATTTGTGTATTCTCATTTCTGCTCAATAAGGATGAAAATTTATACTTAATGAGAACCTACTTTTACCCCTCTCTGCCTTCCTTAATGAGAGCTAATTGAATAGAACAATATTCATTTGGCAGGACACATCATGAGGGCTTGTCTATACTTAGAAATTTACTAAGATAACTAGTCTGAAATGGTTGAGAAATATCCCTACAGCTTTTCTGCCCAAATAGCTGTTCCAGAGCAATTATTTCAAATGAGCTATTTTTGTAAATTTTCAAGTGTGCATAAATCTCCAGTCTAATATCATGCTGGCATTATATGCCCAACTAGTTTTTATGGATCAACCTATTTGATCTGGTGAGTAAGTCACACTGTAGGGAAAAAAAAAAAGTAACTGGCTCTGATTTGCCTTTATGCTAATGCACAACACAATAAAAAAAAAAAGAACATTAGTACCACTAATAATATCCAGGCTATATGTGACCTGGATGTTGATTCCACGGTAGCAGTGGCAAATTCCTAGCTCCAAACACTGTGCAGGTTACTTTGTAATAAAATCTTTCACCTTCTCACTTCTGACTAAGACTGAATAATTTATTTTTCAAGTGCTTTCCTGGCAATTTACAGACATCTAGGCTGCTTTAACTTTCAGAGGTACATCAGTGTGTGATAAGCCCTGTTTTAGGTCCTTGCTCAGCTCAGTTTGAGTATGGCTACCAAGTTTCAAAGCTCACTAGTGTTTCTTTGGGGTCTGGCAGAGCACCAAAACAGCAGACTCTGTTAAAACAGCCTGGATTCAGCAGATGTGCATTGATCTTGTCTTCTTCTCTGTGAGAACCATTTCCCTCAGCATGACCACTGCTTTAATCTTGTATTTTAAACATTAAAAAATGGCAGATTTTGCAGTATAATCTGGTAGGCATAGCAGCCATTTAGAAGAGTGAATCATTAACCTGGAAGCAATGTTTAAGTAAAAAGGACAGACAACAAAAAAGTTTGAGAGAAGGAGAGGGAGAGAGCAGTTTTGTTCATGATTTAACACACAACTGTGATCAACCCGCCTCTAAAATGCATTGCTGGAGCAGAAATAAACCTCACTATAAGCAGGGCAAGAAAAAATGGCCATACAAAGGAGCTTGATGAGCATAGAGAGAGAGGGGGAGGTAAAATGAATTCTAAAATTTTCTCTCCTACAGCATTTTTGAAATGTAACACAGACTTTTATGGTAGAAATGTTCTTGTTGCTGTGCTGGTGTAAAAAGAGAGAACAGAAAGCATGTTGAGAAAGGCAATGCCGCTCATTAATGTAATTGATATGAGTGGGAAAAAACAAAGAAGAAGAAATAAAAATGTTCTGGTTTTCCTTGTATTCAAATCAAGGAGTTTAAAAAAAAAATCATTCCATTACAACACCAGGTCATTTTTGTTCAGAGGATAACTGGATTGCATCTGATGTTGATGTATTAATCAATTTCCAGAGGGAGAGTTTCTGAGACAGTTTCTCATTTATACTATTCTCCCTTTTGTATCAGGCTGCGCAGATTAAATGTAATTTGCATCCTTGTTTAAGTTTATTTTACGTTGCTACATTATTAGGGTAGGTAAGAATCAGACCCTCTGCTCTTATGAAGGCAGCTTAAAGACCTGAATGTGAAACTGATACTATCTCCTTTAATAAATTTTCCTCTCATTTATGAGTATAAACATGTGTAAATGTATTGACATCGCAGGTACATAGGTAGAGCATGAATGTGTTAATATTGTTATAATAAAGGTATTCATGTTTGTTCATCATGCATACACATGCAGTTTTCCTTGTTCTTGATTACAACAAAGGGGATGTTAGATTGACAGATTATGATCGTTAAAGTTTTACATGTGTGCTATAATTTTTAAATTTGACCCCTTAAGAAATGAAAAAAAGG
>WEKX01013806.1:15010-50656 GCA_013390025.1 Pitta sordida | reverse complement strand
AGTTGGTATTTTCCAATGAATTACTTAAATCCTTTGTTTAACTTGAACTTGTGCAGCCCAATTGTTCACTGCAGTTGGTATTCCCAAATGCACTTGTAACCCATGTGAACAGCAGTTTTTTTCAGCCATTTCCTGGGAATTGTTTTATACACCTGAGTCACCAGAAATGACTGAACTAGATCAAAGTAGGGCAAGAGTGAGGTCATCCAGTTGGGTGGCTTTTCTTATGTGTCCTAATATAATTTGGTGATGCAGTGAAAGAACATGTTTCTGTGACAGGATGCATCAAAAGGGAGGGAGATACGTTTGAAGGGGGATGATGTCACCAGAAGAGCTTAGGCATGGCCAAGTGCATCTATATTCATAGAGTTCCCTGAAGAAACATCCATGATCATCTATAAATGATGTCCTGCTGATCTGCCTGTGATGGAGGACTGTCATCTGCTGAATTTCCTATTTGTTTGAGAGAATGAGCAATAACTCTTTTTTTTCTATTCTTCTTTCAAAGTATGGCATTTGTAAACAAGAAGCAAACTCATACCAGATGTGATCTTACTTTTCATAACGTGAAGGCCAAATTGTTATTTAATGCATCCAAACTGATTTACTATGTCAGTCATCTCTTCTGTTGCCAGTGGTAGGAACTGAAGAGTTTTGGGTTTCTATCCTCATCTCAAAATGCAGACTGCCTTATCTCCCAGTTCTTACAACTTCTCTCACAGCCACAGAGATGTAGCCACAGGTGAATCAATCATATCCCAGGCTTTAGAAGTCTTTCACAGATCACATGCATGCCTTTAACTTCCTCTCCTCCTTCAAGGCACTCCACGTATTAGAAAAAAAGGTGACATTATGATCCCTTCGTTTGGGTCTTCACAAATTGCTTTTTTTTATGCTTTAACACTCTCACTTCTGAGACATTTTGCTAACCTTTTTCTTTCTACCCTTAATTTCTCAAGTGGATCTGTTGAAAACCGGCAGATATTATTTTTTCCAAGCAATATTTACTTAAATTATGTCATATAGTCTACGTTCAGATTTCTCTTTCAGAAAAAAATATTGCCTCAAATCATATCTACACATAGGTAAAGTATCTTTCACAGAATCACAGATTCACAGAATATCCTGAGTTGGAAGAAACCCTCAAGGATCTTTGCTGTATTTAGATTTTTTTTCTAATGGTAAGAATTTACATCTTTCTACATTGTTTTTTGTGCTGCAGTTTCATTTTATTAACATATTTTAACATTTTTGTCATGCATAACTGTGGCTTCTTCTGTAAGCCTTTAATATATAAGAGAATCTTATTATAAAACAAATACCAATTATCTAACTTCACAAAAGTTAGAAAAAATATTACAATGGGGTTAAAGTCTAAAATTTGCCTATAAATTCAGTCTAGCTCTTAAATAGGCACATAGTTTTAACTATGTGAATAGTCCCACTGAAATCTAGGACAAGGAACTGTATTTAGGACATTTTTAGGCACTTTTCTGACCAGCTGGGGTTGTAACAAGTTTTGCTTTCAAGCATAACATGACGAACAACAAGGAAAAAAAATTGTAGGCTGAAGAGTTATCCTGGATTGTCTACACAGTATTTTATTCTTGATGTCTTCTCTTGGTTGGGCAAACTGTAGTCAAAACACACTAATCCAGCAGAAGTAGGTGAGGCAGTTTGCTAAGCACCCCAGGTTTGTGGGGCAGCCATTTCTGAATGCTAGAGTTGAGGCTCATCTGCTTCAGCTTCCTGCATGCACGAGACTGTAAGTGCTAGAGAACAGAGGGAAGCTTCAAACCTTGGTTCTTTAAACCTGAAGAAAAGTGCTGCCAACATCAGTCAGGTTGCTTTCTTACCTTCCTTTTCCTCCAGAATTGCATCAAAACTGAGAGAGTCAGGAAAAGATTGACAGATTTGGAGTCTGGGAGCAGACTCACCCATTCTGGTTTACGATGTTTACCTGGTTTGTGATTTGGAACAAAAGAGAGGTATCCAGCTGGATTTTTCAACCCCATGCCAAGCCTGTAGGGTTGCCAGGCTCAAACCTTTCTCATGACATCATCTGAAAGGCTGTGTAATTCCCTGAGAAAATTGTTCACAGAGGTCACTGCAGTTTGCTTCAGCAGCTGAAACCTGCTTGCTGTTCTCTGAATATGTACCTTTGGAGGAGGGTTTATGATAATTATCTAAATGAGTTATGGAAAAGTTCACAGCCTATTCATAAATAGTGAGGAGAACTGGACAGAGAGATTAATCCAAAGGTGTGATCTGGTGGCAAAAGGAGAGGCAAGAATTCTCCGTAGACTCTAGACACCAAAGTTGTCCTTTATGTTTGTTCCAGAAGAACATCTAATCTTGTGGAAAAATAATAAAAAATAAATAGGTCTTTTTCTCTCTCTTAATAATCTATAATCATAAACTACCTGTCACCTCAATGCTGCACAGATCTTCTTGATCCCTGTGTGTTTGAAAACACTTGTATATTATATATTATATATTATACTGCTAACCTCTTCCAGTTTATGGAACTTGATTATTTGCCTCATGAAAAAACAGAATTGTTAGTTGAATTCCAATTCAAACTTTTGCCATACTGCTAATGCATATACATTGTGCATTTGAAACCTTTTAGCTTTCAAATTTCAAATCAAATGTAGCATCTGGCCTGTTTTCTTGAGAGGGGAAAGTTGAATCCATGGATTTCCAATCTTATTCATCCTGTGTAATTTCTTTTGATTTAAACAAAGATTGCAGTAACAGGAACTAAAGAAAATTCCTCTGCCTTCTGATAAATACAATAAGCTCTATTTTCAAACTACAACTTTCATACTTGCAGACTTCAGGCTTGAGTAAGAAACTTACGTTTTTATTACCTTTTTGTATGTACTTCTCCGTGTTTTTATCTCTGTAAAGATACAATGGTTGTAAGCAGTGCTAGTCTCCCTCTGAGGCTTTAAAAAAAAAGAGTGAAAACATTTCTCTTGTGAAATTAGCAGCAAAGAAAGAAAAAATGAAATCAGCAACTTTTACCTCAGTTGAGAATTTTTGACTGCAGAAATTTTGATTTCAGGAATTATAAAAGGTTTTTTCTTAATTTCAAAATAGTCAACTAATTCTTCTGAATTAATACTTCAATCACCATTAGAAAACAATTGGAATTTTAAAAACATCTTGGTTTTGTCTTAAAGTTATTATGAATAGAGTAGATATGAAAGATTGGGCATTTCCATTTTGAACACCTCAATGGACAATATGAACAGAAACAGTTGGTTTAACTATGCCATTAAATTAGTTCTTTTTATTTAATATGCTCATTTTAAGTGAAAAAAAAATCTGATTAAGTAAATATATTTTTCCCTTCTACGCAACCATCAAGTAAAGATGGATTTATTTACTTAGTGAGAAGTATCTTAAAGTGATTTTTCTTGCAGTTGTAAAAATGTTCTGACGTCTATATAAATACTTTCTAACAGAAATACTGAAGAAATAATACTATTTACTTAATGAAAAAGAGCTCTAGCACTCATCATATTCTAACATTATGTAAGGGTAAAAAATGAAAAAGTTCACAGGGTCACAGGTTATTATGAGTTGGAAGGGACCCACAGGATCATCTAGTCCCTGCTAGTCATCTGCTGGTACCCGGAGAGATGCCTGCCTTGCTCATCCCTACAATCACTGACAATGACAATGACTTTGCTCAGAGTAGAGCAAAGTGGTGAAATAATTTTCACTCAGAGTCTGCAGCGACCAATTTTAAAAAGATGACCATGAAATCCAAGTTCAGTGCTGTTGGCTCCTTGCAATGAGGAGGTCCCTGCCCATGACTGACCAGGATCTCCTCATAATAAGCAGTAAGTAGCACAGAAAAAGACCAACAGGCTTTTATTTGAACAATAATGCTAACTAATATTTACTCTTTCTCAAATATTTTTTTTCCATAGGAAGCTAGTGCAATGGCTGCATCAAGGGAACTTGGAGATAAGGGCATCCCCAGATTTCAAACCCTTATTTCTCTCCTGTTTCAAGCCAGCCAGAGTGCTACAGGTTGAATATCTTAAGCAAAGAGTGAGATCTACCTGTAATAGAGTTTACCATGTGCTAATTCTGAGGGAGATGAAGAAGCCGTTTCTTTGATGCTCTAAATGTGTAACCTGCACTGTGATGATGATGAACTATTTGGAATATCCTTTTTAGTAGAAACCCACTAGTTGAGACTTTTGATTTATTGCCTGCCTTGCTGGGTTTGAAACCTGAGTGAGAACAAAGTTCAGATCTCACAAAATCCTCCAGCCAAGGGGCAGGCTTGATAACTGGCCATACAATAGAATAAGTCTGTCTGGTTTTATTTCTGGTAGATGAAGTAACTTTCTGAGAAATTAGATCTTTAAAACTGCAGGGCATGGTACAACGATAATAAATGCATAGAAGCTTTCATATTTATTAATTACACATATTATGAGATAGAAGCCAGCCAGAGTAATTTTCTAAATTGGGATCTAGATTTTTTAAAGCAGCAGCTCGTTTAGCTGTAGCTCCTCATACAAAGCTCACCATGAAGTTTCTGAGCATCAAGAGACAGAAAACTGTATTAGTATTTGAGACATGGTAAACAAGACCACCATGTGAAATGCGTAGCTCCTTTAAATAACCTCTTTCATATATCCAAAGATGGACATAGAAACCCCCAAAACAACAAGAGTAACAAAAACCCAAACACAACAAAACAAACAGAAGCAAGAAGTGACATTTTCTAAAGTCTTGTCCCAAACTAGTCAATAAAAAGCAATTTCTTGAGATCACTTCCTCAGAAACTACTTGCAAGCTTCTCTTTACTGTTCTGAAACATGAAAGATAAATGGCATGAAACTACTGTTACTCCTAGCTTGGAAAGCAGAAACTGAGGCACTGAAAGTTCATGTAATTTATTCAGAACTGACAAAGAATGTGGGAATAGAATTCCTGTCCTTGGTCTCAAGATCTTCTATCCATTTTCCAGAAATGGGAGAGATGTACTACTGCAATGACTATATTGTTTCCCTTAGAGCGGAGGCCAAGTTCCCTTCTACCAATTTTCTTAATATTGTTTGTTAAATTCTTTCTTGTGGCTGTCAACCAGACATTTCAAAACCAAAATATATAAAGGAAAAGCCATGCCACATGGCAGGCATAAAAAGCAACAGTTCTAAGGAGTCATAGAAATATTAAAATATATCTGCTACATTTGATGTAGTGTTGTTCGTGTTTTCTGTTACACTGTCCAGAGGTGTTTCGTTGTTTCCTGAAAGAGGAATATTTGTTTTTTTCTTTTGCTTTTATCCCATTAATTAGTCATGACTGACATTTAGAGATATGCAGGCCAAGTTACCCCAATGTATTTTCTTTTGACATTCCTTGAATTAGGCTCAGTGCTAAAAGAAAACATTTTTCATCACCCCTCCTCTATATTTTTAAATTAATGTCATCCAAATGGCATTGCCACTCAAATATTACAGTGAAATTCTGTGCATGCTGATAGTGCAGTGTGGGAATCTCTAAAATTGTCCCCTGTAGGTTCGAATTCAACCCCTGAAGGTTAACTTGAGTTTAATTTCACTAATCACACGGGGACAGTTATTTTTTGCTCTCACTCAGCTTCTCTTTCACATGCGAGCGCACACAGACACGCACACACACACACACACTCACTCAGGCTGCATCCTTCCCGTTCTGTTGCACTTAAGATTTGCTCTGACCATTCCTGCACACAAGCAGAGAGCGACACAACACCACGGTGCTTAAGACCATAGGTGGGCCATTTGCTTCAAGACAATTTATTCACATTTGTGATGGTAAGATTGATTTTTATCCTGCATTTCTGAGTTTATTTAACCGATTTCAGAAACTGCCACAGAGGTGGGGGCAGAGATCGTCTTCAAGGTTGCTGTCATCTGTAATTTTATGTCCTTCATTTTCTTTCACTCTGTATGCCTGTCACATCGGCTTAACTGTGAGTAGCGTACTAGCCAGTACCTCTGGCATACTGTATATTAATAGAATATTGATATAGCCCAAATACTGTTGTGGGATTCATCATTTGGTAAATCCTCTGCCGTCTGCAGTTTTACAGAGCCGTTTAATTAGCAATTTTACAACCTCCTATTCTCTCATTAAATTAATTAATAATTAAGTTCAAATATAGGCATCTTTAATGTCATAATTATATTTCAGTTTTATGGTCACCAGAGTTTAGCTCATTAGGCAAGGTAGTCATAAACCATAGCTCTGTTTAGGGGCTGAGGCACTGATGCACAGGTAGTTAGCTTCTGCTTGGTATTTATTATCCTTCTCATTTTCTCCTCTTCTTTCCCTGTCCCCCCCTCCTTTGCCCCCTCCTCCCTGATTCTCCAGCTTCCCTTCCTCTCATCGCTCTCTGCTAACATTGGCATTTTTTTCCTGTGGCAGCTCTTTCTCATTTGTATGTCACGTTAAAAAAAATCCTTAACACACATCCTCACAGGCCCCCCCTCCTCGTTATTCTCTCTGGAGCAGTGCAGCGACACTGCCCTGCCATGGGTCCTGCTTCCTTGCAAGCCTCAGGGAGCACCACTGCTAGTTCTAGGCACCCAGAGGCGGCAAATTTTGTGTAGCATCATATTGATGACATTGTATTCCATTTTGACTGAGTGATTTACCCACGCATGGGACATAGTAATGACATTTCACGCAGTATGATATGTTGTGCGTTGTTTTATATGTAGTGGATTTATTTCAGTCATTATCACTGATTAAACCAGCTTAGTTGAAAAGGCAAAGCAAAACTTGGCTTTGAAATTGTTCTTATTTAATTTTGTTTGTGCTCACATAACCCAGGACAGCACTAATTATCTCTTTAGTGTAGCTCATATTTCTAATGTAATTCATATGTAAATTGTAATTTAAATCATATGAGAATGTTTGTGTTCCTTGCATATTCTCAGTCAAGAGCACAAACAGTGAATTAAAACTGTTTGGAAATGAAAACTTTATGTTGCCTTTTTTGAACTGTCTTTGATTTCTTTTGGCTTGTTGTTTCTCTAATGAATCATGATTGAATTGGATGTCTAAGGCCAATGCATTTAGTCTCCTCTCTCTGTATTTACGCAGTCTGCTCACTGGCCTGCTTTTCTTTCTGAATTTGAAGGGCTTCAGGGGAGAGCTTTCTGCATACTTACTACCTCTGGAAAAAAATCATCATGGCTATTATTAATAATGAATAATAGTTGCATGACTACAGAGCCTACAAGCATGGCATGGCACTTTGCTATTCAAACAGAACTGCACGAGAGTGTTATTTCTGGCAGCATATCTGAAAATACTAGCTTGAAATTTTAATCCTGGCACAAATTTTTGATGTAATAACCTTAACATTTCTTTTTTGCTTAATGTGATATTATTGTCATTTCCAAAAACTGCTGCTGCCCACAGTGAAATGACCTTTTGGCAGAGCAAGTCAAAATTTATTTGTATGATTAGAGCATAGGACAGTAAATACTCGTTCCCAAACTTAGGAAGTTTCAGGGCAAGTTTGCACGCTGGATGGGGGAATGCTGCAGTGGTACACTCTAACACTAAAAGCAGAACTAAGAGTAGCAGCAAAAGTAACACGCTGGGTGTCAGCAAGAGGGTGAGTAAAAGTTTGCAAACTCATGGGCAGCAGGTCCAGGTGTGCTACCAACTCCGAAGCAAGAAAAATGAAGCAAAAGACCTGAAGGAAGCAGGAAGGGTAAACACCTCAAATGGAAGAATAATTAAACCCAGAAAGCTATCAAGTTAGTGAATGATGATGTCAGCTACACCGTTCTCTGCTGGAACTGCATTTCCCAGGCAAAACTGTAGTCACATTTGGGAGAAAATTCATGCCTGTTTCTCGTTCTGACTGAAAAGATCTTTTCCTGGCCCATGACAAATGAAGCCGTCTGTGTTACAAGGATTGAGACCACGCCCATTATTACTCCCTTGCCCCAGCAAATTGCAACCTGACGTGCCAGTTGCCCCACGTGTGTTTGCAGCGCTCCCACAGGTTTGGTGCAGGGGACTTGTGACATGATGGTGCTGGAAGCCTCTTCCCCTGTTCAGTGCTGCTCAGCATGGTATGCAAAGCTCTCAAGGGAAAAATCCTTAAATGTTGTTCCTGCGTATTGGTGTGGCCAGAAGAAAAGTAAGGTTTTTTAGGACAAGTATTTGTGTACTAGTTCCTGCTGCTCTAATGCGGGTGGGGAAGGTTGCATGTGACAAGAAAGAGGCAGAGGGGATGAATCAGTGCAACAGGCACACCTGCTTCATACCATCTATCTGCAAAACTCCCCATTTGGAAAATCTCTTTTTACTTTACAGCAATCTTGTCTTTCTCAGGCTTTGGGGAACCTGTGCAGATAAGCTGAGCTTGGAAATGTGCAGTGTCAGGACACTGTAGTGCCATTGAGCAGAGGGTGGACAAGGCAAGCGAGTTCTGGTCTGGTTTAGCAGTGACCACACAGCCCTCTTACAGCCAGGTCCCCTCCAGGGAGGGACACTGCCAGATCTAAGGCACTCGTTTAAAACATATGTGGACCCACTCCCCCCCACGCACATGCACAAACACTCCTCATGATGACACAAGAGCTGTCCGAAACTATTTTCAATAATTGATTTGCTGTTTAATTGAACATCATGACTGACTAACATAGCTCATTACTTTACTCATTAGTTAATTATCGAAGAAAGTAGGACAAGTCAATAAAATGGAAGGCTGTAAATTCCAATACTAATTAGCACCATTTCCTCAGAGACATATTTAAGGGCAGATTGGCTACCCGAATGTCCCCGGACCTTGCAGATGAAGGGAAAGGGTAGACTTACCATAAATCTAGATTTCTGGCAAGCAAGGCTCCTCAGCAGTAAGTAGTCAAGAGCACAGGTGCTGGGCTACTGCAGGCACCCTCTTTCAACTGGAATATTGGAACATGAGCAGCGCAGAAATTCCTATTTTTAAAATAAAAGAGGGGGATGGAGGTGGTAAGGGAGGGAGCACTCACACACCAGAGAGGATCCATTTTTAAAATAAATTATGCAAACTGAACTACTTCTGCAGAGAAGATTTGCTTTCCTAAGCTCTCTTTTCCTGTCTCTCTCACATGCCTTCACTTCATCCTCTGTTTTTGGGAGTCCAAATCCTAGTCAAAACACTAGTGCACCCCTTCAGCAGGAGGCACAATTTTAATGTGTGGGTTTTAATAAATATCTCTTATATGTTTGGTTTGGATTTTTCTTTGCTTAATAAAATATTTCAGTGATGGAAATTATATTTTCCTGTTATTGTTACTATAGTTGTATTACCTTTAATTTAAAGAATGTCAGGTAGAATTTAATGAGTCCAGCAGGGCTTTAATTGAGCCAAGGAGTAATCTAAAGCAAGTAAAGGCAGTTTCAAAAAAGTCAGAGAAAAGAAGTCAGAGGGAGGGCACAATATATGTAGTATGTCTGCATGCATGGAATGTATATATTTTATATATTGATGTGGTTAAATATACATGTGTGTATATATTTTTAAATAAGAAGTATAAGCATATATAGAAAAAAATACATACAGACACATGCATACATATGGGACTATGCCTTTATAGGGTTCTTATTCAGTAGGACATATATAAGGTTCCTGTTCAGTAGGAAGAAATTGGCAAATTCCTTGAGTTCTGCAGTTTAAAAGTACCCAGGATTTACAGGATGCTTTTTAAAAATCAACACAAGAAGACTCAGACTATGCAAAGGTTCTGTTGACATACTGGTACACTGTTCAACCATTTGTCTAAATTACTATAAACAACTAGGGAATCAGGATAAATATATTTTCTTAATTCCTTTTATTTGGAGGCATACCTTCCTGGTCTTCCTCTCGACATATACTCACTTTTGAAAAATTAATTTCCAGTTAGGTGAATGGAAATGGAGTTCAAAATCATTAGTTGAGCTCAACTTAAGGGAAGAAATCACTCTAAGAATAGCCCTCACTCTGGACCTTTAAATATTTAGCAATTTTAAAAATATATTAATGGAATAATGTAAAAAATGCCAACAAATGTCTATTACTTAACTTACTATATTTTGTGCCTGCAGATCTGATTATTAAGTGTTTTAAAATGCACCATGCCAAAGTATTCTGAAGAGTGCAGGTACTTTTTTAATCAGCAGTTTGAGAATTTGACCTCTGGTGCAAATAAAACGAGGCTGAAATTTAAGTTTAGGAAAGAAGAGGTAAATGTGGTAGTCTTGCTTAACAGAAAACTCCTGATAGAAATCATGTAGGGCAAATTTCTCTAATTATTTTGGAAAATAATACATTAAAAATGTTGTATTTTATATTCCATGTTGGTATGGGATATCTGTTTGGGATGTTCTCTTTGCATTAGTCAAGGATTTAAAAAAAAAAATCTGCAATTAGATGTTCACTCAACATAGGCTAAGGCACAAGGGATATATTAGCATACACATGGACTATATAATTGGTAGGAGCTGGACATTATAAAGGAGAACATTCAGAAAAGGAGGAGATCTGCTTTTTCTTTTGCTTCCAGACAGTGTCAAGCACTCTTTGATACAGAGATTTTTTATTTTTTTTTATGGTTATGTCATGCTGGATTCCTAGATATACTTGAACACCTTGGCTACAAGGCCTCAGGGGTAGCTCCCAAACTGAGCAGCCAGCATGCTCAGCCTACAAGAGGTATGGTATGGGGAATGCGGAAAAGGCTGTGAGAAGATCCAACTACAAGATTTGGGTCACGCTTTAGAGGCACAAATGGTTCTAAATGTACACCAATATGCAATGCTTACATTTTACACTGATGTTTGTCATCCATATTATAATGTGTGTACGTAACGTAAAGTAATTCTCGTTTGCATTTTTTACTTATTGTCTGTATCTGTTATAAAACACTTCAAAATTGAGGGAGAAGTTGATTACGGAGTGCAATACCTAGAGTACTCCGAGTCTGTGTAAAATGTGCAGACTGGAAGTGCTCTGCTGAATTTGCAGAGGTCCCCTTTGAGATGAGGCCCCCAGGCCCCTGCAGCCTTTAATCAGCTGTAACTGGAGTGAAGCTGTCAGCTCCTGCTTGTATTCTGTCAACTTCAGTACCACTTAGAGCATCCCTGACAAACGCACAGTGCACATTTAGCCATCAATCTGTGGGCAAGCTTTTGATTTTGCAGGAAAGTTTCTAAGGTTCCACTTTTTACAAGGGAAAACCTGTTAAGTTTTTAAGGTTGAAAATGGAGAAAAACATCCTTCAGTCAAACCCTGGTTTTAATATGGAGAAACCCAGCTGTTATTTTTTCTTTAGCAGGATGACAGATTGGCTCAGTTCAAGGTGATATCCCAGTTGGTGCAAGACAGAGCTATCATATGACAGTGACACCTCTCTTCCTCTGTCAGTCAAACCATGCCAGTTGTACTGTAGAACTACTGCAGCCTGCTGTTATTTGGAGTATTGTCATATAAGTTGTTCACACTGAAATATTTGTTCACTTCAGATATAAGTTTCCCATTAAGAATTTAAATTTAAAGATCTTTTCCAGCTGCACAGACCCTCCAAAATATCCTTCCCCCACTCACCTACCTCTAGTGTTGCTTCAAAAACATACAGGTGTAAGTGTCACAGTTTAGGATGAGTGGCTTCAAGCCAAGATGTTGCTGTATTTTTAAAATATTAAATGTATTTCAAAATAATGCAATACACTCCAGCCACACCCAAGCGTTATTATGTGTAAATTATTTGAAGATTAGTTTTCCTTGTTCCCTTCTGATGCTTGGGGCCTTTTTCTTGGGGAGGGGGGGCAGGGAAGAGGGGAGGTTGGTTATGGCCTGTTATTTGCTGTTTAAAGGTTCTTCCTTCTCTTCTTGGGGGTTTGAAAACTCTACTATTATTTCTTCATAGAGGTCACTTCTACAGTATCTCTGCTGTAAATGCCGCTGAATCTTACCTAACAATGACAAAATAAGGTCATGGCATGTCTGAGCTGTCTGGAAGTGTACAAAGGAAAGAAAGACAGACAGTTTCTTCACAAGTCAAATCAGTCCATAGCATTTAGTTTCCCCCATGGTAATGCTATTGCACGAGGGAAATTATTGTAACATTAGAAGACTGAGCTCCAGTAACCACAGAGATCCTTGGGGACTCTGTCATTTGCCCCCCCAACACATACAAATTATCTTCAATCGGTTTGTACCCTAACCTTGTTAAAAATACAGTTTTCCCAGGGAGAGGACAGAAACCTCCTTGAGGATACTCTAAGAGTTAAGGGTCTCCAAAAAGCAGTTTTGGATGCCTTCTATCCCACCCCTGTAAAACAGGAATGAAAACACTTCTGGTCTTCTAAAGGTAACATGAAGATTATGGCAACCTCGTCCAGACAGAAATTAGGAAATTAATTATAAATCAATTAGAAATTAAATTAAGCATTGGAGTAATTAATATTTATGTGGCACCAATATGTAACTATTTATTACTACTAGTATGAGTCTTGCTGGTATTTTTTATTACCGTAGCACTTAGATCTCACTAATAATGAGACCACTGTCACATCATCCAGAAAGAACAATTCACTGCCCTTTCTCCAAAGGTTAAGGAGCAATGACTATACTTATGGAAGCAGTTCTGGTCCTACAAATACTGAGAATAGCCTAGTGAAATCTGAAAGATTATTTAAAAGGAAAAATTATTAACTCATTTTCAGAGGGAGTTAGTGGCCTAACCTGCATTAAACCCCAGGCCTGGATTAGGCAATCACACCTAGTGTCAAAGTGCATACACTGACAAACTTAACAAACTGAAACAGAAGGCCCAGTTTTATTTAAAAACAGCAGCAACAAACTTTTGAAGACCACAGTGCAGGAATGATTCCTGTCATATTTAAATGGAGAAAAGATTTCACACAAGCCTACCCATCCTGCAGAAGTATGGGGAATGAGCAGAGTACTGAAAAGAGTTCAAGTAAAATCATCAACCTCCATTACACCTTAAGTAAGAGTAAAAAAAAATGAGGAAATATATTAATGTTTGTGCATAACATTGAAGACTCCTTCTTTCCTGTGGCTGACATTCATAAAGTTCTCACTACCTCTCCCGATCAATTCTCTCCTTCAATTAACCAATAAGTCAATCTGTTCTTTCTCCATTAGAAAAATCCCCCTCTCAGCAAAAAATGTATAACTTCACTATCAGATCAATTCACTCTTCCTTCTCGCTGCTTAGTCGATAATCTCTGCATCTGCTAAACAACAAACAGACAGTGGAAACAAACCTGCCTACGAAATTTCTCTCCTCTTTTTTGGCATACTATGTATGTATGGTGGCTCTCCATGCACTTCCTGAGCACACAAGCATGGTAAAAACACAAAACAATACTGTAGAGAATTGAATTTTAAGGCAACAGAAAGATCTGAACTGAGCTTTTATTTCCAATAACATTGCAGCTGTTTTGATAAGCGGTGGAATTATATGTCAAAGCAGAAGTGAATGCAAAATTTCACAGTATAAAAAACAAATGGAAAATTAAGGATGCAATGACAAACTGCACTATTTTTAGACAATATACAAACCATCCCATCCCAGTCAACCATACTTACTGACTTCGATGAAAGTAACAGGAGGTGCCCATACACAAAACTCTAGACCACCATAGATTGCAAAGTGAGATAACTATACAGAAAGAAAAAAACAGTCCTCAAATAAAGAATGTCTATAAGCCAGACACTTTTCATCTGATTCCATCAGATACAATCAATAAAGTTCAGTACATTCTTTTCCAATCCAAAATGTAAGGAAAATCACGACTAATCTGAAAGGTTGCACATTCTGTACAAAGCACACATACACAAGTGCAAACCCCAAGACTTATTCAGCATGGACTAGTATCCAGCTCTGGGAGAAAAATAAAAGGACGTGGATGTTGTGTACTTGGATCTTAGCAAAGACTTTGACACGGTCTCCCACGGTAAGCTTCAGAAGAAACTATCAGAGCATGGACTGGATAGAAGCATTTTATGTTGAGGTAGGAATTGGTTGGATGGACGAGCTCAGAGAGTGCTGGTGAATGGTGTCACATCCACCTGGTGGCCAGTCACTAGTGTAGTCCCACACGGATCAGTGCCNTTTACAACTACCTGCGGGGAGGTTGCTGAGAGGTGGGTGTGGATCTCTTCTCTCAGGCTGCCAGCACCAGAACAAGAGGACATGGTCTCAAGCTATGCCAGGGGAGGTTTAGGCTGGATGTTGGGAAGAGGTTTTTCACAGAGAGTGATGTCTCATTGGCATGGTCTGCCCAGGGAGGTGGTGGAGTAACACCCTGGAGGTGTTTACAAGAAGACTGGATGAGGAACTCAGTGACATGGTCTAGATGATGGGAGGCTTGGATGAATGGAGTGTGATGCCCATGCTCCAGGGTTGTGGGTTTGATCCCTGGGTGGGCGTTCGCTTAGGAGTTGGACTAGATGATCCAATGGGTCCCTTCCAACTCAGAATAACCTGTGAACCTGTGAACTAGACAAAGTCTCAATGCTCAGCAGATTATGGAATAAAGTGGTAAAAATTAGTTTAGATTATATAAAATAATGCAGTTAGCCAAGTTGGTTAGAACACTGATGTCAATACTTGCAGCAAAGAAGCAAAAGTATTAAAGAAAAAATGAAAGTTTTATCTTTTTCTCTGTTATCTATTAAGATTTGTGAATATTTTCGTACTCAAGCACTATTTGAATATGTATGAATAAAAATCATGTAAATATTAATGAATTCCCATTCTCATTCACTATCCTGTTTTCTTAATCTGTTCTACCATGAACTCATAGTCTCAACATAGTAGTCTTAAGTTAGTCTTGGGCAAAAATTTCCAGTGGAACATTTTATTTAGAGAAGAATGTAAATTTGGGACTAGCCAAACTATTCATAAACTTGTGCTTAACTTTGTTAGTAGATCACCTGAAACTGAAAACAAAGAAAATCACAAATGTCTATTTGTCCTTTTCCCTTCATTTTAAATAATGCTTCCAGTTATTGCCTCAATCTGATTTTTTCCCATTCTAAAGAAAACCAGGATTTAATATAACACACTTAAATACTTTCTGGGCAACTGTATCTTACAGACAACAAAATCTCCCTAAACACACCCAGGGATGTGTAGTCTGCTTTGAGAAATCAACTGGTTTTGAATGCCTTGCAACTGGGGACATCATTTGTGTCAAAGGGCTCCTGGCGAAAAGGCTTAAGATACTGTGTCTTCATTTATGCACCGACAGTACCATTGCCATGAGATATGACATCACACAATACCTTCAATTAAAATGTCTTCAGGATACGAGGGTACCTTGTTGCTCTACAAGTCTCATGGGGAACCTTACTACTCTCTACAACTTCTGCAAAGGAGGTTGAGGCAAGGTGGAAGTCTGTCTCTTCTCTTGGGTAAATGCCATAGGATGAGAGGAAGTGTCCTCAAGTTGCACCAGAGGAGGTTTAGACAGGATATTAGGAAAAAAATTCACTGAAAGGCTGATCAAGTACTGAAACATGCTGCTTAGGGAAATGATGGTATCATCATCCTTGGAAGTGTTCCAAATACATGTGGATGTGGGCCTTGGAGACATGGTCTACTAGTGAACACAGTGGTGCTAGGTTAACAGTTGGACTTAATAATATTTTCTAGCCTTAACGATTCTGTGATTCTAGAAAAGAGCTGGAGATCACTGTTGTAAAAGATGTTACAAAACACAAATATTAGAAGTCTGTTCAGCTGAAAAACTAGAATATGATACAGCTGCTTTGAGGCAAAAAAGTCTTCACTTTTGAGACAGCTTAAATTTACGTGTATAACGTATACACACATATTTCACATTAGACAGTTAATACTGTGAACATGTACGCATGCATTGCTGATCACTTCTGATACGGCTTAAGACTGACCTTCCATAATACAGACATGAATTTATTTTGGGTCACAACTGATTATATATGCCTTACAACTCCACCATAGAGAAATAATCTCTCCCTGAGCTGCCCTGGGCTGGATAAACAGTTTTCACAGTGTCACCCCATGGTCATAAAAGTTGCATGATGGGGAGGGAGGGGAAAACTAATTTGTGCATAAGGGGAGAGAAGATCATAGGACACAGATTGCACCTTCCACACTCTTCCTGACCCATCACCCAATGGCTATCCCTTAACCTGGGAGGACAGAGAGACAAAGTAGAGGATGGAAGATCTCTTTTTGACCCTGCAATTTGCTTGCACATTGTGTGGTAACAGGGAACAATGCCTTGACCAGAAAGATGTTCTAACATTGTTGCCCTTGAGATTCTTATTTTTGTTAACCATAGGGCTTATGGCTACACTCCCCTTCTCCTCCATCCCCTTCCCTTCAAGGTCCCAGTAGCAGGGAAGGGGTTGGGTCAGCCTGCTCCTGGCCCCAGGGAGGAGGTGGCAGAAGGCTGGCCTTATTTACCTTAGTCATTTCCCCGTGTAATCTGGGTAATTGTGTAGCTAATCAGCGATGTGGAGGAGGCCCCCCCGTGCCACAATTCACCATCCAAATCCATTCATATTTCATACAATAGGGTATTTAAGTCATGCCATGCCTTGCCAAGGCATTTGTGCTTCCTTTGTCTCTTGCCCTGCTCCCTCTTTCACATCAGCATATGTCCTAACTCTTGCCTGCTGCAGCTGGACAAAGGCTGTTGTTTTTGTTTGCTTTTTCAAAATCAAGCAATCGATTATGGTGGTGTGAAATGTGGGTTAAAACAGTCCCTACATGCATGCATACATTAGCCATTTGCTACATTCCAACTTCACAGCAAGGTGGCCCAGGAGGCAACAGTGCTCATGCTCTTCCATTTTGAATGGGCAATCTGTTAAGCACAAAAGGAAATAATAAATATAACACTAACTGAACATATTGTTTAAAAAATGGTTCATGATGCTATATCAGAGTGAAACAAAAGTGCCTCTGCCCCAATGTACTGCAAGCATAAAGAAAGATCAAATCTGGTCTGTAACAGAAAAATACAGGGTTCAGCTGTATAGATATAGAAAATTAAATTCAGACCACATCCCTGCAATAAGGATTGCTATTGCATATTCATCTTTACTTGCTGCCTATCTCATATTGAGCATGTAGTGAGCTCAACAGCCTTACAAATTACAGAATGTGATCTCATCTTTGTACAATGAAAGGCAAAAAGCCCACAGTAAACACCTGCAGTTCAGGATTTACCCTTCTTAGAGTATGTTGATTTGGGGATCAGGATGGGCACTAAGACACTTGCTTCATAAGCCAGACTATCAGCACTCTTCTGATAGCAAGAAGAGTGGCTGGCAAGGACAAAATGTCAATTCTCTCAAAAAATTATTTTGCACCTTGTACAAGACGGGTCTTGTGGCTCTGCATCTTCCAAGGTGTAAAGAAATAGGTAACATATTACAGAAACTCCCTCAAAATTATTACTACAAGCTTAGCTTACGGTCTGGAACAGAAATGCCTTTTTATTTTTAAGGATAACACTTAATACCTTATAATGTAATTCAGGAAATTAAAAAGAAGCTTTTAAAGACAGAATCACAGAATATTCTGAGTTGGAAGGAACTCATAAGGATCATCAAGTCCAACTCAAATGGAACCACTGCCTCCCCAGCGGGGAATTGAACCCCAGTCTCCCACATAAGAGGCAGGGACACTCACCACTACACTAAAGAGGACATGATAGAAGATGTCATTCCTTCCTGGTTCAAGTTCACGCTACTCCATGGATGGACAACTGGTGCTGAAACATGTCAGTCATGACTTTTCTCATAAATGCCTGAGCCATGTTCCTTGGTTTGAAGTCAGCATATGGAAGTTCACACCTGTGTTCTGTATTACAATCAGTTTTCATTTTTTACTCCTAAAATTGGAAAAAAAAGTTTTGAGTCTTAGTCTTGAGAGCCAATTTTCCAGAGAAAGATTAGCTTTTTATGAACAGTTAGTTAATTAACACACGTGCAGTATTTTACAGACTTATTAATAGTATTGTATTGCATAAAGTGCAAAATAGGAAAAATTTGTACAGTAGGCTTACCTAGTTTTTAAGTGCTTAACTGTATAGCTAGAAACCAAGCTAGTTTCTACCAAACCAACTAGTTTCTACTCAAAATCTTGAGGATAACAGTGGGCACAAAGCAGATGTATTTAAAATTTCATTTTGATTATCAAAGAAGTTTGAATATCTTGTTTCAAAATTTAACTTTTTAATGTCAGATTTTTGAAACATCTTTATATTTCCCATAAAATAATTAAAACAAATAAAGCTTCTCAAGACTAATCTTTCAGGGCAGACTCTGGCACTAGAATGGGCAGCAGCAAATTATCTACCTGTATGTCTCCCACTGAAGTAAGGCAGATTTTGTTCAAATTGCTATCAGCGGAATTCATACCTCTTGAAAATGATACTCATACAGATAAATTCATAAATTGTTACCTCTCCCAGCACCCAAACAGCTGGGACAGAGCTACATTAATATAAATGTGCTAATCCCAGCACGATGTATTCCCACATCTCCCTGTATCAAATTATTCTAAAGGGTTTTCAATATACAAGTTAATTAGCTACAACAAAGCAACAGAGTAACGTCTAATGAAGATCAGGGCTTAAAACCCCAGTACCCTTTCCCCCCATCTTCAATATTTACATATTCTTTTGAAACAGGTTACAGATGTAGTTTAGTGTAATTTAACCAGAGACAGATGGCATTTAATGAACAGGATTGTTTTGATTATATGGTAAATATAGTGGACATTTAAAAATACTCGTTTTCAACATCTGTAAGAACACCATTTCTTTTTTAACACCTCAAAATGTTACTGCCATGCAGTATCTATCTATCTATCTATCTGTCTATCTGTCTATCTATCTATCTATCTGTCTATCTATCTATCTATCTATCTATTCATCTAGCTAGCTAGCTAGTTAAACACTGAGCAAGAAAATGACACTGTTTTGTTACTAAACACATGACATTATACTCTAATTACATATTCAGTTTCTCATTTCTTAAAATAATCAGTGCATGGAAAAGCAGTCATGTACATCCCAGTCAAAAAATTAAATCTCTCTAAAACTAATTGCACAGAATTAAAATGATACAAGAAAAAATATCTGCTACACAACTTGCAGAGGTAAGATAAAAAACAACATAAGAGAGTAAACTTAACTGCCTAAGAAATATGTGCTAATTTCAGGACACACAGAGCTGCTACAGTCACGTTTCAGATTTAACTAAGAAAGTAAAAGCCCCGATTAATTAAATTAAAATCCTGATCCTCACTGAATGAGGAAGTCGATGGAGTTTATAGTTGGAATATGACTGAACATTTCCTTTTGCTGTCTGTCAAGGATGAAACTCATTTTGCAATCCCACCACTTCATTAGCACCTTTCCAGCATATTATCTTTGCCCTAATCCTCCTGTCACTGTTAGGGAATCAGGGTCATTACAGCACTTGAAAGGTCAATGTTATTGTCGTGGAGGTGTGAATTGATCACTAAGATGACAACTGGTGACAATTATACTTTATTAGTCTACTACTTTGCCTCTTAATTGGTACTGATTATCCTGTCTGTTAGAAAGGAAATTTGGACTTCTTCTGCCATTGCCAAAGATTACACTGCTTTCTAATAGGACCATCTAATCATTTTCCCTTGCTCCTTCCACGCCCTATCCCCTTGCTCTCCCTACCCCCAAAAGTAGTCAATTTAGACAAAGTATATTTGCCCAACTCAATAGAACTACTTACGTGAGTAAAATCAACAAGGTAAGACTCCTTAACCCTCCCATTGCGTTTTGTTTAGCTTTATGATTGAGAGAATTTCTCTGTTAAAAATAAAATACAGTAACCCTTCACTTCTTCACGGTTCACCATTCAGAGTTTCAATACATTGTGTGGGTTTTTTTCTCTAGACTTTACCATCTTTGCCATATTTACTCTATTTTCCGCTACTTTGGAGATTTCGCTTACCGTGGCATCTTTCTGGAAGAAACCCTCCGTGATATTCTAGGGATTACTGTATTTCTGATTACTTCTTTTCCTTTAAAAAGACATGAATAAGATCATCTTTTTTTCCCCAAAGTCCCATTTTAGATATGGCTGTGCTTACTATTTCAGTGGATTTCCCAGAGGAAGAGCTGGCTTTCCAAACATTGTATTGCATTTACACTACACATTAAGACAAGCCAACAAAAATTAAATCTTTGCATCTTGTTGGATTTCATGTGTTTCAAATCTTAATTACTGTTGACTGCAAGAATTACACATAGTATTTACTTTTACAGAACTCGCTGCTTAAAGGGAAAGGAAAAAGAAAAAACTTTTCAAACTAAATAAGTAAGATAGTAGAAACATTTTAGTACAACATAAATGTAGTATCATACTTCCTTGACAGTGGCAATCTTTGCATTGCTGGTGGTTTTCTTTCATTCCAGGGTAAACATATCTGTAAGGGATCACACTCAGCAGGAAGGGAATATTAATGCAGGACTCTGTAAACTCTCTGCTCTCTTTTATCAACATTGATTAAAATATAAGACTGACAACAAAAAGGAAACAACTATAAGATCTTCTATTCCTACTCAAAAACCCACGCAAAAATCTCTCTGTATAACACTCCCTTCCAAAACCAACTGATAAACCTAAATCAGAAAAAAAATAAGAGCTTCAACAAATGTCTAGTCTGGAATTTTGTATTAGAGACATTATAATACAGTCGTCCCTCCATATTCGCAGATTATGGGTCTCCCGTGGGTCCTGTGGAACCTTTAATCCATGAATACAGGTTGGACTTTCAGATGGCAATTTTTTGCCAGAAATACGGCAGCCTTGGAACACTGCAACATTCTAGGCTCCTTACAGCAGCGAGGAGCGTGGGAGTCAGGGTCTTTTCCCTTTAACTGCAGTAGCTAGCATTGGCAGGAGTGCTTCACCTGAGCCTATGAATATCTGCATATGCACATATGCATACCTGCACTGGCAAGTCCAGGCTGGCTGCCACAGCCACAGCTGGAACAGGGCCCACATGGGTTCATGTGTTACAGTTGAAGATTTCCTGACTCCTGGAAGGGCTGGCCAGGGCCGGGGCTGTGTGCTGCAGCAGTGTGGGACCACACTGTTCTGTGAATAACTGAGTAAAAACTGCAGGAAAAAAATCCGCGAACATGAGAAGACGCAAATATCACAGCATGAATAACTGAGGTATGACTGTATAAGTTTAGCTGCTCAGGATGAATATTTGACCTTCCTAAATCATCTGAAGTGCTCAGAGTTATTCTAAAAGAACAATATTCCACAACTTATTTCAAAGGATGACGCATTTCCCATGAAGGAAAGCAGCTACATAAAACTCAGATTGGGTCTTTCAATTTAACTGTGGTCAAAAGAAAACTTCAAACAGTTTGTGCAATAATCTGACCTCTCCCTTCCTTTTTTCAACCATGTCTACATAGAACTTTCGCAAATGCACTTTACTTAATAAAGAAAGCTTTAAGATGATGGGAACCTTTAATTAATTTTTTTATTTGATTTCACTACAGAAAAACAGCAATTACCTATGGTATTAGTTGTCCAAGAGTATGACTGCTTGATATATATAGTTTTACATGCATGATCCTGTTCAAGAAAAACAGTGGTTCCACAGGGTAATACAAAGCCTGGCTGCGTCTGACTAGAGTGTCACTGTCTTCTTCAAAAAGGGATTCTGATCCATTTTTGGATGGAAGTCCCTGTAGACTCAATTTTAAAGTAAATAAGATACTAAGCTACTTTAGCTTCACTAATTTGGGGGTTAAAACATTTTAATTTAACTAAGGCATGGCCTATAATAGTCAACGTAATTTCAGTTTGAATGGCTCACCTCAGTTTTCATTAACGAGTACCTTAAAATCTTGGCTTACCTGGAACAAATTGGCGTGTGTGGAAACAATATCCATACAAACTGCAAGATGTATGAGGTTGATGAGCAAGATATGAGAGAAGGTGAGCACTGTTGATATCACTTCTGAAACCAATGTGAGTGCTTGCTTTACATAGCATGCTCTAACAAATGTAACCTTAGGAAATAACTGTTACCTGGCAGCATTTCTGGAAACACTCATACCTGGGTATTCATGATAGAAGACAAGTGCTAAGAAACAGAAGACACTGTAAATGCATTGAGACAAACTGGTACAGTGAGATGTGATCGAGATATTTCCTTACTATTGCCACATTGATGACTCAGATTTGGTTCTCACAGTATGTAATTACTTTCCTGCAACAGAAAACTAGTGAGCAGTTCTTCCTGGAAGGAGAATGGCCATAATCTACTCATTATGATTTAGGTAGACTGTAAGGTCAGGTAGATTTTTGGTTTAAAACAGAACAACAAAATCTCGGACAAGTGATCCATATTTGCCTGAACAGCTTTTCCATTTTGAGAACTATTTTGAGAACTTTGTATTTTACATTAGAAAAACACAGACTCTCCTGTAGGACAGTCTTTAAGCTGTAGTAGAATTAAGCGTCAGACAGACAGCAATTTCTGTGTTTGGGAAACTTCCTGCATTGAGTTCTTTGCTCCAGAACTACTCACAGGTCAGAAAGGTATTATTTTCCAGATGAAATTTTTACTCTATTGAAATCTAAAAAGTACAAGATTGTCTATCTTGGGCGGGGGGGGAACATTCTGAGTAGGTAAAAAATTTCACAGAAACAGCTTTGAGGAATTTCTGTCAAAAAAGGTAGGCCTTATGTGAGATGGGACAAGAGCAGCACAGAAAAAAAAGATGTTGAACACCTTGGGAAGGAGAAACTCAGTGGCTAACTGTGCTAGCTCAATGGCCAAGACAGGATGGCATCATGGAGAAACAAATAGGAGATATAACCTCCAAATCTGTTACTGAAAAAAGTGGTATATTTTTTTATGAGATATATTCATAAAATCTATTTTGATGTCCATACATAAAGAACGGGCCAAATTATTGGAAAATTTTAGGAGAAGAACCATACAATTAAAGGACAGAAAAATACAACAAAAAGTGAAAGAACAATGTAAATTCCTCCTGGAGGAAAAGATTTAATATCAAAAGGGAAAGTAGGACCCCCTAGCTAAAAACAGAGAATACTTTGAGCGGAAGGAGGACATATATATTTCAGGAGGGTACATATTCCGTTGCAGTGACTGAACAGAGACTGTCCAATAACAGTTGAACCACTGTCATAGGCAGAGCTGAACAATTTCCTGAGAGATTTGCTCTTTTCAAGCAGAGCATCAGCAGATGATAATGCTCCAAGCCAGCTCCAGGGTGCCTGTGGCATAGACCATATCTGATGACAGCAGTGATCAGATCTAGACTTAACATCTCTATAGGAAATACCCTCAACACTACTGATTTTGTCTGACTGTCTGAATCATTCCAGGGTTTCTTCCCTTCCACAGTCTTGGCCTCCTAGCCTATTATTGTAGTACATAACAACAAGGCACAATGCAGCTACTATATATCCAAGGCCCTGTCACAAACAGCCCTACGAAAAGAGCCTAAAGATGCCAGAGCACACATTCATAAAGAAATGAAGGTTGTATTTTCTTTTAAAAATATGCTGATATTATGCCTTGCTGTTAGCAGGACTTCCTGTTCAAGAGATAGGTGTTTGGATAGGTAAAACACATGAAATCCCTGTCAGATTGATAGACTAGATCAGAACTCTGGCATTTGGATTAAAGAGGTATGGAAATGAATCTTATATTTGACATTTAAAACACTTTCAAAGGGAACCTTTTTCACTGCCTGTACTTTCTTAAATCACAGCAGAAAGAACTGTCATGGCACAACAGTGTGAGAAATTATATCCAACTGCTTCTCTGTTTTCCCACGTTATGACTGAAGACATTAGTCCCTGAATCATTTTACATCCTGGCATTATGTGCAACGACACTGTGCATAAAAACAGACAATGCAACATTTCTCCTTTCTTCTGAAAACCACCTAGAATGTAAATGTGGTTTGTGGCAGCTCCAGCTGAAGGAGAACAGGAAAAAAAAAAAAAGGGCTGCTTCCAGAGGGTTAGTATGACTAAAAACTTTAGATTTATACTGTCTTACNAGACTCAATGAGGAGCTTAGTGACATGGCCTAGTTGGTGGGAGGTTTGGATGGATGGACCATGGTGCCTGTGGTTCCACGCTTGTGGGCCTGTTTCCTGGGTGGGCATTCACTTGGGAGTTGGACTAGATGATCCTGTGGGTCCCTTCTGACTCAGAATAACCTGTGATGAACCTGTGATGAAAGTCACTTATTGTAACATTTTCAGCAATGCATGCTGTTTCCTCAAGCTTTCATTCTACTTCTCATCTCCAGAGTATATGACTGTTTTGCATGTACAACCAATAGCAAAAGTATAAATCTCAAGGGACTTTATGGAATCTCTGGATCTTGATCCTTTCAGGGCTTCGGAGCAGTTTGATGTAATGTGCATATAGCATGATTTGTTAGCTGTTCCAGGACTTCCCACACAAAACTTTGGGGTTTACAGGAAGTCTTTATGGACTGCCAAACTCGAAGACCAGTTTGAGGTAGATAAGCCATATAGATGATGTCACTGATCTTTTTCGTCCCTTCACGTGACATGAAGCATTTAACAACTGAAGGACACAAAACTGAAAAAAGGGGGGGGTTATCTCCCACTTATTTCTCAGCTCTCAGTTCAAGAGTTTAGCTATTTTGGAATGGTTGAGGCAGAAGAAGTAAGGTGACACTACTGAACAAGCTGAAGACCTTCATACTTGGAGGCAGTGAGGTAATATGCTTTATAGATATATTTTATATATGAAGTTCTTGACTTGAACTGATTTTTAAGAAACATCCTCTCAAACCCAGATATTAAGGTTAAATTGGTAACTGCAATCTCATTCTGCTGCAGTTTTAAATAAGTAGTACATATTTTAGGAATGAAATAATCAATCCAGAAAGGAAGGACTTTATCAGACTACAAATGCAAACAGAACAAACCTCTGCTAATCTGCTAAATTAGCTATTGTAGGACATGTAAATACATTGTATCCGTCCTCTTTATTGTCACCAATTTTTCTCCTTTCATGTTCAAACTCGGGTGGGCTATCAACCTTCACAATCATCAGAAATCACATTTTGGCAAGGTTGGCAGACCATGGAAAGATTAAATATTCTAATCAGAATTAAATATTCTAACATCAGACTCTGTGTTGATGTTCATCCCACCATTTTTAGGTATTCTCTGGTGTTTTTCTCAGGGCAATTTCAGTGATCTCACTTCAAGTTCTCACTGAATTCTCTATGTATGAGCTCTAGATTTTACTGCACCTATAGGAAATTTCTTCTCTCATTGCCATGGCTTGAACTTTTATTTTCACCCTCTTCCTTGATGTGTGCACATCAAGCATTCACTAGTTAACATTTCTTCTCTTGCTTTTTTTCAAGAATATATGTATACTTGTCACATTTAAGTGTTCTACATAGCCAAAACTATGCCAAGTTGAAAATATCCCTTGCTTTGCATGCTAGATCATAAAAACAGCTTAGCTTTTCTTAACATTTCAGACATAAGGTTTTCTCATAATAGTTGAAAATGGTACCAAATTTCTGATTATCCTATTCTTTAGCTCCTTTGAACAACTTTAACCACAACCAGCAGAACAGCAAACTGTCTGCCACTCTTACCAGCAAAGATCCACAGGGACAAAAATCAGCAAAGAAAGGTAAATGCGTACATTTATTCCAGTAGTTAAACCAAAATGAACTGGAATGAAAGTCCTCTGTACATTTGACTATAATATTCCACACCTGTTAGTGGAATACTAACAAGTAACTTTGTCAGTCACTATGCTTGCCCTGACTGCCTTTTGCACTTGCAAAATCCTGTTGTACCAAGACTAGCCAACAAAAGTAATAAAAGCAAATGGATAAACCATGATGCAGGTATGAAATCGATAAACTTAAGCTGAAATATTGAAGGGGAAAAAACCCTCAACACCCTGTAAAAACCAGAAACCTTCATAACCAAGATCTGAATAGTATCAGAAGAATTACCTGTGGCATTCACTTCAGATTGCCGCAGAATATGATGAAAGATATCATTGTTTAAGGGGCAGGGGGGAAGGGGGTAAGATTTCTTAACTGCAACTTTCTAATATTTTAGAAACACAGCAACTGCAGACTGCAGTACACTAAATGTTTGAGCTGAGTGTAAACACAAACTTTCTAACACCTCAGTAAATATGTGAAATAGAGCATTACTCTAATATCTGTAAATCAGGGCACTTCAAATTAAACCCATGTTCATTAAAAAGCTTGCTGATTTTATGTTTTTGTTATCACTCTGACACAACTCTGAGAACAAAAGTGCTTAACAATTCCAGTCAAACAGGATCAGGGTATTAATTCCTGTTTGGATGCAAGAGCAACATAAATCATGTGTTCCAATCTAACAATTTAAAGAGTGCACAGCACATTATGTTAAATAAAGTATTAACACTGAGTTAAGAACACCTATTAAGGGACTTTGAGAGTTCAGGCTCACACTGCCTTACACCATTTTTTTTAAATAACCTTATTCCAGCTTTTTAAACCCATAATTATTCCAGAATGATATTGTCAGAAAACTCCACTCTTATTCCAATGTGTTGCTGTAAGACATTATGTGAAACCTTTCAGTTAAATGCTTGTACTTATTCATATTATCATTCTGACCTACATTAGTGATTTATTTTTTATGCTTTAATATGTACAATTTTTTTAACCGAAAGATGATTAAATAAGCTGTACTTTATAGCCTAAATTTCTGTGGTTTTGAAACAAACTGTTGAAATAGGGAAGAAAAAAAATCAAATTTTATTTGTGCATGCACATATAAGCATATTCATGTATACACACATTATTTGATACATACAGATGTGCCTTCACTCAGTCATTTAGCAGAATGACTTCATTAGAGTCACTTTCAAAGTCTGTAGGTCAAATATCTGAGGCTCTTCTTTCATGATACTGATTTTCTTTCCAAGACATTTTGTCTTGTTCTATTCCCAATTTCAGTGGATGTATTAGAGCCACCATTGTGCATACACTTGTATTAAATATTGTCATAGAAATAATTTAGCAGTTAAGGTGCTGAGGGGAGAGTGTAAGAAATCTTTAGTGATAAGGCTGATGTGATAGCAAAAGGGAACGGAGAGTGGTACATTAAGGAACTTACACATTGGCTTGTGTCTCAGGTCAGACAGGCCATACCCATCACTAGCTCTGAGCAGAAGGGAAATTCCTACACTAATTATCTTGCTCCAGGACAATTTTCACAGCCTCCTTTAACAGAGTCACCCTTTGACTCAAAGAGGTAGGACTGTGTGTGCATGACTTATCTAGAGGTGATATGGCAACTATATTTGCTTAAACAAATACTTATCTACAAAGAAAGAGCTCTTCAATGCTATGAATCATTGATGTTTAGCTAGAAATCAAATAAAACTTTGGAAATTTCCCCAATGGCAAAAAATTCAGATGGTCTAAAATCAGTATTACAGAACAAATCTAACCCAAATAACTCTATGTTACCGCAGTTGTCAGAAATGGAAACTAACGACTTTGAAAAAGCAGTTCTCTAATTTTTGGTCCATCAGTCCAAGAACAACAGGGACTAACTGGAGAGAGTATTGCTGAAGACCATTTGAATGGATCAAAGACCAGAGCTGTATGTGGGAGTTGAACTGAATGATCTCAAGTTCCTTCCAGCCAGAAATATTCTTTCTCTGGTAGTCTTTCTAATACTTCTCTTTACTAGAAACATTTTGAAATATAAATGTAACAATATAAAGTGAAAAAAGATCCCAAGGATTATTCCGGTCTGTTCCATTTCTACCTTTTCCATGGACAGATTTTCTCCATAAAGCTTTAAGCTTTTTTTTTTTTTTTAATTTAACACCCAACCTTATTGGATTTAAGTACATTTGTCACAGAATTTGTTTGGAACAATTAGCTGAATAAATAGATATACCTTTAAGTGCCATAAAAATTACATGACTGCAGGTAAATCATATGAATAATTACAACCAGGAGTTCAGGTTTTTCAATCACTTTCCACACATACTTTGAATTGCAGGGCCTTCTGGTGACTAATTTTGCAGAGAAATTAAAGAACAGATTTGTGGTGATGGTCAAGCTGCAAGGTAACAGTGAACAAATGACAAAATGCTCTAATGTGACAGTTTTAAGAAACATTGAACTTTATGACTTCTCACAAATACTAATGTAAACACAGTATCAAGAAAATGAATTTCCATGTCTGGAGCTGAGATTAATTCATTCATGAAATGAAAATAATTTTTTGAAGCAAATAAGCCTTACTTCAGGCAGAAGTGAAAGCAGTTTATAAATCCTTACCCAATCAGAGAAAATAATAAAACTGCATGATTGAGATCACCACTCTGATTTTATGAACTATTTAATTTTCAAAGGAACTTTCCGAGCAGAAAATCTGTGGGAAAATCAAATATGAACATGGTTTACATGACATGTCATTGAAATTTTTTCATTTAACATTTTGGACATAAAATTCCAAAGCTCTATTCTATTGAAACAATCCATTGTCAATTTAAAATAAAAGCTAAAATGGTCATGAAAAACTAAATGAAACAAAGTAAATTTTTTCCCCATTTTAGTACATAGTTCAGTCAGCTTTTGACCGGGAATATTCTGAGTATGTCTGGATATACTTTTTAAAACATATAAAGTAATTGTTTTCATAGAAATTAATCTATCTTCCCAACCAGCTCTACTTTTCACAGAAAGGTTTATGTGCCGAAAAAGTCATAAAATCTGCCCTGAAAAGACTACTTATTGCTGAGAAAAAGAGGCCTACATCTTCTGAAAATAATAGGCTTTAGAGATAGATTATCTAGCTCATTAATCAAAGAGATTTTGCTTCTTACAGCGTGCAATAATTTAATTTTAGATTTTGGGGTTTTGATCTCAAAGTTTTCTTCTTTATATGCATATAAGTGTGTATGTATATGTGTCTCACTCATTCTCTTTTCACATAGATATATAAACTGGATGAACAAACCAGAGACAAACTCTAATAGATAAGAAAACTTTGTGTGACTGTTTTGGCTGACCTTTTTCTCCTATTTTTTTCTTGTTTTATTTCTGATTAGCATAATTATTTCCCAACTCACTGTAATTATTTTTGACTTTGTGTTTTCTAACAATTTTGGTAAGGCCTGAAATCTACAATGAGGCATGACTGTATTAGCATCAGCAGGCATGTTCTCTTGTAAGTGGTTTTGTAGAACAGTGGGTTTGGGGAATATAAGGGAATATAAGGTTTTTTGCACCTTCCCTGTTTCAGCTGGAAATTACTGTTGTGAAATGTAGCTGAACCTCTACTTTGAAGAGTCCAAAGGAGAACATGCATACTTGTACGTATTATGGAACTCAGTCCCAGCTTGGCTAAGAAATCCAGAAGTATGTCCCACCACGGCTGGTTTTCAGTCACTCTGAATTGTACTCTAGCTCTACTGACAGTCACAGGTGTGAGCAAAATCATTTGGCAGTCCCAGGGAAAGAAAATGACAACGAAAAGTTTTTGCATTTTTCCAGTGCTTCTTATTATGGACTAATATAACTGATTCAAAATGCTTTCAGACACTCAGTTTGAATAAACATTGCAGAATCTGAAGGGTTACACAAGGATTGTCAGCCTGTAAAAATGGCAAGGATTCACTTGCTGGGTCACTGGCTCTAGCTTCCGTCCACATTCATGTCAGGACCTCGGCTTCTGGATGAAACCAGAGTAAGTTGCCAATAAAAACAGACAAGAGATAGGTAGATGTTTTCCTGCCTGAGGAAAAATCTATTTCAGATGGGTACACCCTGAAATTTGGACCACAGTTCATATCTGTTCTCTGCCTGAATGAGAGACATGAAGAATTCAAATTCTTACTCGTAATTGTCAAAACAATGTTAATATCAAGTCAAACGTTAAACATTTAAAATAAAAATCACCAAATCTTGGTCTAAACTGGAAAAACCCTTGACACAAACAAATGAAAAACAGTACAGCTAGCCGTTAAGCAGGTGGCTAGAGTTACTCAGCAGTGTGCTGACAATTACTATCCTAAGCACAAAGGTTCTGCAGCTTCTTTAGCTTCCAGAATTTATTCATTAAACCCATCTATTCTCTATATTTTCATATACCAAACACTAGTTCCTTGGAGACAAGGGACTTCTTTCTTTACATATGGACTTATAGAGACTTACAGAGGAGTCCTATTTCTCAGCTGAATCCCATGTGCTAGTTCAAGAGACCAAAATATTCAAATGCTACGGAGGAGCCAGGAAGTGAACAAAGATGGATTTCCCAAAATCTTCTATTTTCTTCTGTTTCCTGTCAAGTAGGAACAGATTATATCACAGAATATTCTGAATTGGAAGGGAACCACAAGGATCATCGAGTTCAACTCTTAAACAGCACCACTTCCTCCCCGGCGGGGAATCGAACCCGGGTCACCTGCGTGAGAGGTGGGGACACTCACCACTGTACTGAAGTGGATTTCCAATTACTAATAGATTTGACTTCAACGGGAGATAACATTGCTATTAAGTTCCCTTTAGCTATATGAGGTTGAGAATACTATTAAAAAAAAAAAATAGGGGGAAGTGGATAAGAAAGTCCTTGTTGCCAAGTTAGGATTTTTCTAAATATTTGCAGTTCTGTGCATCAACAGACACATCCGTGCTAAGTTTCCTTCTGTGTCAAATAGCATCATGTAGTGCGCTCTGTTTGGGCCAGTTGCTAACACAGGAGGGGCTGGGGCCTTTTTAAGAGTGTGTTTATTTGAAAAGGTGTTTATTCTGTATATTACATCACTTTTCCACTGGGGATGGTTTTGTTCTCAGCATTCCTCTCCCTTAACCAATTTGGAATCAATGCCTGATCTTCCGCGTTTCTTGCAGCTTGGCTTCAGAGTCCTCTCCTTAAGGAAATTATGCGTGGAAATTCCTTTTTACGAGCTTTTGATGAAACCACAAGTCTGTATCTGAAATATATACTACTGAAAAATTTTGCCCAAAGCTTTGTCTTGGCTATATAAAGAAATTATAGGTGTGGACCAATTTTTGAATTAGCATGAAAACTGCTTTTATGTGCATATGAGAAAGGCCTTTGAAACATCTTGCCAAAGGCTTTTTTGTCTTCTGGTTGTTATAAGAAAACATGGTTGCCCGAAAGAAAAAACCTGATCATGGTTCCACCTTAATCAGATTCACAATCGTGTCCTAATACAATTTGTCCTAATCCATTTCTAAGGAAGACAACCATTTATGATTTGGAAAGACATGTGGGAATAAATGTGGCTATATGGAAATCCCCCAAGTCCTTTTTTTACTATATTTTACCAGTTCATAAAAACTCCTAATTATGTTATAGAGAAGGTATTATAAATGCGATGTATATTCTAATACAAAACCCCTCTACCCGGCTGCCCTACAATCAAACTGTGTTCAGTTTGTAATCTCACAGTACATTTTATATCTCCGTGGCTGGTTTTAGAATAATGATGCCATGCTTAACACATTTTAATACTGATCACGCATTTCAACACATAGCTGAAAATGATGCTCTATTTGTTTTGTTTGGGAAAAGAACGCCTTCCACTTGCTATGGCAGGAAATTGCTCTTGCAGCAAAAGAAATAAATACTTGGTGCCCATGGAATAAATTAATTAATACTTGTGCAAATATCTGTACATTCATCCATACACAAATCCCTATGTATTTATTTAATGAAAATTAAGTACTCTGGAGAATGAAGAGACAGTTCAATGTGTTCAGGAATCTACTTAGACATAACTACCCCACGCACATGCATGTCAGGAAGTGAAGTCTGGGGTGGGAAAGGGTACAAGAAAACACTTAAGAAAAGATTTAACTTTATACATATGAGTTGTCCCATTGGAATTGTGTGAATAAAGTTAATCATAACTGTTTTGAGGACTGGGGTCCTAAAATAATACAGAGGAGTTCCAAATGCAAAATGGTCTAGGTTAATTTGCACTGAAATTCTTTCATGTACTATTTCCCTTCATATACACACATTAAAATATTATAAATGTTATTGTTAAGAAAAAAAATGTGCTATAAACATTACTGACTATAACAAATGGCATAAACCTGGGGCAGGTCAGCAGTGTAAATAATCAGAGTCTTTCTATTTACCCATTTGTAATAAATAGGAGATCATGTAACTCATGAAATCATAATTATCCAACATTTCATCATTTGTTTTTTACTTGAAAAGTTTGCGAAGGAATGTTTTTCTTTTACGTGCTTGCATCTGTGGATGATCATTTGTTCTTCAGCTGGTGAAAACTGAGGTCCTAATTCAAAGCTTGTCATCTGCCCTAACTTTTTTATCAGGTGATTGTTTTAATGTGAAAACTGGACAAGTTGTATTGATGAAAAAAACATGGGTTTACATGCATCTAGGGAAGGATTTTGTTTGTTTGTTTGTTTGTTTACCTGCTGAAAAATAGCCATCCACTGAAGTCAGAGTTTCATTTTTTACAGGCCTGCAAGATAGAAAAAAATGGCCTTGTTCTAAGCTGGAGCAAAACCTAAAATGGTGGAGTTGCCGCTGAAGGAAAATTTTGTTACTTATTCAAAGTACATTGATCTTATTTTATGCAGCTATAATGTTAAATAAGACAAATGGGGAGCCAATAAACTGAAAAGCTGACAAAAATTAAAAATTTGCTTGAATCTCACAATATCAAAGCAATATTTTAATACTAAGTTATTTTTAAGATTTTCTGAATAAAAGCCATTTTAGAAAGAAAATTTTTATAAATCAGCATATTCAAAACACCTAGAAAAAAACCAACAAAAAATTGAGTATTTCATAAGTTAGAATGTTAGGTTTTCCCTCTCTTTTTTAAATATTAGCTTTTAAAAACACAGAAGTGCAATACCACCCTCTCAATATTCTAATGATTCTCTATGTAGTGCAACATAAGAGTGAAAAAAAAATTGATGTACCCCTTGAAACCATCTAATTACTCTCAGCATGAATTTTGATATCCAGAATGTTTTGTGTCTTAGCAGCAGCCTTGACAACCAGAGACTCAGGACAAATTTCAGGTGTAGTGTAACGACTTTGATGGTAAAAAAAAAAAGGACTAAGATTACATAGTCCTTCTGATGCATAGGCAGAATTTGAAGTAATTTGTAACAACTGAATGAAGTTTAGTTTCCATGAAAATACAGTCTCCAACACATTTACAGTTGAATTGAAAGTGAGACACAACCCATTTTTGGTTTGGTACACTGCAACAGTAGGTCTCAAAACTGAAGTCCTAGTTAATGTATGAATCAAACATTGCAGCAACTTAAAAAAATCTCCTTTCAAATTATTACCTACACAAAATGCAAGTGCCCTCCCTTGATTTTTGTTGTCGTTATCACTCTGGTTTATTGTGGAGTTTCATTTTTTTTCCTCTACATTGGATCTTGCTTTAATTTGAAAAATCATTTCTCCCCATGTATTTTATTTCAGTGTTTGGTCTGTGTTTCTTATGCACATATCCCCCCTGCCCATGTAGACCTGGACACCGTCACTAATCTAGACACCACCGCTGGACAAACTGTAGTCATAAGACAAAAAGAAACTTTTTAATGTTGAAGAGTATTAGAACTAGCACAGAATTGATGTGTTCTGAGCTGACAGGCAATAAACATTCAAACATAACAAATATAATCAGATAAAAATAAATATGCACTTAACTTGAGATATTTTGGAAAGAAAGGTTTTTAAAGAATGGACATTCAGCACTTTCTGAAATAGTGCCTTCTTAACATTGGAGCTCAGAAAATCTCTAGGTCTCAAAAAATATTTTTTTCTTATTTTTTTATGTTTAGATTTATTAAATCTGAAAGTTGCAGACATAGTTTTTGCAAACTCAGCATGCTCAATAAGTAACTTTGAGTACCTTTAACAAGACAAGACTGATTTTCCTATTCGAAAGATTAATTTCTCATTGCTGTTGTTGTATAAGTACAGGCCTGTTTTCCTTTGTAATAAATAAAGCTGAAGTCAACACATGTAACCACTGGTATAATATGTGCATGTTGTGAAACTTGCCCTGACTCAAATCTGTTTAATGGTTTTCCACTGAAAATTCAACATCTGCCAACACCACACAAATCTTGATAACTGATGTCATCATGAGCCCATTAAGCCTTGGTTTTTAACATGTTGGGAAAACAAAGGGTTTATGGAAGACTGCTAACAGAGGGCTAAATCCTGGAACCCTTATTCAACAGTAGGAATTGTTCCTTAAGTAAGGTGTGAGTAAGAACATCTTAAGCCTGGCAGAATGTAAGCAAGGTCTTGTTGCACATTAAATTTAATTAACCAAGTCACTCATGAAAATGACACCATAAGATATGAAGCCTGTCACTGCAAATCACCTTTCGTCACTGAGGTGGATTTGGGAATGCATGTCCTGCCACACCAGCTACTAGCTTTGATGTGTCACAGCTGTGATACTGCAGCAAGGAAAAGCCATTTAAATAGAGCTGGAGCTTTAGAGGAGTTACACATTTTCCCCTACAGATCAGAAACTACTAAGCAGAGGCCATCCAGAGATACATATTGAATGAAAAGGTCTTCATACTTAAATCTCATAATATGCCTGCAGGATCCCTGTAGCAGTAGCTAGGGGAAAAGCTGTGTAGTGTTGAAACAGTAAGGAGAATCCATCCAGATAAAGGAGGAATCCCATGTTATCTCTAACATCCATACACCTGCAAAACTGATAATGCCTATGCAGCAGTTTGTTTCCTAGGCACAGAGGTGGTTAGTCAAAGTTACAGCATAAGACCTGTGGGGGAGGGAAAGTCATTTAATTAATGTGCCAGATATCCTTGCCAAAGCTTTCACCAAGATTAGGTTCAGATTGTAAAGAAATCTCCAAGAGAAGGATAATGCTCAACACCTGCGGGCACTTTTATTAGCTGCTTGCACAGAATAGAAAACCTTATGTTCAAGTATTTGTCTCTGCTCTGCCAAACTGACCTCACATGTTTTTATCTGGCCATAACTATAAGCAGATTTTAAGGCAGGCTGCAGAAGAGATTGCTAATGGGTAAGTGCTCTGTGGCAAATCCCCATGAATAAAGTAACCTGTGGATGGAAGCAATCATATAAAACTGGGACACAGAGGATGCAGTCAAAACAAGGTACTTTTGGATACACAGAGGAGGAAGAACGTGGGAGAGATCACTAGGATTTTTAACACCTCCAGAAGAGGCAAAAGCCTAATGCAACTAGATCAATCCAGGTCCAGGCCACCAGGGCAGAACCTTGCTCTTGTTAAGGGGAATAGAAAAATTCCCTATAAAAATATAAATATTTTTTTCCCCTGAAAAAACTTCGGTGGTGGTTTCTGTTTGCTTGTTTGGAATTTCTGTTTGTGTTTATTTGTTCTGTGTTGCTGGCGACTTTCTTTCTCTTTCTTTCTTTCTTTCTTTCTTTCTTTCTTTCTTTCTTTCTTTCTTTCTTTCTTTCTTTCTTTCT
>WEKX01013806.1:0-14901 GCA_013390025.1 Pitta sordida | reverse complement strand
ACTTCCTTCCTTCCTTCCTTCCTTCCTTCCTTCCTTCCTTCCTTCCTTCCTCCCTCCCTCCCTTCCTCTCTTTTTCTTCTTTCTTTCCCCAGAGGCAGTTGATTCTACGCAGCAGAACCAGGTTCAAAAGTTGAATGCATAGCCACAATGCTTTTGAGGAAAACAAACCTCAGTAAACACCTGATGCATTTAGAAACATATTACAATAAATCTAGGAAATGATTATGTTTTGGGATGTATGATGTAACTCCTCACTAAAAGAATTTCAAGTGAACTTAAGGCGTGTTTATCTGTATTCTATTGTGAAATAATTTGTGTCTGAAAGGAACAGTTACAACTGTCTGATGGAGGCTTGTGGAATTGTTATTCACTCTTGATCCCATATAAATATTTTCAGCACATGTAAACACACAGATACATGCATAGACATGTGCAACATAATTTCTACAGTGATTTGTGGCAGTGAAACATGAATTTTCAAATGTTCATCATTTACTTTAAACAGTCTCTCTTTAATCTGTTTTATCCATTTAAATTGTATTTTTTCTGGTTTTCAGAATACTTCCACCTTTTTTCTAGAGAGAAAAACAGCAAAAGGGCTCTGAATTTCCATTCTTTTAGTCCTAACGAAATAAAAATACTAGCAATTATAGAAAACATCTGCTGCTTTGGAAAATATAGTAAAAATCTTCTGATATTTCAAGAAATGGCCTTGAAATATTGCCCTGAGCTTTGGTGGTGTTACTGCCCTGGTTGCATTTGCTTGTTCCTGTCTCAGCTGCAACAGAATCCTTTCAAATAAAACATTAATGACAACCCACATCTTGGTAATTTCAGGTCAGATGATCTCCTCTTCACTTATGCTAACTAGTACCTTATTCTTCAAGAGCCTAAGTCACCTAAATGAGTCATGATGATAACAAATGAATGACCAGAAACATGTGGAAAACTGCAATGAATCTAAACTGTAACTGAAGTCTCTTTGTGCTTTTACCTAGCAAACATCACAAAAGCAATGAATAACCCTCAGCAGTGATTGCCTGGTAGCCCTTTACACGAGGTGGGGTAGTTAAGGGCACTTACCACTTACCGTGCAGGCAGGGTCGCATGTTATAAAGTGCTGCAATAGGTAAGAAAAGCAGAGCTATGATAGAGCCCTGTCATTTGCAGGCATTTGCAGAGGAATTGTAGAATCAAATGTTGATGTCATGACCCTAAAATTTGGGAGGCAAGGGTCTTTCACAGCCTCTCAGAGTATTTGCAACTGATCTAACAATTCATATGCCAAAGCAACCGCTGCGCAGATATATCAGTTCAGAGCTGACGTAACTTTTAACCTTCAGAAAGATGAATATAGTCTTAATTACAACTAACTTTGCCCACTTTATACACTATAAATCTGTAACTGTGATTAGCTTTTATAAAGCAGATAATGGAAAAAAGTCAAATGCAGTAGGACGTTCCTAAAGGTATTCACGCTTGTTCAGGAAGGTAAAATTGCTGCTAGGGGTTTTACGCTATCCTTCTAACTTCTGACTCACAAGGAGAAGAGCGTTCCGGCACTCTCCGTACTCCAAATGCAAGGTGATGGCCTTCTCTTGCCATTATGTTACAACTTATAATCATTTTAAACTTAGCCCTATGATTTTACTTTAAAAAAAACCCCAAACAATGGAATATGAAATTATGTAGGGTTCTGTAAAATGTAAAACACTTTTGTGTTCTGTGGATGTTGAGCTGCTTGAGAGGGTCCAGAGAAGGGCAACGAGGATGGTGAAGGGACTGGAGGGCAGGCCCTATGAGGAGCGACTACAGGAACTGGGACTGTTCAGTCTGGAAAAGAGGAGACTCAGAGGGGACCTCATTGCTGTTTACAACTACCTGCGGGGAGGTTGCAGCCAGATGGGTGTGGACCTCTTCTTCCAGGCTGACGACACCAGAACGAGAGGGCACGGCCTCAAGCTACGCCAGGGGAGGTTCAATCTTAACATTAGGAAGCGGTTTTTCACAGAGAGAGTAATCGCATATTGGAATGGGCTGCCCAGGGAGGTGGTGGAGTCACCATCCCTGGAGGTGTTTAAGAGAAGACTGGACGAGGAGCTTAGTGACATGGTCTAGCCGGGGGGTGTAGGGCTGGATGACGTTGGGCCCCTTCCGGCTCGGAGTGGCCTGCTAGACTGTGAGGGATCTAGGTTGGTGTTATGCTCTGGGATGTGCTCTCGGTCTCTGTACGGGTGTTAGGTGGTGAGTTGGACTAGATGATCCTTGTGGGTCCCTTCCAACTCATAATATTCTGTGATTCTGTGATTCTGTGATTCTGTGAATTTGCTCGGGCTGCAGTCCTACAGGGTGCATACATCAGAGTTTTACATCTGACTCGTTCCACCAGTTGAGAGAAGGTTACTCATGCGTATCATGTTAAATGTGAAAATAAGTGCCTGCAGGATCTTAAGGAGCAACACAGTCACCAAAAAGACAGCATAATCTTGATAGGCAAATAACAAACACGTTCCTCCACGAATGGAAAAAAAAAAAAAGGAGCCTGCCATAAATGCTTCATCAGTGCAAATTTGGCAAACACAGAACCTTGGAGGTTGACTGCAATTTTTCCACTGTAAGCCTGACCTGTAACTCATTAACCACCACTAAAACAGTATTCACCTCATGTTCAGTTATTCAAAGGACTCAAAGGAAAAAGAAAGTAAAAAAAAATTATTTCCCTTCCCTGGAAAAAGGGAAAGGCATGCCATACTTGTAGAATTTCATAAACACAATAAAAAGACTAAAATAGAATCTATGACCAACTTACTACTACCAGCATTCATATGGCACTCTGAATGCCTTTCATACCTTCTTTTTGTCCACTTTAGTGCCATCGGACTGTAACTCTTCTTTGATACTATATTGTTCTCACATAAAAATAAACCAATCCTCCTGAATACCAAAAATGCAAAGGTTCAAGACCAATGATGAAACTGCTTCTTCTTTATTTCCCTGAGTACTTGCTACCTGCCTCATTGCTAACATTGCACTTCCTAAAACTTCGGGGAATTTCTGTAAATCCCACATCTATGTCAAAATGATTTTTAAACCTTTTCCTAGAACCTGAGTTCATGAACGGCTGTTTAGGAATATTAACGGGAGCCGTTTCACTAAATACTAACATTGTTTTCTATTTCATGGGATTGTGTAGAATTTAAGACAACCTAAAACTTAGCCCATAGTGGTTGTTTTTGCATGGGTTTATCAGAGTCTGTCTAGTTGAAGACATATCCATAAATAAAACATCAGGTCTTTTTTCCTGTTATCACCCTCATTAGGATCAGATTACAAAGGGGTCATAATACATGAAAAATTGTGAAGCATGAGATTAGACACCTTTACTTGCAATAAAACTACACAGTAGTTCCCAAATTCCATCAGGAAACTCTAAGGGGTGGCTTACTGGGAAATTTCCAAACAAATGAATGAAGGACGTCACTCCAGCTTCTCCAAACAAGTATAAACTGTCACTTCCTCAAGAATTCTAGGGTTATTTCTTTCACAGAATCACAGAATATTCTGAGTTGGAAGGGACCCACAAGGATAATCGAGTCCAACTCTTAAAAGGCACTACTGCCTCCCCAGTAGGAGTCAAACCCTGGTCTCCCACATAGGAGGAGCACACAGCACAGTACTAAAGTGGCTTTCCTATCCTTTAGGTTCTATATAAACCTTTTAACTAAAGCACTGCAACTATTAGATAAGGGAGCATAGGTCCTTGCAACCTTGGAAACAAAAGATAAAATAGACTAACCAACCTATTACATTTCACCTGAAAATTGTCTAAGTAATATATCACCACTAAACTCAGAGATTCCTAACCTCTACCTTGGTGTTTTCTGTTTAATTTCAGACCAGAGAAGACTGTGTTCATCTTAAAGCCTGACTGGTTTCTTCCAGCCTTTTTAGTTTATGTAAAGAAAGAAAATGTTTCTTCTTACAGGACTGGCAAGTCTTGGAGATTTGAAAGACTGTGGAGCTTTCTGCGAATAATCTTTCTTTTGCTTTTATTTCTGCACTCCAAGTAGATGTACAAGCACAAATACACATAACTCTTACATGTGACTATTTTTCATAAGTGATACCAAAAATGTAACCTATTTTGATTTGTGTTTTTAAACTGCATAGCACAGACCGATCTGCATTTGCAGTCTACAGGCAAACTCCTGCAATTATACAGGCAAATTACAAGACTGCATGAACAGCACGGGCAACCTCACCATTTCTGTGGAATTTTCTCTACTACCAGGTCCAGTTCTATAAGATATGTCTTTCAAATGGACGGGGAGCCTAATCCTATTCCAAGTTACACGTGCCTCATTTCAAAGCTTTATGCTTGAGGGCTACTTACATTGAGAGGGATACTGCATGTTGCTCACTCTTCTTCCTGTTTACATGTTTTTATTGCTGTGACTCAGTTGTACAAAACAGCTTTCGAAAAAGGTAGTTTGAGATGTTGTGTTCCTTTTTCCACCAGTAAAGCATAATCAGATGGGCACTACAAACAGTATAGTCTCTTTTTTGTCTTTCCTCTACTTAGAAATGCTGGTTTACAACGGGTTAAAAATCTGATGGTAAGCACTGGTCATTTTAAGGTGTACTCTTCTCCCCTGCTGGTTTGCCCTCTGACCTTGTGGGGACCAGGGTGGCTACAAACTTCATTTTTGCTCTATTTCCTGGTCTCTCTCCTGGCTGTGCACTCAATGTTTCCACAGCAGATTAATGACAGCTAATAATATCTGATATATCTGGACATTGCCACATAATGAGTTGCAGTCCCACTGGGTGCCTGAAGTGTCACTACTAACAAATTCACCGGAGCTGCACATAATTAGCATGTAAAGGGAGTGATCATGCAGTAAATCTGGAGGGGAAGATGGATAGCCCATGAGGAAAAAATGAAAGGAAAAACTACTGTTCTTAAAACTCATTGGTAAATGTATGTTTCTTGCCATGAATATTTTCTTGATAACAAACTGTGGACAGGTTACCTTTACAGTAACATTATTCCTTCCACGCCTGATAGGTAGAATTTCATTATCCCACTGCTAATGTTACAATATTTCTGCAAAATGTCACCATATGTAAATTAGAAAAAGGTTAGGGTTTCCGTCTCAGTTTTCTTTCAAGATGCACTGTCCTTTTCTGCTATGGCCTAGTTCCCCTTTCTAATAGTTTACATACATGCTAACAATGGCCCAACCTCGCAAATAAAATCAATGCTGGAGGATCCTCCTTCTTCAATAGTTAAATAGGAATGAAGAAACTCAACACATGCTGGAGCAAAGACATGAGAGCAAAAATGAGCTTACTTGGTAAGGTTTTATCCAAAGCATAATTTTTCCTGACACATAAGAATATACCCAATAAAATAAAATGGGATGCACGGACAGTATGAGTTACGTGACCTGATCTGGACACAGGTCTCTATCTTGTGACCATCTGGCTGCCCATCACACCCTAACTGCTATCTGCAGTCTGGAAACAAGCAAAAGGACTTTCCCAGGAGGAAGAGGTCAATAAAGAGCAGATGAATTGTCCTGGTGGGCTCCATTCACCCTGAAGAGCTAAATAGGACAGCTCCGCTCTAGTTTGTCAGTCATTTTTCCTCATTAGAGACCATTGCTCAGCATTGTCAAAGACTTCATTTTGGTTTGAAATTGTGCCATTTGCAGGCCTTTTACTTCTCTGACATCTGGATGGGAACATTTGCATTTACATGACTCTAGCCCTGAGGTTTATTTGAGCAATTGCCCAAAATGTGGTTAATTGCAAGTGCAAGGGTTTGGGTTTTTAATTTTTTTTTAATTTTTTTTTAACAGACAGGCCTTTGGCCCTGATGGCTTCAGACTTTAAATTGTTCTTGTTCATAAGGTGCTTCTGTCATTTGAGGGGGAAAAAAAGTTAACAATGAAGCCTCACTTAAAAAACCCAAATCCCAGTCCCAACAAACAAGCAAAAGATATTGTCTATAGCACAAATATTTTCCCATGATAACTATTCAAAATATTAAAAATGCATGTTAGTTCAGTTATATAAATGTATATAGCAACATAATGTCATCAAAATAATATGAATAAATTATAATTTATATGTTTTAAATGTTCTATAAATTTATGTAAGTATATAAAATAATAGTTTAGCTTAGTTTAATCTCTATAGCCACCTTTTTCAGAGAGAGTGCTTGGCCAGGACAGCCTTGTGATCCTCAGGCTGAGCAAGTATGAGCTGACAGAATTAATTTTATTTCAAAAGCAGAAATTGCAGAGAGCTCATCTACCAGCCCGTTTGTGATGCTGGTGAGCACTATCAATAAACCTTGACACTTTTAAGAGTGTAAACTGCTACTCAGCAGAGCAGTGATGCACCCTGGAAATAACAGTCACTGCTCCTGCCCACGACTGCATTCCTGTTTCTGTCATTAGCTAAGTGCTCATGAGCCCCACAGATCAGCTTACAAGCTTTAAAAATTTCTGTATTCTCAACTCATACTGAGTTTCATGTTTGCTCATATTTTGTTGGCAAATCACTTTTTGGAGTCATGTGACTTTAACTTTTAGCCTCTGTTTTTGAAAGAAGATTTCCAAACTGGATGTATAAACGCTAGAGACTTAAAAACAGCACAGCTAATTATAAAACAAGACTTTCTTTTAAAAATCCCACAAGTTTTGCACCTTAGAAAAGGCAATCCTATTGGGTTTTGGAAGGGAAGAAAAAAGCAAAAAAGAAAAAAAATAAAAAGCTTTCAACTTTTCCGGAAAAAAAAGCCCCCAAAATTTATTTTGAATCATTTGGTCTATTGCCTTCTCTGCAATCCATACAGTAACTCTCAGCACATTTATTCAAGGTTCACCTTTTCACATAGTTTCTTTCAATACAAAAGACCCAAATGAAAAACCAAGACAAAACAAACAAAACAAAAAATTAAAATAAGGCTTGCATTGTTTATCTTGTTTTTAATGAAAGAATGAAGATCACAGCCTATCCAGCTCCCACAGGGGCCTTTTTTTATGCAATCTCAGTGATAATTAACTGACAGTGACTGATGGACAGTACTGAGGTAATAGTAGATACAACTGTACCATTCTATCCAATTTACTCTTCTATTTTTTATGAGTCTTTGTATATTTCTGAATAATATCAAACAAATTATTTGGCCAATTTTAATTTCACATTTAAAGTTCATCAGAAACGCCTTTGCCCAATTGTTTTGTCACCTTGCTGACTGGGAATTCTTATAGCTGACCTGTATCAAGTTTAAGGAAGGCAGCTACTTTTGTATTAGAAATACATGAAAATATTCGCACACATTTCATTATGTTTTATAGGTAAAAGTATTTCTACTGGAAAATGGGCCCTGGCACACTGAGGCCATACAAATTTTTGAATATGTCCATGTGGAATTATGTTGAAAAGAGCACAAGTCTTTTTTAACTTCATTTCAAAATATTGTTGTTAGCATTGTAGTCATCTCTAGGGGTATTTTTATATGCACTGAACTGCTTTTCCACAAAATCACCTTTACTGAAAAACTCCCAGACTCTCACATCCAGCTTTGGTCTTGTTGAATCTCACAACTTCTCAGACATTGTCTAGAATGACTACATGAAGCTACATTTTTTCCTTTATTCTTCAAACCTACTTTTTTTAATAATTGTGGTCGTTACGCTGGCTGTGTCATCCTTAAAATTTTGTGTATAAATATCAACTGTTTTAAGAGCTTTCTGCCGAGGTCTATTGCTCTACCTGAAAAATCATTCTATTTGAAATGTGTATGTTACACAGAAGACCTCATGTTTTAAATTTCTTCAGCTGACAGATGAATTCTCTCTAGTATTTTATCACTTCTTACATTTAAATGATATTATTTTAACTGCTTTTTTCGAAAGAGTCTTTCCTTCTTATATTGGTTGAAAGAAAAATAAGTTCTTTTTAGACATGCAGCGTTCCCTTAACAGCTTCACTGCCCTTTCAGTATGTCATTACATATAACAAAATGTACACACAATGCATCCCTTGGGAGTTGACGCTTATCACGGTGCGCTGCTTTCAAAGTGAGTGTTTTATACCATTTGGCACCCTGAGGACATGTGAGGTGACACCACTGATCTCTCAAGGGAGACCTCACTGATTTCTTATAGATCTTGCCGATGAAGAAATTAGTCAATAACTATATTTCGTAAATTCTAGCAGCCTTTTCTTTCCTTCCCTCCCATAAGAGAGAGGCTGTGGTAAAACTGCATCTGCTTGGGCCTCAAGGCATGTTCAGTTTTTGCCTACCTTTATACCTTCCTTGATGAGAGTAACAAATCAAGTTCAAGCATCCCACACTGAAGGATCCTTCACTGACTCAGACACTGCTAAGCCCTGACTACTAGGTAAGACTTCCATGGAGGTCAATCAACAAGTCTCAATCATCCATACAGCTTATTGCTCAGGGACGAGGGACACCTCTTTCTGCCCAGGGGCTGCCTGCTGTCACTGAAGTATCCTTTTCCAATACAATCAGTGATCACTTGACACACAGGGGACTTCCAGACTTCTAGGATTACAGCAAATAAACCTTCCCCACTATGAGAAGAACCACTAGTATCCATGAATATTGCATTTTTTAAGCACTAAAGAAGATGGGCAACACATAAATACCTCCCTACTTGAATTATTTTTGAAGAATACTTTCCTTGCAAATAAGGAAAAGAAATGTTGGTCTGTCCACAAGAGAACATACCTTCTGCCTCATGCAGAAATTACATGGTCCGACTTTTTCACAGACACCTACAAATAAAAAAAAACAATTGCAAGAAAACTGAAGGTTATTTTTTTCCCTTCAACTGAAGGAACAAAGCATCAACAACAGACAATTTTGTGTCAAAAGAAGCTTTCCTGCCAAGTGGCCTGAAATTAAATATTTCCTTGTCACATATTGTGAGCAAAGCAAAAGGTATAGAGTCATAGAATGGTTTGGGTTTGAAGGGACCGTAAAGGTCATTCAGCTTTTTTACATAGTGAGAAGCAGCACTAATAGGAAAGGCTCGGGGACTCTACACCACTTTCTCCAATTTAAAATACTAGAGCAATTCTTACATTTTCTGAGCAAATAGGTGATTCAAGTTCAAAACTCATCAAGTAAAGGTAGAAGAGGAACTGAGCTCTTCCAAGTCCTAACCTCTGTAATGCTGAAATAGTTGAGAGGCTAGGGTCAACATCCTCTACAATATAAAATTTTAGTCTTTATTTCTTTCATCAGAGAAAATTATTGATGTATTCATGAACCAGTGGTTTTCACAGGCTTATTTCTAATTTTATGTAACCCACCTATCATATCTGTATACGTAACACTGGGAACACATAGTAATGAAGACAATCATCCAAGTATAAATAATCTGGTATCTGAAAGAATCTCAGGTTAGTATTCTGTGATTCTGTTTCAGGAATTATAAGTTGCATCCAGCACTTATGGAGAGAATTATATGTTTATATCTTATGGTACTTCGCATGTGACAAATACCACCTGAGATAATTTAAGATCTAATGCCACAGGGTAAAAGGAATCCTTAATTTTGTGCTGGTGGTCCACTATTGTTGTGGTTTGGCCCTGACTGGATGCCAGAGATTCACACACAACCTCTCCCCAGGGAAAAAACTGGGAAAAAACTTGTCACAGGCAAAGCAAGGCAACCTACAAGTAAAGAATATAAAAGATTTATTTATTAACTAACAAGACCAGAGCTTAATGTGAGAAGCATCATTTTAAAGGCAACCATTTCCCCCCACCCCTCCTTCTCTTACAACAGATCTCATATTCCCTTTTTCAACCAGGAGACAAAGGAGGAAGAGGAATAGGGGTGAAACCAGGCTTGTTGGTATTTCTGACCAGATCCAGGGTAGTAACCATCTCTCTGCCCTTCCATAAAGTTCTCTCTCTCTCTCTCTCTCTCTCTCTCGAAAAAGTCTTTCATGACCCTTTCCCAAGTGAGATTTCTACCCAGGGATGACAGCTCTTCCATTCTCTGTTGTCTGAGGGTCACAGCACAGGATGCAGTGTCTTAAGTGGTACTTTGCTACTTCATAATGAGCCCATCCCAAAATATATAGTTCAGATCCTACCACAATGCAATCCTGTCACAAAACGTCTGTCCAAAGGATCTCTGCCGAGCTCTCAGCTCCGGCTCCGTGTTTCTGGGCTCCCAAAACATCTGCAGCTGTTGCAGCATGATTCTTCATCTCTAGTCGTGGCCTCAGGTGGATTCTGCATCACTGGTTCCTCTCTCTCTATTCCATAGGTTTACACCATGGTCCGTCTGTTCCACAGGCAGCGACGGGATGCCTGGAAGAACATTCCTACCCTTTCTCTAGTAGGCCTGGGGACGCCTTCATAGCTTTCAGCTTCTTACACATGTCCTGACCCGGCCATCTACTTTCCGTTACTAACTTCTTTTCTTTTCTCCCAAATATGCTTATTCACAGAGGCATCTTTATCTCTCTAACCTTGAATTCCATGGCAGTGACTGAGGCCCAGGCAAGAGCTGAGCTGTTAACCCCCTTGCTGCCAGAGGAAAAAAAAAACCACAACTAAACCAGGACAACTATTAAAAAAAAAAAATCACACTTAGACTGACCTTCCAGATCACCTGTGTTGATCTATCACTTGTTCTCAGGAAGGCTATGAGGAGAGATTGAAGGAGCTGGGTCTGTTTAGCCTGGAAAAGAGGAGGCTCAGAGTGACCTTATCGCTGTCTATAAATATCTAAAAGGAGGTTGTAGTCAGGCAGGGGCTGGTCTTTTCTCCTTGGTCTCTGGGGACAGGGCAAGAGGTCATAGTCTTAAGCTTCAGCAGGGAAAGTTTAGACTTGATATTAGGGAAAGATTTTTTACTGAAAGAGTGATCCGGATGTGGAATGGGTTGCCCACAGAGGTGGTTGACTTGCCAACCCTGGAGGTGTTTAAGGGTAGGCTGGATGAGGTGTTGAGCGATATAATCTAGATGTAGATGCTAGGTTAGTTGGGCTCTAGGTTGGACTAGATGATCTTCAAGGTCCTTTCCAGCCTTATCTATACTGTGTTACTGTGAGTACAGATTTGTGAACTTTGGCAATGGGACTATGTTCATGTTTTGATATTTTTCCAGCTTCTAGTGGAATCTGTTGCCATGGTAATTCTTAGTGAGATATGGAGTTTATAAAAGACTTGGATCAAATGAGTTTTAGGACAGAATCTAATTTACCTATACAAGTAGTCATTCTACTGTGAAACTTAGGGAAACCATCCTATACTGCAGAATCATGACTGCTCTCTTCATTGCCTAAATCAGGCTTCTGCTTTTCTACTTAATTCTTAGGTCCACAGAGTAAGGAAAGATGAAAGAGAGGGGACTTAATCTCATTGTGTCTTGTCTGTTGTTAATTTAAAGGAATATGTTTGAAAGTAGAAACCAAACCGCACTGGAAGCAATAGCACAAATATGCACTGAAGGATAATGTGAAAGGATAGCAGAAAGTTATATATTCCAGCCCCTAGTTTTAAAATTCCATATCTGAACATTTGGACCAGGCCTGTTCACTTAGTTCCTGTTATAGGTCCCTGTCATGTAGGTAAATGAAAACTAACCTGCCAGCTATGACCAAGAATTCTGTTGTGACCCCAGTTCAATTTACAGAGCTGTGATTTTACATATAAAAAGTAAACATTCCTCTAACTACATATACCAGAAAGATGAACAACATCCAAAGCCTGTGTCACTTTCTTTGAGATGCTTCTTTTCAAAATAGAAATATTTAGCTCAAGACACTATCTCCTATTTAATTTCGATACACCTGGAATAGAGCTCTTATATTTGAACAAGGAACATACAAATGTCTCCTCCAATTAATGGGATCAGTGTTTATTTCTGCCTCCCTTTGTCCCACCAAGTTTTTGAAAAGGTTTTCTAATGCAATTTGAAGGTTGTTATCAGGCGAGCAACCAGCCTCTGTCCAGAGTGGGCAAATTAACCTACTAAAATCCCTGCCAATGTCATGACAGTATACACAATTCTATTCTAGCTTTGCTTGCCAAAATAATATCTTGTTAGGTACAGATGTCCCAGCTTCCGTGTTGTTATATCCATTTGTACAGGCACCCATGAATTTTGAGCCAGTGTTACTTTGCCATTATATTATATAGAGGATTTGGAAGAATGGAAAACAGGCTCTACTAAACTTGGTGGTTCATTTAAACAAGCTGTGTTTCAGTAAAGCAAAATTTGTACCAGTCTACATCCCTATTACCTCAGACAAATCTGCCATGATTTATAATTACATTATTGTTTTAAATTAATCCATCCATGAATTACAGTTGTCTTCTGTTTATTCACTTGTTCAGACTGGTCTAAAAAAATGGGCAAAGCTTTCAGCCATTTATAATAAAGGCAAAATGACCAAAAAGACCTACTTTTTTTTAGTTTGCATTAATGAGTTCATCCCAAAATATATATGCAATAATATAGAAAATTAAGTTATAAATGTAGGGATGTGCTCCAAGACACCAAGAAAATCTACATGCAAATGCATAATAATCACAAATCTACATTATTACAATATTAAAAAATACCTACAATTAAATTATCATGTGGAAATAATCATAATGTTATTGGAAACTCAATTATTATGGCAACCCTTGTCAGGGAATTAGCAGGCTATGGCAAAGGCAAGTCAGACCTGAATTCATCAAATATATATTATCACAATATTACATGTTCACTTCGATTCCATGCAAAGACAAACATCCTCACTCACTAGTATCTGCTCAATGCATTTGTATTATTCATGAACGACTCTGTGATCTATTATACATACAAAACTGATTGTATGCTGCTTGCCGGAGGCTATGATGCAGAGACACAGAATTAATTTTATTATATACACATGCATGATAATTGTGTAGAATTTGGTCAAATATCAAACTCTGCTCCTGTGCTCCATTATTTTACTTTCCAAAAAGAGGTCTAAGGTCAGCAGCAATTTCTCTTTGGTGACAGTGCTACTCTTTGTCATTTAGAGTAGAAAGTTCCTGGGTACTAACGAGACTGGAGCTGTGATGAATGGTCAAACATTCCCTTTCCGTTCAAACCCTCACCCATCAAAGGGAAAATGTTACTTTTATTGAGATTCTCAAGAATTACTTGCCTCTTATGCAAACAGAAGTCACTTTGGACTGTGGACTTAGCAATTTGATTTGTCATAGATGGAGGCAACTTTTTTGTTTGTTTTGTAGACTTTGTTAAAATTGTGTGACATGATGATCAACACAATTAAGGAAACTAATTTGCAGCTGCAGGAACCATTGGTATTATCAAGGCATTTAAGTAAAAACTCCAAAAGCATTTTCATGGGACCTTCTCCACTGCTTCAAGTTTTCATTAAATTAAAAAAAACCCTACCTCTCCTTTCTCCAACAGCATAAGACTGATAGGAAGGCCTTTTTGCTCTTCTCCCAAATCTTCAAAACATTTTACCAGAAAACCAAAGATTAGTACCATACAAGACATTTGTCATTGAAGACACCAGGAGATAGAAATACATCAAAACTGAGAAGGGACTTGAGCAAGGCATACCACCTCTAAGTCCTGGCCTGGATTCAAATGTCCCTGAAAGTCAGCAGGACACTAGACTTCTACAGTGATTCCTCGTTACTCGCGGGCTGTTGGGTCTGGCCCTCTTCACGAGGGTCCTGGAGTCTGTGAAGATAGCGACCCCACTAAGTAGTCAAGTATGCCACCCTCACAGCCACACCTCCTCCCCTAATAAGGTCTGGAGGACGGTCCTGAGACCGGGGCTTGTCGCAGTTGCCTGGGGGCTACCCGACATGGCTGNGAGACAGAGGGAGGTGGGACAGCAGCAGCCAGGGATGGGCTCAAGAGTTGATTAGAAGGGTCCCTGTTCTTGCAAGTTTTATTCCATTGTGTAAGTTTGTCTACTGTGCATCCCTGAAAGAACTTTGTGTGGGCAGACAGAGCACAGCCGCATGTCTAGCAGGCAGGGAGGGATGGCGGGGACTTGGCTCGGCTTGACCCAGTCCAGGTCCCCCCAGCACCTGGCTCGGCATGGTGCAGCTGCTGGTGGCCCTGCGGCTGCCAACGGCCCCATGCCAGCCAGCGGCCCTGTGCCAGCCGACCCCAGGACCTGCCTGACTGTGGGCACACAAAGGGCACCGCAGGGGTGTAGGGGGGAAGGTGGCCCCCCACTCTCACGTACAGACACACACAATGGCAGCCCCATCCCCCTGTCTTGTAGCCCAGCGGAGGACAATTCCAGCCGTGCAAAACCACACATTCACAGATCACAGAATCACAGAATATTCAGAGTTGGAAGGGACCCACAAGGATCATCGAGTCCAACTCTTAACACTGTCTCCCTGGCAGGAATTGAACCTGGGTCTCCCACACACCAGGTGGGGACACTTACCACATTAACACTAAATGTATCCCAGCTGCTCCACGGTGACTCCCAGCTGGGACCAGTTTACATATTCGTGAGCAGACTGGGTTCACAGTAGGTTCTGCACACGCGCCAGGTCCCACAGTGGAGGATCACTATATATGTTAAAATTGATGTAGAAATGTAAGGAGTAAGTTGTATGTGGAAATTCTGGCAACAATAACTACTGTTGATCAACTTCAGAGATAGGCATCAACTCCCATGTACTGCAATTACACAAACAACCCTTAACATGCATCTACCCTAAAGATCCAAAAGAGTTTTTTCAGAAGCAAGAAAAAGTAAAGGTCATCTACAACTGAACAAAAAAAGTGTCCAGTGTGCCATTCTCCCAACTGCATTAAAAATCAAACCCTGAAACAGTCCACTCCGAGCCAGGAGAGAC
>WEKX01013804.1:39540-98140 GCA_013390025.1 Pitta sordida | reverse complement strand
ATCTTCTTCCTGATTGGGCGCTCTGTAAGACAGTCTAATTGTATTGGCTTCCCTGTGAAGAATCAGGGACAACATACAGAAGAAGACTGTTGCACCGCCAAGATTTTGTTTTGCTTCCATGTGGCCTGATCAGGTCTTTGTTGCAGCCTGATTGTTTTAATATGAAATCTGCTTTCTTGCAGGCAACTGATAAGACATTTGTGGACAAACTAAACAGCAGCTTCAAGGGGAATTTACACTTCCAGCCAGCCCGAGGCTGTGTTTTAGGCTTCAGTATCATTCACTATGCTGGGAAAGTACGTACTGTTTGCAGGAAGAATGCTGTTGTAGTGTGTGGAGGGGGAGAACATGTTGCCTGATAAAAAAGGCTTTGATGTTCAGGAATGTATGGTCTGGCGATGATAATAACAGAAGTGATGTGTTTCCATGGCTTGCCTCATAAGATTCCCTGAGATTTCTTTAAAAAGTACAGGAAGAGAGGACCCCTGAGGAAAGTGGGGCTACCTCTGGGAAGCGTAGGGTGTTAGAAATCGTCATTCTGTTAGAACTGTAGTCCTAAAACAGTACTTTATAAAATAAAAAGTCCTATGTCCATTGTGCAGCACCGGACAGTCTAAAGGATTTACCTATTGGTTTCCAGAGCATAGTAGTGACTATTTTATTGCAAACTCTTAGGAACGCTGTTCAAACAGCCAGGTAATTAATCTGTTGAAAGTGGAGGCCGTTATTTATATATTCAATGATATCTAAGCATTTTGAGATTTAGTTCTACTGCATGGAACTTTACTGCCACCAATTTGAAAGCTTTGGTCCAACTAAGTTATATTGATTGGAGATAATTTTTGGAACAGGGGCAGATATGACAATTCAGGTAATTTCAATGTGTACTTAAGTGATCTAATCTCACTACTGTTGACTAAGTTATTATTGGTGAAATTCACTATTGCAAAAATTAACATTTAACACGGAAAGGAGAGCAGCAGGCTAGAAATGAGGAAGGAGGGGGGCAGTGGAAACAAGGGGATGTATGACAATGGGATGGAAGCCCATTCAAAGGGAAGAGGAGGTGAGCAAGGAAAGGACTGAAGTGAAACCAAAAGGAATTGAAGCTTCATAATCAAGGGAAGGAGAACAAGAAAAGGTGGATATCACAGTGTTATGCTGCACTCCTGTCGTTCTGATGCCTCTGCCATCTGCAGGGATTTGTTCCTCAGGATTAGCATCTGAAGGGGGTACATATGTGTTTACAGAATTTGTGTGCAAGCCAAAGCACATTCAATTGGACTCCTGCTCCTGGCAAGCTGTGGAGGTGGCTTTAACAGCAGGCCTGCGAGCACCGCTGTCTTCAGTGACTTGCTGCCCTTTCCTCAGGTACAATATGCCGCCAGTGGCTTTCTGGAGAAGAACAGGGACACCTTGCCAGCCAATGTCCGTGGGCTCTTCATCAGCAGCGTCACCCCCTTGCTCAGTGTGCTATTTGCAGGTAAGTGTCTCTGCATATCCATCGTGAACAAAGGCCCTCCTTGGCAAGAGTTACATGTGGGGATGAGGTTCATGTGCTATGAGTGTGTTTCACAGCTGGCAGCCCCAGGGAGACTGTGGAAGTGCTGCAGCTTGGAGTGGGGCTGCTGGTGTATAATGAGCTATCAGAACTCTTTATTCCCCAATGTGGAAAGCAGGGCAGGTTGTATACTTTTCCAGAGCATTACTGCTAAGATGTCTTCCCATCTTCTCCAGAGCCAGTGCAGGACTGTTGCCACTGGCCTTTTCCATATGCTTTGTTCTTGTGTAGAAATGGACCTGGTCAAGGTCATAGCTTCTACCTGTTCACACTGAAAATGGAGTGTTGTAAAGCCACAGGCAATGGGCATGGAGATTATTCCTTTCAAACACGCTTTCTTTTTCAGGTACAACTTGTTAAAAAATTCTGAAGTTGTGTATTATTTTTCTCCTACCACTACACTCCCTTTTTCCAGTTATTGATAAACTCTCAGACTTTCAAAGGCTTCTATGAAAGTAAAAATTTAAAGTGAGGTCAGGTGGATGCCTGCATGGAAGTTGGCTGGCTAAACACAGTGCTTCTGATACATAAATGTTATAATTCCTTCTGTCCCCTTCCGCCCATGCAACTTCCTGGGATTTACAAGAAACAGATGAATTTAATTTCTGTTCTCCACTGTGTTTTTCAGCTTCTCTGCTCAGGACTATCTTTCTTCTTTTGCACTGTTACAGAAGGTACTTAGCCTAGTTCCAACTCTTTCAAAGTTCGTAAACATCAAAATAACCTGTTCTCAGGCTGGTTGTTCCGTCCTGGGCTATGGCTCTAGGTGGCCCTGCTCAACAAAAAGGTCAGCTTGGGTGAACTCCAGAGAACCCTTCCAGCCTCAACCATTCTGTGATTTTGTGATTCACATGAAACTATTGCATCAAGGCTGTGCAAGACTGTTATTAGATCCTCCAGTAAATTCAACTTCCCTGAATTTTTTATCTGACTTTAAGTAACCTGACTGCTGTAAGTAAGCTTCCCAGTTGCCATCTGTACTGTTTCTTCTGCATTGGTAGATGCCTGTTGATGATACTTTTTTTGAAAGTCATTTAGGTTTGTGCAGTAGCCTGATTGCCTTGTGTTCTCAGACAATAATATTGCAGAAAATAATGTTGCCTGCATTGTGTGCTTCATACATTTGCATTTTCTTCCTCCTTTTTCTAGTTCTTTCCTTGTATTTTTACATGGTAAAACCTAATGCCTTGTAAGTCACTGAGTATTTGTAAGGAGATCTGTGTATGAAGTGAGGTTTGAATGTTTAGACATGGTTGGTTGGAAGCCAAGGTACAGAATTAACTATAGTCTCTTTTCTTCCAGCCACTCTCTCCAGGACAGGGACACTGATGCCTCATGTGAAAGCCAAGGTATTACAGTTCAGGTCCAGAGGGCAATTGATGTCATAGTTACCACTGTCATATTATTTAAGAAACTGGCTGAAAAAGATCAGACAGAAGTTCGCTTAAAATAAGAGCAGACAGCAATCAGCTTGCAACAATTTCTCCTGGTTTTTTACTGTGTTTTCTGCTTGCTTTTGCTATTCATATGTTTAATTTGTCTTCCCTCCGCTGATATGCATGCTCTGTCCTGTTTGCCATCTGCTTTCCAGTAGAGCTCCTTGTCTGTCAATTAAGCATTTTCTCCAGGGGTGATCTTTTGTTTTGGTCTGCTTTCAGGTCACACCAGGAGCAGACGACAAGTTCAACAGCACACGGAAACAGTCTGTTGGAGCTCAGTTCCGGGTATGGCATAGCTGCCCTGGAGTGCCCTGTGAGATGAGTGCAGGGATGCTTCCATTGGAGCTCACAGGCTCCAAAGCATAGTTAAAGCATCCATTATGTAGACAGCGGCTTTCCTGGGTGCTGAGCACAGCTGATCATCGGTGGGGGGGGCGACTCACCAGGTTATTGTCAGGGCCCAGGGAGTTGCTACAGGGTGAGAAAACAGTTCCTGCTTGCTGCAGGATATTGCACATGAGGCTCTGGCAGTGCTTTGGATTGATGGACTGTCGGTCTTCCTGTGCCCTTGCCAGCATTCCCTGATGGTGCTCATGGAGAGGATGTATTCTGCCAACCCACACTTTGTGCGCTGCATAAAGCCCAACAACCAGAAGGAGCCAGGTGTGGTGGATAGCCAGGTGGTGCTGCTGCAGGTGAGGAAAAGCAGGGTCCTTTACAGGTACTTCTGGCACTGGGGGCAGACCCTGCCGGAAGGCTGTGAAAACTGACTTGTCTGAGTTTCCCCTTGCATGAGAAAGAGTGGCCACATATTGTATGCTTGCCAATGTTCTGAGTACTTGGCGGATTTTATGACACAGACTGCTAGGAATCTTGGTTCTCTCCCATTTCTTTTCCATGAATGCCATGAGATCTGCTTGTCAGGCACTAGGATTCATCTTTGTATCTCCTCCTGGCTGGAGACTGGTACAGACATTCCTCCAGAAAAAATGCTTTCCAAAGGAGACTATCAACCAGGGCAACTCTGAATAGGATGCAAGATGAGATTGCTTTGATAGGAGCTGAAATGCATTGATATGTCTGTATTTGGATATTGCGTCAGGCCTGAGGTCTGGATTCTTTAAAGAATACTGAACATGATTGGAAGAGTTCAGAAAGCTTAGTGCCCTGTTTAATGTATATAAGAAAGGATAGGATTAAGTGGAAGTTCATCCATGCCTCAGAGTAATTCTGTGTCCAGATTTGGAAATGAAAACTATCCTTTAAGGGACAGAGGCAAAGCAGTACCCATGGCTGGAAAGTTTTTTTCAATCATTGGTTTTTATGGTTTCCAACTTTTAACTCAGTGTGGTTAATCATCAGGGTTACAGGATGTGGTAACTTCAGTCTTTAACCAAGGAAACGTTCAGAAAAAAACTTGTATTTTGAACTGGAGAGGTTTAGGGCTGCATGAAGTAATTTCTGGCTGCAGATGACCAGACTGATATCCTAATGGCCTGTTTCTCTTTGTTTCTCTGATCCTCTTTGTGGTGCTGCTTCAGCTCCGGTACAATGGACTGCTGGAAACAATCCGTATCCGGAGAGATGGTTTCTCCTGGAGACCCTCATTTGAGGAATTTGCTGAAAGGTCTGTTAAAACTTCTGAATGTTCCTTGTTACATATTATTAGGGAAACAATCTTGATAAGCAGATATGGGCAAGGAGTAAAACAGCCTCTTTAAAGTTCATGTGGTCTGAGATCATAGGGTTGTTTGCTGTGGGAGGCTGAATGGGAAAGACAGTGATTTATTGTTGTTTGCTGTCAGGGTGACATGGGCCAGCTGAGCACATCAAGGATATAGCTTTTACATGTCTCTGTGGCTTTTGTTTTCCACAGATATGGAATTCTTCTAGTAAAACCTGGTGTTTCCCTCACAAAAGAAAGGTAGGAACACTTACTTTGTTGTGTGCAATCTGGTTTGTTCTTTGGAGACTCTTACTCCGAGTAGCATAGCAAACTGAATGAAAGTGGTAAGAGGATGGGTTTTTGCAGTGATGGGGAACAAAGATCCCATGCAAGGACATTTAATTCATCAATTGTACCAAATGCTTTTTAAACATTACATCTTTCTTGAATTATGTAGAAATTCAATTCAATTACCATAAAGCCTTGCTATTCTGTGGAATGAGAACTGGCCAATATACTCAATTTAGGGAATGGCAGTAGTAGTTGAGGGTGTCCATGGAACTCAGTGTGGCAGGACCTCTCCAGTCTTTTTCCTGATGGCCTCATGAGAGAATGAAACAAAGACAATGCTGAACAAGCAGCCAGCACTAAATGCCCCCCAGGCTAGAGAAGATGTTACTAGTCTGAGTGTTTTGTATGTGTACAGGCAAAATAAACCCTCAGCATTTTCAGAACCTGACTGTTCCTTACATAAATGTCCTTCAAGCTCTGCAGAGGGACAGTGTCTTACCTTGTCAGCTTTTTCCTTCCTACATCTGGGACAGCAGTTCCCCACCTCCTCTTCTCCACTTTCCTAGTCCTTTCTTCCTGCCACTGTCAATTGTGACTGATCGTGAGAATGAATCACGTAAGGCAGCCAGCTGAGGGAATTTTTTTATAGCTGCTTAAGAAAAGGATCTGAATGATCTCCTGCAACAGTGCTTTCCTGGCAGCAGCTCCTCCAACCTTCACCGTGCTTCCTTGAACTTCCTGACGGTTCTGAATAGTAAGAATTGCAAACCCAAATGAAGTCACAAGAGAATCTCATAGATGGGAAAGAGATGGGAAAGAAAGGCAATGTGGTGTGTTTTCAGACACAAAATCATAGGATATGTTTGAGGGAAAAAAAATTGGACATGGATTGTGGCACTGTGGAAGTTGGCTGAGCAAGAAGGAAAACAGCTTCTGCTTTGCTGTGTGACTTATTAGCAAAAAGTGCCACTATGATTTCACAGCCTGGATTTGCAGGCAGGAGGAGGAAGCTGTCTGTGTGTTGCAACTAGAGTAGTGCTTTCAGTCCCAAGTATCAGGGAATCTTTCTGAGTGACCCACATTTTAACACTAGAGTCTGCAAAATGAAACTGGAATTGGAAAATAGACTTTCTCCCGGAAGTCTTGCTGTGATGACCTTGCAACTTTTGTCCTTTAAAGGGCTTGGAAACGAAATGAGGAAGAACAGTTCTAAGAATAAAATAGGTTATGCAGAATTGCCTCCCAGGGAGTTGAAGGAAATCTGCCTCTGGAAAACCCTTTACTGATTTTACCAGGCATGATACTAGCTGTACCTCAAGGCAGACAGACTGACAGCCAGTTACTGACTGTTGAGAATTGCTAGGGCATTTTCTTCTCCCTTATGCACCTAAAACCACTGGCTTTGGGGCAAAATTATTTATTTTACCGTTTCCTCTCTTTCAGCTGCTTGGAGATACTGCAAAGTACAGAGCTGAAAGGCTGGATATGTGGGTAGGTGGATTGATGGTGTTGGGATTGGGAAGCCTCAACTGCAGAAAAGGCACATCCAAAGGATTATGGATGCAAGTTTAGATAAACAGTATTTCTCATTGCATCTTTCTCTTCCCAACCTCACAGAAAGTCACGACTTTTCTTTAAGTATTGGCATCAGGAACAACTGGCAAAGTATGTGGAGCGACTCGAAAGAGCGGCAGTTGTCATACAGAAAGGTGGGCACTGGAACAGGAGGGTACCTCAGTGCTGACCTTAGACCAGAGGAAGAGAAACCTTTTCTACGGTCCCTGCTCCACCTTTGCAGGTGACAGAAGGGTAGGGCATCTCCATGTCAAGGCCCTGTGGAGTCAGAGTGGTTACTGCAAATGCCCATGTCTTCAGTTCAGTTCTCATCTTCAGCTGGGATGACACTCAGACAGAGTGAGCCTTGGAAAAGGAAAGCATGTGTGCAGCAGTGCTGAGCTGAACAGGGCAGGCATGTGATTTGGCTTCATCCTGAGATCTGGCTAACAGTCCTCTGGAGTGAGGGCTTGTTTGTGAGCTGCGTTGAACTGAGGAGAGGAAAATGAGTGAAGCAGGTCTCATTCCTGCTTTCAGAGACAGGCAGGAGAAGTTTTAGTCTGGTTTGTTTTTTTTCTTTTCCACGTAGCATCTGCTCTGTCAGTTTCTCCGGAGTGGCTGTGGGCAGTTTCGTACTTCCCTTTGCACAGGCTCCATGAGGACTGTGCAACCAGGAGGAGGAGGAGGCTGCCGCCCTGCCTTGTCCCTCTCTGCTGTAGTTCTGTCTGGGTTGTTGCTCTGCTGAAGCGTCTGAGCAGCTTCCATACAGTGTGAGAAACATGAGGCTGTCACATGCTGTGCATTGTGCTCATCTAGGGGGAGAGATGGGTGGGTAGTAAGAAATTGAAGGGTGCAGCTTTCAATTCCTGTACCAACCATAATACCTGGTAGAGCAGATGGGATCATGCAGCATGTGTAATGCTCCTGATGAACCCTGTGATGGCTGCTTATGGGAATGGTTTTCCTGGGGCCAACACCAAGGAAGTCCTGTCTCCTTCATGGTGTCAGAGGGGTATCAGAGAGATAGAGGATTAATAGTCTCTTCTGTGAGACTATTTTTTAAGTGTTCAGTGCCTTGGCATTAGAGATGAGAGCTTAGGTCTGTAACTTGATTTCTATAAATCTATGGTCTGGCAATTTAAAGAGTAGAAGACAGTTCTCAGTTTTGACTGTCTACTCACAGAAGAGTTTCCATTGCTCTTTTTTACTGTGGTTCAAATGTTGTGGGCTTTGTACTGGATAAAAGAATATCACCCAGTGTTCTTCCCTGAGAGAGTGACAAAGGCATGAACAGTGGTTTTTTCCTAACCACAGCTTTTCTCTGAACAGTTTATAGGGGATTCAGATGCAAGAAGAGTTACTTGAAATTGGTGGCTGAGCTGAGAGCTCAAGCCCAGCGTCTACAGGAGGAGGCAGAGAGAGAAAGAAACCAGCAGCTGGCCCTGGAAGCAGAGGCCCAGAGTGAGTTGCTCTCAATCCCACTTCCCCCATGTGTGGCCCCTGGTGCAATGATCTCCTTGAAGTGCTGTAAGCTCCAGGTGATGATGTCCTAACCTCTGCTCACCTGGGGGCTCCATCAGTATGCTTGGCAGCAAGGTGCTGATATTTCTGCTCTTTGAAAGTGTGGCTTCATTTGTGAGGAGCAGAAACAATGTCGTGGGTGTTTTTGCCTGGTTTTGCTGGAAGGAGGGCCAGGCTGTGTCTTTCCTACATGCTTCATGAAGCAAAGCCTGTCCCTGTCCTGGGCACATGGAGGATGGTTCAAGTGCATCTTGGATGCTAGATTTCACCTACTTATTTCATCTTGTTGCAGAAAAAAGCTCCCTTCCAGTTCCCACACCACGAAAGAGGCACCCTCAGTGTTATTCACATCCTTCTGATAAGTCACAGCAGCCACCAGTGCCACGGCCACGCAGCAAACTAACAGAGGTAGTAATTTTGGCTCTGCTTGGGACCCCTTAGGCAGATGTGATGGTTCCCTGCTCCATCTGCCTTCTGCATGCACATGCTCTGCATGTGGTTCCAAGAGAACATTGTCGGTTTTGTTATGAGAAGTGTGAGTCTTTTCCTGCTGTGATTAGTTAAAAAGCATGGTCAGGACCTCTGAGGAACTGAGAGCAGCGTCTGGTAGTTCGTGACTGACTTGTCTTAAGAGACTCAGGAATGGGATCACCTACCAACGTGATCCCTTCGAAGGTGGCATGCCTTTGACTTTGCTCTCATGCTGACTTTCCGTCTGTCCCCACTTTCAGTTCACTCCTTTTGATAACTTCTTGGACCCTTCTGCACCTCGCCCTGTTCCGGGAACAGAGGAACAGACTGGAGAAGAAGCAGAAATGAGGAAACTCAAGAGAGGAGCAACTCTCCGCTGGTTCAAAGAGACACAGGCCCAGAAGGTCATGCAGGATGATGGGGCCTTTCCAACCTGGCTGTATGGGATGATCAGCCGGAGGTGAGTACGCTGGATGCAGCAGCTGCATCTTGGGCTGTGACAGGCAGGCAGAAGCCACCATGTCATCAGGAGGACTGCATAGGTTGGATTTGCCAGGCTTTGCTTCCTTAAGGAATGGGAGTGACCTGCCTAACTTTTCCCTTTTAATCTGTGAGCCCCAAACCCTTAGGGGGAAGCTTGGAATTCCCTATTACAGGATGCATATGCTGAAACTCTGGGGAAAGACTGTGGAAACTCATAGGAAGTAAGTCCACTTCAGGTTCCTAAATGCAGATCCTGTGCAGGGAAGGGATGCTTGTAAAGTAATCGGAGAGGAAATACACACATTTCTTTACATTTACCCTATTGTGGACCTTTTGCAGAGAACATGAAGATGTACTTCTGCTTTCATTCATTATGACTGTTTTTGTATCTCAGTCTAGGTCAGGAGGAGACCTCAGTTTACAGCTTGAGAATACAGAATTCATTGTACATTCATTTTTAAAAATATTAAGAGGGGCTTTAGTGAGTACCCAATGGCAAAATTCCCCCAAAGGCCCCCAGCACAGGAAAAGGAAGGGGTTTTGTTGAGACATATGCCCAGCATAAGTGGAGTTTACGTCTCCTTAAGCTGGGAGAGACATCCACAAAGCATGGAGTTGTTTACAAGACTGTGAACTCTAAAGCTTTTTTGGAAAAACCTTTATTTAAATACTTGAAGTTTGGTTTCTGGTTCTGCCTCACACTTCACTCTCTTGGCTGAGCCAAGCACTACTTTCCAAGAAATGTGATCATCAGAGAAATGCTGATTATGCCAGTAGTCATATGGGGGCAGGGTGATGGTATACTCTCATCTGTGTGGAAATTAATCTTGGGATGCTCCATGCTTACTAACTGCCAATGGAATCATAGAATACCCCAGAATTGGTGGGATTTCTGTGTCAGTGTTGCTACAGTGTCGAACACCTTCATCATCTTGTTCCAGTTTCTAACTTTTTTTCCTATTTAGAACTGCAAGTCTCCTTCAGTCTTACTAGACCACAGGTTCATGAATTTTGTCAGGTTATCAATGGGAACGTTTATTCGGAGACCATTACAGAGCACATTAGATTAAGGAAGGACACTACAATAGCTGACTACTCCCTGATAGCTGCATTTCTTTTGACTTTTTGAAAGATAGTTATCAATGCCCTAACCTACATTAATGCTTTTGTCCACAGATTGAAGAATGCAGGAGAGGAACTAGCGCCTGGAACACAAAACTGTCTAAATTCAAATATAGGCTAGCTATGAGCACTTCACAATGAAAGACATGACAGATCCTTCCCAAAGACACTGGTGTTTAAGTAGAGACTTAAGTCTCCATATAGCAGTGTGCTCAGCCTCATGAAGTGGAGTAGCCAGAGTATTGCAAATTGCACTGGTGATTTGCAGTCACCTTTAGCCTGGAGCAAGGCACATGACAAGCACAAAGCAGAGCTTTGTCTGTTGGGCAGAGAGGGGGAAGACCTCCTTCCAGGAGGAACTTCACCAAGCCAGAGTGGTGTAATCCAAGTTGGTGTTTTTCCAAGGCTTACTCCCTCCCCCACTGGATCCTGACTTCAGCCCTGGGGCATGTGAAATGCACATGTGCACAGACCCCTTCTCTCAGCAATGCTTGGTCACACTCTCTGGTGGAAGGCAGCTGTTGCTATTGCACTAGTCAGACTGTTGGAGCAGCGGCCCTGCTTGGAGGGGCTTTGGCTGAGAGTGTTGTGCCTCCTCAGCCTGCTAATGCCTCCTGCACCAGCAAACCCGAGTTGGGAAATGTACTGCTAGGAACACATGAGGCAGATGCTGGACTACGTGGTAGCATGTGAGAGAGGATGGGAATTCCTGCTATATGACAAGGCAGCTGCTCACTCTCCATTGAAAAAACTCTTTCCTGATTCCAGGGAAGCTGAAAAGTTGCTGATTGATAAGCCTTTGGGTTGCTTCCTTGTTCGGATTAGCCAGAGCCGACCGGGCTACACCTTGACATACAGGTAGGTAATGAGCCTTGGAGAGGAGGCTCAGGGCAGACTGTATTGCTCCCTATAACTACCTGAAAGGAGGTTGTAGCAAGGTGGGAGTCAGTTTTTTCTCCCAGACAACTGGCAATAGGACAAGAAGACAGCCTCAAGCTTATGGGTAGGTTCAGGTTGGACATCAGAAGGAATTTCTTCATGGAAGGGGTTGTCAAGCACTAGAAGAGGCTGGCCAGGGCAGAGTGGAGTCAGCATCCCTGGGGGTATTTAAAAGATACGTGGATGTGACACTTGAGAACATGGTTTAGTGGTAGACTTTGCAGTGCTGGCTTAACAGTTGGACTCGAGAATCTTGGAGATCTCTTCCAACCTAAATGATTTTATGATTCTATGAAGTTGAGCACTGTGTTAAATTCTCTGATCCTAGAATTCTACAGAGAATTCTTCTATAGAACGGCTTGACTGGAGGAGATGACCTGCTCCACAGAAGAGTCCAGTGAGGATGATGATCAGCCTCTCCTGTTGTGGGTGCCTCAGACTGTTTGTAGTAGCTGACAGGACACTACAGAGTCTGCCTCTTGTGAAAAATAGACCTATATTTGGTTGGGGTGCTTTGGCTCCAAGAGTAGAGGTTGTGCTTAGGCTGTACTTAAAGAGCGGAGTGGACAAACCAGATTGGAAGAAGCATTGAGATTGCTGCTCCTCCAGCACAGTATTTTAGTGCACAGCATATCTGTTGGGCATTTGTTACTGTGGATCCTGATCACATCTGGGCTCTTGAGACCACAAGTGCAGAAAGCAGGAACTGGGTCCTGGAATGACACTGTGGCCCTGTGCCATGACTGTCTGTCTGTGCATCTCCCCAGGGGCAAAGGCCGCTGCAGACACTACATGATCCAGATGCAGCCCAATGCACGCTATGTCATTCTGGGAGAGGACCGGGCTCACGCCTCCCTCACTGAACTCGTTCGATATCACCAGACTGTGGGCATCCAGCCCTTTATGGAGATCCTGACTGTTCCCTGTGGGCAGGTGAGTGCTGAGGATCTGTAGTGGCGGAAGGGGATGGGGTATGGCCTGTGCCTTGAGTTGATAGAGTCATGGCAGCAGCATCTCTCTTTTGTTTTTCTGCGGGGAGGGAGTCAAGTTCTGGCCAAGCAGCTTGGCTGCTTGTCCATGCACTTGGAAATGCTACTAGCTGGACAGTGCTGGAGTGGGGTGGAGGCACTGTCAGGTGGATGACATCCCTTGGCCCCTGAATGCCAGCATTGGACACAGGTACCCCCAGGACCCAGGTATTTCTCTTTGTTGTGCTGTTTGGAGGGTTTGCAAACCACTACTGCATCCACTCTTCCTTTCCTCAGAAAAGTAGTGAGAATTTGGATTATGAAAATCTAGAGTGCCTCACGCTGAGTTCACCAGCAAGCAAGGCAGAGACCCCTCCAGAGAAACAGTCCTGCCCCTCCATGCCTTCCGCCAGCAAACCTGCTCTGCAGTGGTTCAACAAGACCAAGAATTTCCAAAACCAACAGACTCTGGACAAGAGTAGGACAAATGCAAGCTCTGAAGAGAGCAGACAAAAAGCCTTCCCTCGTCTCCGCTCTTCCATACGCCTGGCGATGCAGGAAATCCAGCAGGTGAGCTAGGGCATATTCTCTGCCAAGGGAAAGGAGGCAGGAGGCTTCCACAAGTAGTACTCAGTTTCTTAGCTCCTAGGCCACAGGTTTTATTTGGTAGTCTTGGGATCAAGACTCTATCCTTTGGAAGTGCCACACTGGGGGAGACCATGAGAGAGTCTCACTGAAATGCCCAAAGAAAAGTGCACAGTAGAAGGGCTGTGATGTGACCAGTGTCCCAGGCACTGCTCCCCTAATACTGTCACTCTGCTTTTTACTGCAGTTTGCTTCCACTCCTGTGAACATCTCTAAACAGATGCTATCGAGCTGTCAGCGTTGAGGATGTATAACCCAAATGACATGGTAAGAGGAGGCAGGAAGGCAAACAGCAATTGCCGGTTCCTGGGAGATGGAGGAGCAAAGGAGCTCTTCTCTTTGTGCTCCATCTGGAGTATCTCTTGGCCACAAGCTACACAGACACAGAACAGGAAATACAGAAGCCAGCAGCCAGCTTCCATCCCAGAACTGCAAAGAGACTAGAAAAGCCAGGAAAAATCAGCTTAGGTTTGGGTTCCTCCAGCTGTGGTGCACAGAGTGGTTGCAGTACAGTGGTGAAGCTGCTGGAGGGAGCTCACAGTTTGCTGGAAGTCTGGGGGCTGGAATGACAAGGACTTACCAGAATTCATGTCTGCATGCCACAGTAGTCAGCTGCAGTGGCTTAGTGTGGTGGGGAAAGGTGCTGGGGGCTAGCAGGGGCTGAATGCAAGGCTTAAACCAAAGGGAAAGGCAGCAACTTTTATTGCTGTAAAAAGGACTTTAAATAAGGTCTCAGCATCTGAAAGCACAGCTGGTTACTGAGACTGCGATACATCGGATGGGTTATAGGAATCTATGGAGTGGGCCATGAAGGTTCTTTTGACAGACCCTGTGTTGTCTGAAACAGGTAGTGGATACGCAGCTCCCCAGTGGGTAAATTCCTATCCCTCTCAGTTACTGAAGGCTAGTGGAAGCTGTAGTGGTGCTGTTGTACGCCTCTGGAAGAATCTGGATATATGTCAGCTTGGGAGTGAAGAGGGATTGGAAGACTGTGCTTTTGGCTGCTGTCCCACTGCAGGGTTTCCAGCCTTGCATCAGTTTCCTGCATGGTTCCACTCCCACATGGAATTCATGCTGGAGCAAAGCTTTTTAGCTGGGGCCTGCCCTGTCTTTCTCTTATGGCTGGGAAAATTCTCCCCCTGAAGCATTTGTCTCAATTGCTTCATTCCTGTACGTGCCATGCATTGAGGTACCCAGGGGATGCTCCCTCTGTCTGTGATTAGGCAGAAGAAAGACAAAACATGTGGGATCTGCACAGACAACTGCAAGGTGGCTGTACTGGGATAGCTGAATTAAACCCTCCCTCCATGTCCTCCAGTGAGCTGTGTTTCTTGACTTTCTTGCAGGTCCAGATCATTCAGCCATATCTTCTTCCAGTGCTGCTGGGCCTTGCCTAGTAGTGAACATATCCAGACATACAGCAGCCTTTTTTTTTGTTTGTTTTTTGCTCCCCCCACCTGTCATTGTGCCTTTAAACAGGGGAGAAATTAACTGTCCTCAGCACCCAGCCAATCTCAGTGGCTACAACTGCAGTATCTGGACCAGTGACCCTGGCAGAGGGAAAGGATGGGAATGGTCACACGACACACAGACCCACAGTGTCTGACACCCTGTGTGTCAATACTTCAGTGTTCCCAGAGGGAGCTAGGGTTGTTCAGTCTGGAGAAGAGGAGGCTCAGAGGTGACCTCATTGCTGTTTACAACTGCCTGAAGAGAGGTTGCAGTCAGGTGGGTGTGAATCTCTTCTCTTAGGCTGCCAGCACCAGAACAAGAGGACATGGCCTTAAGCTGTGCCAGGGGAGGTTTAGACTGGATTTTTGGAAGAGCTTTTTCCACAGAGAGAGATCTCTCATTGGAATGGTCTGCCCAGAGAGGTGGTGGAGTTGCCATCCCTGGAGGTGTTTAAGAAAAGACTGGGTGAGGAACTCAGTGACATGGTCTAGATAATGGGATTATGGGATGGGGAGTTAGGTTAAAAAAGAAAAAACATGACCCTAAGATTAGCTCAGATGGTTGGAGCATGGTGCTCATGGCACCGGGGTTGTGGGTTTCATCCCTGTAAGGGCATTCACTTAAGAGTTGGACTCAGTGATCCTTGTGGATCCCTTCCTACTCAGAATATTGTGTGATTCTGTGTGACTCCTCACTTAGCACTATGAATAGTCACAAACTGGGTAACTCCCAACAACCTGTTCTGTCAGAAACACATGTACTGATTACCTACCTCTTGCTCTTCAAGTCTTTTCTCTCTGTTTCGGTCCTGTGTATCTGCTGCTCAGAGGGGTAAGGGAATACGAGCTTGGGCAGTAAGGAATAAAATGATGTATCCTTTTTGTTGAGTGCAGGAGCACTTCACAGAATCACACAGAGTTAACAAGGTTGGAAAAGACCTTTAAGACCATCAAATCCAACCTATTACCTAACACCATCTCATCAACTAAACCATGGCACTAAGTGCCATATCCAGTCTCTTTTTAAATATTTCCAGGAATGGTGACTCCACCACTGCCTTAGGCAGCCCATTCCAATGGCAAATCGCTCCCTTTCTGTGAAGAATTTTTTCCCAACATCTAGCCTAAACTTCCCCTGTTTGAGACTGTCAGCTGACAGCTTGAGACTGTGTCCTCTCGTTCTGTCATTGGTTACCTGGGAGAGGAGACTGACCCCCACCTGGATACAACCTCCTGTCAGGGAGCTGTAGAGAGCAGTAAGGTCCCTTTTGAGCCTCCTCCAGGCTAAAAAACCCAGCTCCCTCAGCTGCACTTCACAGGGCTTGTGCTCCAGTCCCTTCACCAGACTTGTTGCCCTTCTCTGGACACGTTCAAGAAGTTCAACATCTTTCTTAAACTGAGTTCTGAAACTTTCTTGAACAGAAGCCAAAACAAGGGTCAAGATCTTTCTTGCAGAGGGAATTCCCTGCCCTTGCATTAGCAGCATGCTGTTCCCCAGTCCTTAATCAGAGCTCAAGTCAGGGATTCATTGGTGAAACACTGTCATTCATCCTGGCTAGAATCACTGCTAAGTCCGAGCTCGACAACATGCTGCTTTACACTAAGGGTAGAGTGTTTGGAACATAAAGGACCATGCTACTTTTACTGTCTTTTCTACCTTTTAAAATAAATCTCTTTTTTCCCTACAAGTAGGAGCGTGGTGTTTTCTTTGTTTCTGTTACCTGCAGTCAGTTCAGCTGTAGATTGCAAATGGAAGGTTAACACCTCTGAGGGTCAACGTGAGATCATCTGAAGCGTCTCAGTGAAGAAGCTGAAGGCTCATAAACCACCAACCCTGGCATACAGCTTCCAAGTATAACAGTCCCTCCTGTACTTGCTTACTCCTTAAGTATTCCTTACTCCACCTGTAATGCCCTACTCCGATGCCATTCTCATCTCCCTGTGTATACGTCCCCTCTGGAGCCAGAGCTGAGCTCCCTCTGGCTCAGTGGTTCCCTGGCAGATCCCTCTGCTCCAAAGGACACCCATGCTTCCCATTCCAATTGCCCTTTCCCTCGGAGGCATGAGTGCAGCCAAATCCAGTCTGGTGCTGTTACTACGTAATGTGATACAGGGTATGAGTGGCAGTGCCTTATTACTGCCTTTAACCACAGGGCTGTTTCTCTTCCTTCCCTGTGCTCTGGTGCTGAGCTGCACTGGATTTCAAGGCAGCACTGCTGGGCACCAAACAGTGAAACAGTGGCTGTTCCAGCCTGACATCCTGGCTCTCCCCAGCACTTCCTTGCAATGTTAACACACCTTTTCTCTTCCTCATGTTGGATTTTGGCAGCTACTGTGAGGCTGTTCAGGACAGAACCAGTCCAGGCAGTCAAAGGCTGCTGTTTACAGAATCTTCCTGGCTGAGGCCAGGGGCGTTTTGCTGGGCAGCCTTTGCCTCTCTGCCAGTGTTCTCCTTGGCTTCCTTCACCTCTGGGCAGCTGGGGAGCCTGCCTTTCGGGTAGCACACAGAACCACTTCAGGGCCAAGGCATTTCTAAGAACTCATGCACATTGCTGAGATAGGTATGAGAAATGCATGTCAGAAATGAAGTCGCTTGGTAACTCTTTCCTAGATTCTGTGCCAAGGGATGTGGTGCAAGCCTAGGGCTAGGATCCAGCTGCACAACACTTTCGGCGCTTGTAGCATGGCAGGGATAATGCTGAACCAATAAGGGTGGTGAAGACCTTCCTCAGCAGCTGCCTCCTGTACCTTTTGGGTGCTGCTGTGGGCACAGTGCACAAGTGACACTGTGGGGAATGACATGAGGAGAGGGTCAGGATAATTCCCTGGGGTGTCTACATGGCACGTCTCCTGACAAACTTCCAAAAACCAGATCAGTCCTGGATTTGCTCCTGTGCAATGGGTGGGAAGTAGAATTACAATGGGGACAGCCAGAAGCTTGGCATGGACCTGGGCAGCACACCTGTGCTGGCTGGCAGGTCATCTGTTATTTCTGCTTTTTCTGTGACAAGTCAGGAGGAAATCAAGGGACAAGAAGGTGAGAAGCTACTACTTGGAGGAGGTTATGCAACACTGGAGGCATTGGCATGTTTTCTGCAAGGCACTGGTTTGCAGAGTGTTAGCAAACAATCAATGCCCTGCCTACATGCAAGGTCTAGCCAAGCTTCTGGAAAGCAGTATGGCCAGTGGGAGACAAATGCATGAGAGCTGGCAATACCATAGGCCGCTGAAGAATAAAATGCAGATTTGTTATTACTAGCATGGTCTTTTGCCTGAATGCTTCCAGCTCATGGCCAAAGTCAGCACTGGAGCTAGAATTTCATTCATATCCTTGAAGATGACTTGTTCTGTGAAGACGGAGTGAGAGAGTTGGGGTTCAGACTGGAGAAGAAAAAGGTCTGGGGAGACCTTATACCATCTTCCAGTACCTAAAGGGGCTACAAGAGAGCTGGAGGGGACTTTTTACAAGGGTATGTAGTAACAGAACAAGAGCAAGTTTAGATTATATATCAGGACGAAATTATTTACTGTAAGGGTGGTTGAGACACTGAAACTGGTTGTTCAGAGATGCTGTGGATGCCCCATCCATGAAAGTGTTCAAGGCTAGGGTGGACAGGCAATTCAGTCTAGTGGAAGGTGTCCAACCCATGGCAGGGGGTTGGAACCAGATAATATTTAAGGCCCCTTCCAACCCAAGCCTTTCTATCATTCTATGATACGTATGATTATACATTGAAGAGGAGCAGCTACATGAGCAGCCCTCCCGGATTTCCTACAGCAGCAGTTTGCCTCATGGCACTCGGAAAAGTTTTAGAAAAACACAACAAACAAATTGTGTGAGACCGAGAGGGAAGGCACTTCATGTTATATCATGTTACAGTTCAGCTGGTATATGATGAACAGGATGGGAGGTACTCCCAAAAAAGGCAAACATCAAGCTGTATTGGGCTGCTTGAGCAGGGGCAGCAACCAGCAGAGGGACAGACAGACTGTGGATCCCCTGAGCACTGCATTTCATGCCCCAGGGGACTCAAGCTGAGCTCTGAGGGGAAGGCTAGGAATAGAAACGCAGGCATGGGGCGCTGGGCAGAGCCAGCACAGAGCAAGGTGCAAAGAACAGCAGGAAGGATTTGCAATCCATAGAACTGAGAACTGTAAGTGCTTCTCTGGGCCTGAAGGCTTGGGAGGAGTTTTATTTCATAATCTGGGCCTTTCAAGTCATTCTCCCACACTCTATCACTACAACTAGTTCTTCATAATATCCTTTAGAGAGCTTCCCTAACCTGCCTCCTTGTTTTTGCAAAAGAATTTTGTGTCCAAATCTAATCTCCCTCTATGCTTTACATCTGAACAAGCCTGGCTGCAAACATTTCAGCTAATCACCTCTGGACTAAGATCTACTCCAGATCAGTCTTATTCTGCCCAAACTAATGCTCTGTCTCCTGTTTGGCCCTTGAGGTATCTGGCCAGCAATTCGTCATCAGGCTAGCTGAAACATAAATTTTTACTTTCCTTCCATTTTCAACACCTCTTGTTCTCTTTTTTCACAATTCTGCTTTTTTTGTCTCCTCAGTCTGGCCATTTACTCTGATGTACACTTGAGTTTTAGGAATGCGAACATGTAACACAAGGACTAGTACGGCTCTTAACCCTTTTCACAAAACTGGCAACCTTCATGTTGTTTGCCTTCTTCCTGGGAAATATTACAGTGTATGTTGACATGTTTCCTTCACCAAATGTGTCTCAAGGACCTATCTGGCCCTCAGCCCAGACAAGGCTCTCCATGCTACTCTGTGCCTCACTCCAGCCTGTGTCAAGTGACATTGGAGTGTTGTGACAGCATCTCTGAGATACAGCCTTTCTTATCTTCTAGTTAACTTTGTGCTTGCATGGTGTGGCTTTGCTTTGCAGTAACATTTAGAATATGTTCCTTGACCAGGGCTTTGCTTATCAGCTTGCTCCTCCTGGTGTCTCACAAGAGCATGGAAACTACTGTGTGAGATGTAGGGGGGCAAACGAGCACCAGGTTCTGGCCATGAAAGTGGCGAGTGGAGTATGCTTAGAGCATATGGAAGAGCGGTGTAGGAATAAAGCCATGCTTCCTCTGCCACGTGTTTCCAGTAACGCTCAGCTAGATCAGCAACCCTCTGTCTCCCAGTCCTTGCTGGGTTGCTCTTCTGTAAGAGCACCTAATTGCTTTGCACATAATCTCACAGAATCACAGAATATTCTGAGTTGGAAGGGACCCACGAGCATCATGAAGTCCAGCTCCCAAGCAAATGCCCATACAGGGATCAAACCCACAACCTTTTGATCCATTCTGGATTATTTTGTATCTTAGAAATACAAATTAATTAATTCCTCTTACTTGTGGCATCACAGAACAGGTAAGATTGGAAAGGACCACAGCTGATCCAACCTTCTTGCTCAAGCAGGGTCATCCTAGAACACATGGCACAGGATTGCATCCAGGTGGTTCTTGAATATCTCTAGTGAGGGATACTCCATTCTGCTTAGTGGAAAAGTATTTAAATTGGCTAAGGTTTTAACCTATGTCATTACTTAATCAATATGCCCTTTTTTCTATAATACAAAACAGAACAAATAATAATTTCCAAATTACCTTGGTCACTGCAACTGGTTTTAGATACATTGGTTTGTCTCTCTTGACTGTTTTTTTGTCCTGTGCATTTGTTTTTCCCTTTCTCCTTTTATGCATCTTCTTAGTTTCATTGTGCCTTCTGTGAAAGGAAAGAGAGAAAACCTGGAGCCAACCCCCCAGCCACTTTCCAGAGTGAGGATAAGTGGTCTGAACTCTTTACTTGCGTAGGTGGATTTTCTCCTTTTAAATTACATTCACCGATATTTATTTTATCTGTCATTTTATCACCCAGTCATTCATTCTGAGATCTTTCTTGAACACTTAAGTGACTGCTCATTTCCACTGTGATGCACCTTTCAGCCTCATTAACAAACTCTGCCCCATCACTGCCCACATCCAGGCCATTTACGAGAACAGCAAAAAGCACAAGCCCTAGCACAGATTCTGGTGGTACACATTGGTGTGTTCATCCATTTTAGACACTGACCATTTTCTTCTCATTATCTTCTGTCTTGCTATTAACCATGGTAATAAGCATGTTGTGGAGGAGGGTAGATGAGGACATTTGGTGTGGGATCTTGCTGAAAGGGCATCCAAATACACCCATCTGTCCAGCCCCATTCATTAAACCGGATTCCTCACTCTTTTAAGAAGTGGGATATGACTTTCCTTCAGCTAGAGTGGGGTTGTTTCTTCCCCTTTATTCCCAGTTCTCTGTGTGCCTGCAGGTGCTACTCCTTTTTTCCTGTGTGGAACTCATATTCACTCCCCAGATTTACCCAAAGCTCTTGTCTAAATGAAAGCCCAACTCTGGCGTCTCATTTGCCTCCTGCCATTCCTCTGTTTTCAAGCTGAATTAATATAAGAATTTATATAAGAATTAATAAATAAGCAATAGATTGCATGTCCCATAGCAACTGGGGTTGGGGTTCCTTCAGAGCTCTTGGATAAATGCCAGTTATATAATTTTGTGTTTGTGCTATAAATTTGGGTTTAGCTATACTTTGATGAATCCTTTCACTTGAAGCAAGTTCCATCCCTGCAAAAGGAGGTTGCAGTATGGGAATTTCCTTTTGTGCCTTGCTGGCATGGATCATTCATTGTGCTTTTCTGATGGGCCTCTACATTCTCTTAATGCTCTTTCACGCCTCTGTTGTGTTATTTGTGACAAGCTTCCAGGATAAAAATGTTGTTTTGTTTTGAGCTGGTTTGGTTTGGTTTTCAGTTTTTCAGCCTATCACTCTAGTAGGCTCTTGTTATGGTTTTCCATTTAGTTTTTCTGGTTATTACTCTTCTTCAGAGAATTGCTGGAATTGTTAAGATATTCTCAGAAGGATGCATTGTTTCTTCTGATATGTGTCATTTAATATTTTGCATGTTAATTTCATTTCTCAGAATTTGGAGTTTCCTGAAATCCCATTAGAAAAGCGTATCTTATCAGCCACTTTTCTACCTCCTGCAGCTACCTTTAGAGGGTATGTTACACACCACTTCAGATTTTGGCACTTCTGCCTTGAGCTCCTTTGGGGGAGGCTGGAATATGAAGGACTTTTCACAAGGCCAAGAAGTGACAAGACAAGGGGAAATGGGTTTTAGAGGGAAGAGAATACTTCTAGATTAAACATTAGGAGGAAATTCTTTACTGTAGGGGTGATGAGGCACTGGCAGAGGTTGCCCACGGAAGTTCTGGATGCCGCACCCCTGGAAGCATCCAAGGCCAGGTTGGATGGAACTTCAAACAGCCTTGTCTAGTGGAAGGTGCCCCTGCCTATGACAGAGGGTTGAAACTAGATCGTTCATCCTTAAGGTCTCTTCCAACCCAATCTATTCTGTGATTCCAGGGAGCAGAATTAACGTCCCAGGCAACACCATGGACCTGACTCCAGCAGCCAATCTTTAGCCCCTCCTGTGGTACACTCACATTTGCATTTTGGGAGTACTGCACATTTGCAGCAGAATTCCCAGAGGAGGCACAGTGTTTCATAGGTTCAGAGCCTCTCTGGACAGGGCAGGCCAGGCTGGAAGGTTTTCACCTTGTCTTTTGATCTGTGCAGCAAGCTTGCTTACTGTGTTTGGTGTCAGCTCTTTGCATCACAGATCCTGGCAGTTGGCAGCCAAGGGAACCCCCAGTGCACCATGGATTTTTTTCCGAAAGCTCTGCTTGGCTTTCAGTCAACCAAAAACATTGGGCAAATTAGGATATTGGAAAATTAGTAAGAAAATCCACTTCACTGTGTCTGGAGACCTGGGAGAGAGTTTCAAAAGGTATCTCCCGCTGCTTTGGTGCTTTGGAGGTGTCTGCCAGCAACTAAGCCCTCCTGTGGCTGGGCTGGCAGGCAGCAGCACAGCTGCTCTGTCTCTGCCAGGGGCAATGTTTCGCCAAATATTGGCTGGAATGACAGCAACGACCCAGCAAAGGTCTGCTGAGCTGACGCTGTGCCAGCCTTACCACACTACCTGCACTGTGCTAGGAAAAGAGCAGGGGGACAGTGAGAGGTTCTTCAGGAGCTCTGCACAGCCCAGGGACAATGTGGCGTCTTCCCTAGAGGAACCGAGGCCATGACACCAGGAAGATCCCAGTTAGGAATATGCCATTATTACCCAATGGAGATAACTGTAGAAGGTAACTTGTGTATTTGCATGCCTACAAGTTTGTTGTTATCCTGGATGAAAGTTGATGGGGAATGGACTGCAATCCCAATGAGTTAGGTAATGGAAAGTATTTGCCAGTGCAAGACACAGAAATCCGTCTGTAAAACTAGCCTGGATCCGGCATAGTCACCCCTGATCCTCAGCTAAACATCACTGACACAAACTGTTTCCTGCAGAGCTGGTTTAATATGTCCACTGTGCGCAATACCGAAGCTGGTGGCGGGGTGGGGTGGGGTGTTAGCATCGGTGCTGCTCTGGCTCCAAGCCAGCTCTGCACCACGCTGCTCTCATTGGCCTCTGCACAGACCTGCACTGGTGTCGTGTTGCACAAGTTGGAATTACAAGGGTGCTTACTTCAGTTCGTGTTAAAAAGCAGCTGAGCTTTTCCTAGTCTGGAAAGCAAACTATGTTTACTGTCTTGCCTATGGATATCTTGCCTCTGTGTCTTCACATCCACAGCATGGTTAATTTACAAACTGTTCCCAAATAAGGGAGAGTTGGGGTTTCAGAGGGGACTTTGTATTTGAGATAGTGCTGAAAACATAACCCTGTGCCACAGCCACAGAAACATTTGCCTTCAACTTTCAATTGCAGTTCTGTTCTGGTTCATCCAAACTGAGATGCTTCTCTTTGGTTCTCAGTACCTAAATGCAGGACCTCCATCTGTAGTTCCACTTTTCTCTAACTAAATTTTTCATTCCTCTGTAACCAGTCTTAGAGACAGAAGAAGGGAAGCTTCTCTGGAATAATCTGATTTCTCTGAGGAAGCGTCGTAGTACATGGGAAGCGGTAAGTTTGTGCTAAGCGTTCCAAGAAGAGTCGCCATTTGTCCTCAAAAACAGTGCAACCAGCCTGTCTACTGCATAAATGTTCTAGTTCTGCATAGCTCCTATGACCCACTGCAAACACAGGCCATTTCTACAGTTCTGAGGGGAAGGAAACTTGGCCACTTTTCAGCCAGATAGCTAACGACAGGGGCAGGGGACAGCCTTGCTAACACTGTGTCAAAGGCTTAATGAATTCCAAAATCATGTGCTCCACGTGACAGCATTAATGCTTTCCTTCATCGGCTCATTTGGGATTTGGTTAAAAACACATTTGTCTGACAAGTTCCCAGAGCTTGTTACTGCTCTTTTGATCCTGTTATCCCCTCGTGGTTCTGCTGCAGGAGAGTGAGAGGCGGGAACTGGGTCTCCGCAGGGCTGGGTGCTCCGTGGGCCCCACAGCTGTCCCCAGAAATTAGCCTTGGGATGAGCAGCAGAGCAAGGACAGCAACATCCCCAAGGCTGTCAACCAATGGCTCAGAGGGTACGCAGGACCCAGAACTCTTCCGTGCGGGTTTTTCATTGTTTCATTGGGGTTTGCTCGCTCCAGTTTTTCTCAGGCAGATCCTTATTGTCTGTAGAGGACACTGTTTGTAAAAGGGGCTGGTTTGCAGTTTAATAATAAATGACCTAGGTTTCCCTGCAGTGTGTGCAGATGACTTTGCCGTTGTCCAGGTTTTGTACTTAGCATCTGCTGCTCTCTACCAATGCTGGCCAAACTCATTGTGATATGTTTGACAGAGCTTTTCTACTTCCTCTTCTCATATCTGAATATATACATATACACATATATGTTTAAAATAGTGACAGTTCTGTGTTCTTTCCAAATGTTGGTGATTAATATTTTTATTCAATGTTTTCTTCCTACAGGGTTCACTTCCTCCTAGTTTGGTGTTCTTCTTGTATGAGAAATTTGCATTTGAATGAGTCCCTCTCCCAGTTCGAAACAGCTCAGTTAGTCACTCTTCTTTTGCCTCCTTTGTGTAAACTGTATCCCTTTCGGTAGGGGCTGCTGCCAAAGGAGATGGCTGATCTAATTCGACTTAAGTAGGAGAGGAGAATATTCTCTTGTGGAGGATTTTTCTTTGGGAGCTGGGGACTCTCTTTAGACTGGAATTTGTAGCATAAACTTTGACTTGACAAAGTCCTATCTATGTCATCCTCACAGGGGGTGAAAGACTGGAGCTCCTTTGAAGGAACAATGTCAGCCCAGATCTTCATTGCTTTTGAGTGCTGGATATGTATAACGTCCATCAGCAATAAGAGTCCTCATAAACTGAGCACTGAGAAACTCTTCAGTGAGATAAATTGGGGCATTAAGTTGCAGCTCTGTGATTGACTGACTTAATGACACTTAATTAGTTATTGCTAAGTGTTTTGCTGACTTTTCTTCCCCTCAAAGAAAATGGGATCTGATGTGTCAGGCAAATAAAATGCTGGAAGACTGTGGGATGAGGAAATTACCATCATCTGATGGAACTAAAACTGTACTCTCTGCATTCCTTCTGTAATTATACCTATTAAAGAAGAGTCTTTGTGCAGCAAGAAGGTCTAATTAAATCACCACCAGGAGAGAACTTGTCAGTTCATGGTGTGTTAAGCCCCTAAGAGACCATGGGATAACCTGGCCAGAAGTCTCTGGTGGCCCTGGGGAAGGCTTTCATGCAGTCCTCACAGTATGCAAGGCCTATTCCCACGAGGACTCAGAATGAGTGTTGGCTTTGAGGGTCACAGCTGGTCTATCCCACCTCATCTTCTGTCTCAGACTGACCACTTAAGACTCTGGTGGTACAGCAGCTTTTGCCAAGTGCCCTTGGCCACCTCCTCATCCACAGACAGCCTCCTGTCCTGGTGGCTCTGGCTGCCCTGGTGTCACTTGAGCAGCAGCGGGAACTGGTTTCTCCTACCTGCACCAGTCAGAGCATCTGCCCTACCTCTGCCCCCCTGGGCAGCCGGGTTTCTACAGGCAATGGCTCCTGCTGATCCCACCCAGGCATCTCTCTCCTTAGAGCACATTGCTACAAGGGCCTGCACAGACCTGTGGTCAGGCTGTTTTGGGCTTTTCCATCTTCCTGGCAGGTCAGGGCAGATGGACACTGGTGTCATGCAGAGCTATGGGTTTTCTTATGATGCCCAATTCCCTCCATCTTACATTCCTGCCTGGGGCAGCAGCACTGGTTACACTTGCCACAGTGTGTTGTAGCATGCTCTGAGACCAAGCCACACCTCCATGGGACAGTCCAGAATTTGAAAAGTTTGAATTGAAAAAGACCTATTCAAAGTCATCTAGTCCACAACCCCCTTGCCACAGGCAGGGCCACCTTCAACTAGACCAAAGCCCTGTCCTGCCTGTCTTGAACAACTCCAGGGATGGGGCACCGACAGCTTCTCCAGGCAACCTGTTCAAGTGCCTCATCACCCTCATTATTAAAATCTCCTTCCTCATATCTAATCTAAATCGACTCTTCTTCAGCTTAAAACTATTGTCCCCTGTCCTATTGCAACAGTCCTGCTAAAAAGTTTGTCGCTATCCAATGCAGCTCCTCTAGCAGTGACAAATGATCCTGAGGGAGCCTGGTGCCTTCTTTTAGCTTCTGAGGCAAGGGATGCCTGGACTGGAGCACGCTGGCAGCAAAACTGATGCTAAAAAAAGCCATGAGAGGTTATGAAGAGTTTCAGGTGAGAAAGTACTGGAAGAATAATGTGCAGAAAGTTGCATGGGGTCAGGTCCCCAGCTGCTAGATGAACATCTTGGGAGCACTCTTGCTGCATTTTGCAGTCTACATCATCTTCCTCAGACATCACGTGTGCCAGGAGTCAACATGACAGAAGAAGAGATTCAGGCACAACTGGGTCAGAGACTTGCAAGGCCCAGCTTTGTTGGTAACACTGGTTTGGCAAGCTGTTGGAGCTGCAGAAGGATTTATTGGGGAATCCTCTCTTTCTGCAGGAGATGAAAAATACAGCTGGTCTCTAACAATAGAGTGGGATATAGGTAGGTGTCCTGAAACTGAGGTGCTTGGCCCTGAGACACCTCAAAGCCTTTGTGCCCTAGGAGTGCTTCCTGCAACTCAGGGTCAGCACCACTAAATAACATCCTTTCTGCTTTGTACTGCTGCCTGCCAAAAGGCATGGATTAGGGTAGCAAAGAAACCTGGTGTACGTGATAGCAAGGTCCTGCCAAGAAACCTGGGAAACAAAATGACTCTACCAGTGCACCTTGTTTGGGCAACACTCCCCTCGTATGCCAGAACTAAATGCAGAACTTAAGCCCAGGAAAATCAGGAGAAGAACATGCACAGAGAGGCAGAGCCATCTTGCTGAAAACAGCAGTTAACTAATAGATGTTGTGGTGAATTGAGGCATTTCTCTACTCCTCTTCCCAGTGTCCTTCCAGGAGTCATCAGTGCCATCACTGCCGCATGGCTGGGAGTAGGATTGACATAGGCATGGCTGGCTCTCACACATCCCTGCTGCCTTGCACCCATGTCCTGCTCCAGCTGTCATCCAAAATCTGGGCAGTGGGTAGGCCCTTCCTCCCTCTTTGAGGAAGGAGCTCTTCAGGGGTTGTGCAAGGGCCTCCCCATGACTGGCAGCAGCACATTTCTATAGGCTTCCGCCGTGTTCTTTACGTCTCAGCTCAGACTGTGCTGCCGATCACGTCCGCCCCCAACGCCCCGCTGGCAGAGCTATCTGTGGGTTTTATCGCCCAACAATGCGTGCAATGTTATTGTGCTAAAAAGAAAACAAAGGCTAATCCATTTTAAATTAAAACAGTGCCCCAGTGTCATGCAACTGATGCAGACATGGTCTGGCAGGGCAGTCCTGCTGGCTCCACAAGGGCCTCACCCCAGAGGTGCCGGGCTGTCCACTCTGCTCCCAGCTGACCTCAGCCACAGCCTCCAGGCCAGGGAGGGGGTTGGGGGGAGCTGTTTTTCCCAGGCCCTGCTGCTCAAAAACCTCTGGGCTCTCCGGTCTCCTAAAATGCTCCATCACTTTGGCTGGCAGGTGGAGCATTGCCACATGTCAGAAGTCAGCAGCAGATAGAAACCAGGGAAGACAAAAACATCTGGGACCTGATAGGACATAGCTGATAGGACAAGAAGAAACTGCAGCAAATTGCACCAAGGAAGTTTTAGATTGGATATTAGGAAAAATTTCTTCATCGAAAGGATGGTCAAACAATGGAACAGACTGCCCAGAGGAGGGGTGAATCACTGTCCCTGGAAGTGTACAAAAACCATGTAGATGTTGGCACATAGGGTCATGGTTTAGTGGTAGATCTGTCAGTGTTAGGTTAATGGCTGGGGTCAATAATCCTAGAGGTCTTTTCCAACCTAAATTATTCTATGGTTATATGAGACTACAAAGCCTTTACCAGGTCTGCCTTGTGGTTTATAAAGTCTCAAACGAACTGAAGAAGAGGTGAGCATGGATGTGGTCTTTGAAAAGCAGGGCACTGGTCCTTTCAACCCAAGAGACCATTTTTTGGCTATATTATTTTTGTTCTAAGAAATTAGTTTCTATGATGGCCCCTCACAGATGCACTGGTCACCAGGTAACATTACAGAGTCTGCTCAGGAGGCAAGGCTGGTCCTGGGGGTGCTGCCTATCCAGAGCTTTTTCCCAGCCCTTTTCTATCGTGATTTTGTTTCCAGCTGAAGCATTCATGAACACTGGCAACAAATGTGCAGGGAAGACCTGTGGTGGTCACACCGGGTTGCATGGTAGAAAGCAATGCTTTGTGGCTGTGATAAGCAGGCTCACCTCTGCCTTCACTGCATCCCTGAGTCTGGCAAGACAAATAAAGTTTCATCCCATTGTGATGAGGGACATGCTATGCCCCACTGTGCTGGGCAGAGCTGTTTGGCTTGTTTGGTATATAGGTCTTTTATGTTTGCACTATTGTGCAGCAGTCACGGGTCTAAGCTTCGCTCAGTAACTGTCACGTGGCAGAGAGTCTTGCCAGTGGGAGCTGTGGCTGCCTGTCCCTTCTGAGATCCCTGCCTGTCTCTCCTCTGCTGCTTTGCCACTGCAAGCAGGGGGGCCTGATCCCCCAGTATGGGCATGGGTTAGATCAAGCCTAGCACATGCTGACAAGACCTTAAGATCTGTTAGGTTTTTATAAGCCTGATCCAGGCCATTAATCTAAATGGCCGTGAATAAAACCTCATTTGTTTGTGTGCTGCACCTCTCTGCATCTGACCAGTGCCCTTCTGAGGAAGATGCGGCCCCTGTCCTGTGGGAGGGTGTGTGCTGCAGGCACTAAGGCATGGAGAGGATGGATGTGGCAGGCTGGACCTGAGGACTACAGGGGAAAAGCTGTGCTCTGCTGGGATGTGCTGCCTCAGGGAAGACTGTTCAGCACTATGTTAGACCCTCATGATTTCTGTATGGCTTTCTTGCTCTCTTCTCCTGCGTCACAACTCTGCATTTGTGAATCTGACTTCCTTTTCTTCAGCCTGTTTGCCTGCTCACCTCTGAAAAGGATGATGTTTAAGAACAGATGTGAAGGAGTGGATCTCCCTTGACCCTGCAGTACCCTGACCTGCTATGTATTAAAGAGACATCCTGCTTTCTCTGGGCTTCCATGCGAGTGGCACCAGAGAAACTCAGGGCACTCGGGCTTCACAGCTCAGCTTCTGAGGATGTTTGACACTGGAGCAGCTCCATCCCCCTGTGAAACACCCTGCTAGGATGAATGTCAGGAGCTCTGCAGAAATTGGCTCTAGCTGGAGGTAGTCTCTGGTTTGGATATTAATACAAGGGCTCTCTAGCAAAATTCCAGCTGTGTTTAAAGTGAGGATTTGCTGTGAGGCCTGAGTTACCTGGATCTCTTTGAAAATACGGCACATGAAAGACAAGCATGTGAGCAGGGAGCAGGGTAGGCTTAGGAAATAAAGTTTTTTCTTTGGAAATCCAGATATTAGAAAATAGTATTGAGTGTAGAAGCAGAATGGTATGAATTCCTTTCAGGGTACTGTGCCAGAAGGAGCTAATGATTTTTCAGAGAAGGATGAAACAGAATGAATTGTAGAATGGTTTGTGTCAGAAGGGACCTTAAAGATAATCTCTTTCCAATTGCCCTGCCACGTGCAGGGACACCTTCCACTAGACCAGGTGGCTCAAAGCCTCATCAAACATGGATCTTGGACCATCAGTGGAAAAAGGGAAGAGATTCCTCCTCCTTAAACAGTGTTGGTGAGGCTGCAGCTGATGTAAAGGGTCCTGTGCTGGTGCCCAAATCTTTGAAATAACCTGGATGGAAAATTGAAGAAGCCACTGGAAAAAATTACAGACTGCTCAAAGGCTGGAAAAGTGTCCTCTAGAGAAAAAATTAAAAGGGTTCCGTTTTATTCATTTGTCAAGGTGGGTAATGAGAGGTTCCTATGGAACGATATAGGGAGTACAAGAACTGTTCAGAATCCTGGACTAGAAGCACTGCGGAACAAGAAGAGTAGAGCAGAGTGTTAGGTCAGACTACTGAAAGACAAATACAAATCATGTCATTTCAACACCCATTGGAGGAGAATTCTAAGGAAAATCCTAAGTCCCTCTAAGGTTTTGAACTCTGTTGTTTGAAGGTTTCTGATGAAATCATGTGTTTCCCAGAGGCAAACACTGAATCATGGACAAGCCTTCAGGCTCAGTGCCAAGGTGTTTGGGTAAGGTAGAATGGCCTAGTGAGTCTTTTGGCAGCCCTAACCTGCCATGGGGCTATCCTAGTTTTTATTCCAAGTACCATGTATTTCGTTTTAACTGCTTTAGGTCACAAGATGCTGTTGCAAGAACTCAGGGCGGTGATTTTTAGCTTGCTGTTCCACAAATTCCCAATTCTTTAGGTAATTGGCTTGTAGTCTTATGACCCCAACAGTGGCTTTGCTACTCCTTTCTGAAGAAGCTCTTAAGGAAAAGTCACCACGCACTACAAAACACAGTCACTCCTGATGTGAAAGGTCTGAGTAGGCCTGATTAAGACCAAGTATCTTCTGAGCAGTGAAAACATGTTTGGTTTCTGGGCATATAGAGTTTGCAGTATTGGGGAAATTTCATCAGAAAGCATTTCACAACTTTCTGTAAATTACTCACAAGATCCTCAGCTCTGCTCATTTCTTATTCATTGAGATATTCTTTGTTCTTCCCTAATGCCAGCTCACAACAGCGGGGTAGCTTGGTCGTTTCCTGTGACTGTAACACAGCTCAGAGCCACTTGCACCAGTCACTGCTTGCTCAATTTAAACATGCAAGGAACTAGCCTGAGCTAATGGTCATAAACATTGTTTCTTAGATGTTGGGAAATGATTGTACATAGACTGGTTACAGAACATAACCTTATACCAAGTGATAAAAGTCTCATTACACAAAGTGGAAGGTTGAAAATATTTACAGTCATGATCCTTAACTTCAAGGACAAAAGCGAGAGAAATACGTTACAGGAACTAGTTAATGAAGTCACCTGGACTGAGAAACATGAGGACTTGGCATGGAACAAAGAGCGCCATGGAATTTTTAGTTCGCTCAGTACAAAAACCATCTGAAACTTGTGTCCTGAATAATGTGTAAATATTTTAGGAGGTAACTCCAGCCCTCAGTAGTTGTACATCTATGGTGAATGACAATGAGAATGAACAAAGCTAACAACAGTAAAAGTGGTCAATCAACAAAGAATGCTGTGACTTGGAGGTCAAGATGCACATGGAAAACTTGAGAATAGCTCCTGATTGAGATCCTGCGGAGGAAACTTTTAACCTTCAGCTAAAGGGTCTTTAGTTGTGTCTGGAGAATGGATAGGCAGAAAGAGATTTACACACACAGAATTACACACAGAATATTATGAGTTGGAAGGGACCCACAAGGATCATCTAGTCCAACTCACCATCTAACACCTGTACAGAGACCAAACGCACACCCCAGAGTGGTAACACAAACCTAGTTCCCTCACAGTCTAGCAGGCCACTCTGAGCCGGAAGNATGGTGATAGGTAATAGGTTGGACTTGATGATCTCAAAGGTCTTTTCCAGCCTTGTTAATTCTGTGATTCTGTGTGATTCTGTGATATTTGAAGGAGAGAGGGAGAACCGCAGAGAGGAGATGGCCCTGTGTAAAGACTAAAAATCAAGTGTTAGTGGGCAAGTATCCACCTCCACAGTGTGAGGTATGGGAACAAAGCAGAGGGCAAAACAAAAGCCACCCCATGCAGTGAGCTAAGTCCAGAGTTTACAGTACTCAAATGGATTGCGAATCACAACTCAAGAGGTGAAAGAAGCAATAGTTGGCCGAAAGGTCTGGTGTCCAGCTGAAGTGGAGCAATGAAAGAAACTAATAAAGCTATTTTTCTTTCAGGGACTGTGATATCTTTGGAAGATGGAAAGTTATGAAATGAACAGGAAGAAGAACAAAAAGGAATATATATTTGTTGCAATGTTTTTGGAGCATGCTAGTCTAGATTCTCTCTGGAACAAGGAAATGTTCTGGGTTCCTTTGCCAGAATTTCAAAAAGTTTTAAAAGTAGTTTCAAAGATGAAATTTACAATTGTATCAAGACTGTAAAGATACAATAAAAAAGGGGGCAATAATGAGTTACCTTAAGAAAAGAGGTCCTGTGCAGTAGAGAAGGTACTACTTAGATGCACTGAAGTGGGTTTTAGGACCCACATTCATAAATACTGTCATCAGGGACCTCCACAAGGGGGAAGAACATGCCACTGACACAAGTAAGGGAAACACTGCTATGCAGATGAAAATCAAATTATTGCAGCAGGGGTATAAAGACTGCCTCTAGCATCATGAGAACACATATTTCTTAGTGCTGATGAGCTGCTAATAGCTATTCCGTTAGAAATTACTGTACGAAAACAAAAAAGAGCAGAGCAGGCAAACCACCTGATTGTGTACTTACTGGGAGCATTTTCACATGTGGTAAGAGAATAGTTTTTCAGATAGATTAAATACGTAATTCAGCTTTTGTACATTTAGAAAAGGTTAATTAAAATTTGAAGAGGTGCAAAGGAATCATGAGAACTGGAATAGAAGGAGCACTGATTTTTTTTGGACAAGTTAAGCTCTTTCACACTTCTGTCTAAACTTTGAAAACACAGTTTGAGAAGGGATGGAGTTGCTGCCTGTAAATATATGAGGGAACAAATGCTACCAAAAGGACTGCCTTCATATAGGAACAAATAAATACATTTTAAAAAAAATTCAGAGAATGTTCATAAACAATAAGGTGTTTTTGCCTTAGGTTTTTCTATGCCCAAGAAATCACAGGGCAGAAGGAGGACCACTACTTTCCAAATGTAACTTGATCAGGTCATGAGGAAGGCTACGAAGCTGCTTTTTAACAAAGGGGGATCAGACTCAGTGCCCAGACAAGTGCTGTCCGTCCTAATTTGCACATAGCTATAGGTAAACTCTTACTCTGTTTGCTGCAGTTAGAAAGATTGATGTATTCACTGTTTAAGAGACATCATGGCGCAGCTCAGTGCTCTTGAAAGTGCTTGCCAGCTCTGAATCTCCACATTTTTGTCCTGCTGGGACAACATTATAGCTGATGCTTTCCAACAGCTGCTGGGGAACAGGCTGACACAGGAATACAGAGGCTCCTATGTAGACCGTGCCTAAAGTCAGATTTTCTAATTTACAGAATTTTTGATATTTTGAAACTCAGATTTGGAAGCAAGCCCCTTAAAATTAAAATAAAATTCAGTTTCCTATTATTCAAGTTATTTTTACCAAGACAACAATGGATGTGTGACTATTATACATTATAAATGCATTTAGAAACACAAAAATATATTTTAAATCCATCTGCACTAGAGTTGCTGGAATTCATAACTCCATAGCAGCTAGCATACCACAGGAATTGCCCTGGCCCAGGAGCTCCTAGGTCAGCTGTGTCCTTTGGCTACCTGCTTCCTACGGTTTGTTTAAGGAGAAGAGCAGACCAGGATCTGGATAGACTGGGTCTAGAGCCCCATAGCACAGGTGGTGTGTTACTCTAAAATTAGGAACGACTATCCTAGAAAATCAAGGAACAGCAACAAGCTAATTAACATTCTTACCTCAAAATATTCCTTGTTATCCTACCCTTAGGCGCTGAAAGTTGGTTTTTCATTGGAGACAAGTTGTGCACTGCCATGATGGAGGGCTTGGGTGCCTGATGGTACCAGCACAACAAATGGACAGATGTGTAAATTATAATAAAAATAACTGGAAGGAGGCATTTTTGGCAACTTTTGCAACTCCAGGGCAATCTAATATCACTACAAAGGAAAGATTATTATTTAGGGAATTCTAACCAAATCTCTGTAATGAAATAGGTACTAACTGCAGGTGCCAGTAGCTGGGATTCACCACAGTGAATGGCAGAGATCAGCCTGGTTTTGTTTGGAAGTCATCCAGGGAACTTAACTCTAAATTGTGAATAGTCACAACAGCAGTACTGATAAACTAGTGCCTTCTGTCGTTACATTAAAAGTAACAGACAATAAGCACTCAATAAGCTCAGGAATTCATTAGTATATCCCGTGGGAAAGGATTACTGGTACAAGTTTGAATCAGGCTCAGAGTGCCAAGATTCTTCTAGACATCCAAAACTTTCCTTAGCTGGAGTTAATTTTCCTGGGAATTATGTCTTTTTCCTGAGAATTATCCCTTTCACAAGCGTTTAGAGGTTGTCCCTCCCCACTGCACTGAAGCTAAAACAAGACCAGCCAGTGTTTCCAGAAGTACACCCACACTGTCTCAGCCTGGTGCATCTTGTGCTGCACAGGATCGGAGAAGTTCCCTCGTGTGCCAGTGTTATGTGCCTCAGGCTGGATCCATGCTGAGCTGAGCAGAGCTTTGGTGCTGTGCATTTCAAGATACACCTCACAGCAAAGCAGAGCACAGCACAGAGCTCTTTACAGGGGCCTGAATCCATCCGGTTGGATCGCCTCTGACATAAGCCTACCAGAGAATCCCAGGGGAGAGCTTTTGGTGAGGATATAGCAGCAGTGTGAACCTTCTACAGGAGAACAAATTGTGTGTGCTTTTATACTCGGCCTGCAAAGCTCATGGGATGGGGCTGTAGTCTACAACTCCCCGAATTCCCAGAAGGTGCATCCAGACCAAGTGCCCTGATGGAGTCACCTTCCATTCTAACAGTGTTCCCAGCTGCCAAGTATCATTTATACAAAAAAGGTGACAAAATTACACTTTGTATAGGTGGAAGGAAGACACATGCAATCACAGCTGCTGTGATGTGATAACCTCATCCTCGAAGAGCAATGGAGATGGAGGACAATGAAACCTAAGAAAGTCAGGGCGTCAAAGGTGACAGCTCCACATGCACTCCATTTGTGCAAAGTCAACACAGGCAACACAGGGCCAGCCTCTCTGGAGAAACAAGTAGAACTGATAGACCCAGGTGTGAGCTGGGAATTGTGTGGGGCTTGTCCAGAAAAAGGATCCAACAGAGCCTGTAATTCCTCTCCTGTATACAACTGCCTTCATAATTTCCCTTCAGGATAAGGACTGTTAATAAAATAATTTAAAAAAAACCAGGAATATGAGCAGAGGAGAGCATTGGAATTGAGCTCTATGGTTTGTTTCCCTCCACAGTCTTGTTGCCTTGAACCCTGATAAATGAGTATCTTCTTATCCCTTATATAAAGGTTCAGTTTATCTGGTGTTGTAAGGAAAAAGGTGAATCAGGATAAAGACTGAGTTGGGGAATGCATGAATCCTAGCTTTAGGTCACTCTTGAAGGCCGGGTTTTCTGGTCAGGCCAGGAGAGAGAGACCATCTCTTGCATAGCTCATGGCAGAAGCCCATAGTGCCAGGGTGCAAATGGTCAGTGGCTTGTGTTCCCAGCTACCAGTTTTTTGGCAGAGGTTCCCTCTGCTCAGCGCAGAATCCAGCCCCAGCCAGATCTTCTGTACCACTTGACAAATCTTGAGCCTCTTACAGGGATGGCAAGACATTCATAAAGGAGGATCTGGGATGACTAGTGGGTTGTGAAACAGCTGGGCAACACTGGCGTAGCAGAGTCGCAGAGACCATGAGGCATAGCACAGAGCTGGGACTCTGACAGTGCCACAAAGCAAGGCAAAACATCCTGTTAATTTGTCCAACACCTTTTTATGTGTGCACAAACTGCATGTTGAGGGAAAGGATTTCCCTCATTCCCTTCTGCAACACAAGAAAAAAATTTATAATTTTGGTTAATTGTGCCATAAATCCACTATCCTGGGAGAGTAAGTGCTCCTTCCCTGCTCTCCGATACAAAACAAGTTGGGGCATTACAGGCGCAGAGTTGATTCCACAGGCTGGGCAGCTATGCCTGCTTTTCTTCTTTGTTCCATGGAAACGAGCCTTGCTCTAAGCAGACCTGGGGCCTCCGTGTGCTGTTTCTCTTCCTGACACTTCTGTGATGGGAGAAACAAAACTGTGGACAACAACTGAGAAGAGGTTTAACCAAAAAATGTGTACAAGAGCAGGCTGGGTTGGCTATTATTTTGGTTTGGTTTGGTTTTTGTTTCTTAATAATCTGACACTTCACTTTTTTATTGGGAAGTGGTAAACTGACATCACCATGACTCTCTGGTCCCATCTGTGAGTTCCATTAGCTGATCCAAGTCCACCCTTGGTGCATCCCTTTGCATATACTGACACGAACCACAATCTGTTGCTGATGTGCCTGCTCACTTTTGGTGCAAAATCTTGTTCAAAGCTTTTTGGGGTCCTGTTGCACTATATACATTCAATGAACAACACTCACATGCAGAAAGACTTCTGCCCAGAGTCATGTCATCCTCTAGCCTCTAGTTTTTCTTAACTATGCATCAGTAAGAAGAGGGGACATGCGCTGCTGAGCGCCTCACCCACCCCTGAGGAGAGGAGACAGCCATGGCTGAGAGGTCCACACCTGAATACTGCAGGACCCATTGCTGCGAAGAGTGGATATCTATTGCTGAGAAACCCTTTTCCCAGGGGTCCCAAGACCATCACTGAGGAGAGGGGACAGGCATTACTGAGGGGTTCTTCATCCACTGCAGAGGAGGGGGAACATCCCTCACCCGCCACTGAGAAGAGGGGAGAGTCATGGTTGAGGGGTCACTAGGAAGAGGGGACACCCACTGCTGAGGAGGGTGGACACCCAGGGCTGAGTGATTCCAACCCCATCACTGAGGAGACTGGGCACCCACGGCTGAGTGATCCCAACCTCACCACTGAGGAGAGAGGATAGCCATGGCTGAGTGATCCTGACCCCATCACTGAGGACACAGGGCACCCATGGTTCAGGGGTCTGAGCAGCCGGATGGGCTCCCCTGTCCCCGCAACAGGGTCCACCGCATGTCCCGGCGGGGGACTTGGGTGGGGTAGGGGTACCCCGGGGGAGACCCCCGGGTTCGAGTCCCGCATCCTGCGGCTTACCTGGCCGGACCGTGCGGCTGCAGACTTTGCCTCCAGCCGCTATAAAAGGTAACGGAGGCGTGAGTCAGAGCCACCGCCTCCTCCCCGCCCGCTCTCACTTACGTGCGGCCGGGCGGGCGGTCGGGCAGGCACGGAGCCGCCGTCCCGCACCGCGCACTTACCGGAGATGAACCGCGCCGCGTTGAGGGTCTCGCTTCTACTCCCGCTCCTGCTCCTGCCCGCCCCGGGCCGCGGCAGCTCGGACAGCGAGAACGGACAGGAGCACGGCGCCGAGAACACCCCGCATTCCTCGGAGAAAGGTGAGTGGGGGTCCCCCTGTGCTCGGGGCACCACGAGGCGTGGGGGACCCCGCTGGTGCCCTCGGGGTCCCCGTGCACGGTGCGCCTCGGAGCTCGGTTTGGAGCCCCCAGTCCTTGGGCACCCTGATGCGTGGGGTGTCCTAATATTGAGTTTGGGGTCCCTGATGCATGGGGTGCCCTGATGAACGGGGTTCCCCTCCTTCATAGTTTCAGGATCCTTGATGCATGGGGCGAGCCAATTCAAGGGTTAGTGGGTTTGGGATGTCTGATATTTTGGGGAAGGGGGTGTCCCCAATGCCGGGGAGCTCTCCCCTTGCTTGGTTCGAGGGAGCGAGTGGGGAGCTGCTGTACCTCATTTTGCAGTCTTGTTAGAGCTCCAGGTGTGCCCCAGTGTGAGGTGTCCCCGTGGAACTGTCCCCCCAAGCCCCCCAGCATCGCCCAGCTGCGGGCGCTGCCCCCCCTCCCAGCACGTCCGTGCCTTTGTCCCTGCTCCCGCCAACTCCTTTGCGGCTCGACCGGCCCGACCCCTGTCCAGGGGCCGGGGGCTCTCGCTTTGTGCGCAGCCCTTTTTCCTCCCTAGGTCTGTCTTACATCAGACCAGGAGGCTCACGGCTTCTTGGGACGGGGGTATTAATGTTGTGCATCAAGCAGTGCCTTCTTTGCTCTCGGGGTTCGCCCGGAGATTCCAGCCCCGCACTCCGGTATGGAGAACGGCGGCCGGTCCCCTTTATCCTGCAGCACGTCTGCTGGGCTGTCCTGCAACCTCCTTGTCCCTCTGCAGCCCGACGAGGACGGGATCTGGCGCTGCTTGAGTGGGGCTGCCCCACGGCTGACGAGGGGGAGCAGGGGACGTGCCTCAACTCAGGGCTGCGGGGTGGTTTGTGCGCCTCCTCCTCCCTGTGAGCTCTCTTGCGGGTGGTGTGGGGGCTTTCAGGATCACAGTTTCAGGGGGAAAAGTCCCGGGTCTTCCTTCGCCTTTTCTTACTGGAGACCGTGGCGCTGTCAGCGCTCTGTAGGGATTTTGAGAGAGTGCTGTGGATTTGCTCGCGTGGGGCTGAGCGCTGCACTGGAGGATTGCTGACCCTGATTATGCTCCTTGCCCCTGCATTGCCCGCCGGTTTGTTTCCTGGGCTCAACCTCATAGCTTGTTCCTTGGTTTTCCCTCTGGTAGTCATTTGTCCTGACCTGTCCAGGACAGCTGCCCTGTAGTAAGGCCGGGAATTGTTTTGTGCCAGGAGCTGCATTTGTTATTGCAATGATTCAGTTTTCTTACCAAAGCCACTCTTGCCGAGATGAGTACAGGACAGAGAAGGGGATGTAGATGGTCCGTGCCACAGAGATGAAGTAACCCAGGCCACAGGGTGGGCGTTTATCATACCGGTGTGCTGTGCTGGCAGCAAGCAGCTGGACACCATGTGAGGCTTGGGCTAGGTGGATGGGAAGTCTGAGTTAGTGATGGAGATGAGGACAGGAGGTATCACGGAGGTGGGTAGGGAACAGACAACTTACTGTTACTGTTGTTGTACCAGTAACATACTGTTGTACCCATGAGAAGCAGGTCGTGGCTGGAACCCTCCAAGTCTTGTGCCAGGTGCCAGGAGCCACGTGTCTTGGTACCTCTGCCAGGTGATGAGCTGGTTCCCTCTTTCTTGAGGCCTGTGCATGAGGTAGGGCTGGTGGACCCAAGCCCTAGGAACTCGGCACAGTCCTAGGTGTTGCTGCTGAAGCTTTGCCATGGTGTTTCTCACTGAGAAACCTCTGGCTTGCTCAGAGACCTGAGTCCTGTGTTACCGCAGCCTGTTTCCTCTCCCTGCCTACACTTAAATGTGTCTTGCTCTGTGCCCTCTTTTTGCTCATTCCTTGTTTCTTTCTGCTCATTCCTTTTCCTCCATCTGAACCTATTTTTCTTGCTTAATACTCCTTATTCATCTCTTTCCTCAGCTCCAAGCACTGATCTGTCCTCTGGGATTTCCCCATTTTTATCCCTTTTGTTGGAATAGCACTTTGTTATGCAGCACTGTGATTGTTTCCTCTTTCGCCCAGCGCTTGCTGGGGCAGCTGAGTTGAGAGTGTGCAGGAACATGCCTTGAAGTAAAGCCTGCCCTATGCTTTCCTCCACCCAAACTCTTGCCTCCCTCAGGGTGAGCTGACATAGTCTTGGACCCCAAAGGCCAAGCAGTCCTCCCACAGGAGAACAAAGAATAATCCCTAGGGTGACCTGATTAAAGCCCGATCCCAAAGGCTTGCAGTGGGTCAGAGTTTATAAACGCAAAGGGGCTTTAATGCAGGCAGGTTTGGGAGGGATCAGTGCTGCCATGGCCAGCACATGGGGTGGTATTCTGAAAAGACATAGGTGCTGCATGGGTTCTGTGTCTGGATGGAGAAACCAGGTCTGAGGTATGGCTGGGATGTACAGCCCTCCCATAAACAGATTTCCTGTGGGGCTTGGCCAAAGGATCTTTGAGTTATGCACCCACTCCGCCAAGAGTCTGCCCAGACCCGGCCATGCTTGTGCCAGGCTTGCCGCAGACTGATGTGGAGAGCTGGCTGTGGGCAGTGTGAGCACAGTGGCACAGCCTGGGTACCCTGATCAGGTTATTGCTTTCAAGGGACATGGTGTTTGGCTGTCTTTTGCAGGGTGGGACCTGCCTGTTGTGGCTGGACCCTACTTTTGGACCTGTACTCTGTGCATCTCTGTGTGTCCTGGTCTTACTGGAAGGAGTAACACCTTGCTTACCCTCTTTTCTGGGCCATGAGCTACACTGCTCCCTCTGCAGCCTGGGTCTGATCTATAGGCAGAGCACAACAAGCTGGTCCTGACCTGTCATCTGCGAACTGAACTCATTCCACAGAGCTTGGACCCAGATGTGGCTGAGGGTTGGATCCCAGTGGAGAGAGGAAGCTCTGGCACGATCCCAGAGCTCCCTGTGGCTGAGCATGGGGCACCAGGTGCCCAGCCAATAAGAGACCAGGATGTTAGAGCTAGAAGTGATCCTGCTGCCCTGCCTGCCACACACAAGTCACTGAAATTCTAGAGTTCAAGGTGAGCAGGCAGCACCAATGGCTGTGTTGCTGTCACGCAGCATCCACGCTTTGAGCAGCACACAGGTTTTGGTGTTACCAGGTGCCCTGCAGCAGCCTCAGGTTGTGTAACCCCTAAAATGTTAAAAACTGAGGATAGGGGGTGCAGACATTTAGGATAAAACCTCTGCTTTCCTACGTTATTGCTTGGCTCTGCTGAGGATTCCCTCTTGGTCTGTGTAAATGATCCTGAGTCCTTCAGGGACACAGTCCATTCCTGTGTGCCCCTGGTGAGGTCTCCGGTGAGCAGCTTGCTGCATCAGTGCCTTTCCCGTGTGAGATTTGTAGTAGTCGGTGGTTGTGGTGGCTCCTCATCCTGCCAAAAGCTGCTCCTACCCCTCCTCCCTGGCTGCAGGACATGCGGAGCAGCACACTGGTAATGGCAGCGTCTGCCTGAACTCGGCAGGAAAGTGTTGTTGGATGGTGTTGGATGTCAAGGAGGGAAGGGAGCTGGCACTTGCAGTAGTGCCTGTATCCCAGAATGGGAGGGCTGAGTGGGAGCGAGCAACAGCAGGAGGAAGCACAAAGGGAGGGAGTGAAGCAGGGAAACTCGTGTGAAACTTGGCTGGATCTTGGTCTGCTGGGGAAAGGAGGTGGTGATTAATACTCAGGTGAAAGGTAGGAGCTCTGCGAGCATGAGCATAGAGGTGCTCTTACCCGCAAGAGCAGACATCTTCTGTCAGTACCCTTTTGTGTTTTCCTGCTGCGACCCTTCTTCTTGCATGTTCTCAGTGTGCTCATCACATGACCAAGGTTATTTCCCCCCTCGTTTTTGGGAGCGCTTTGCAGTCCCTGCCGATGCTGTGAGTGCCCAGAGATAGTGCAAGGCATGAAAAGAGATGCAGCACTCACTGGTGAGGTGAAGCCACGTTTGTTGTGGTGAGTGGCAGCAGTTCAGCAGAAAGGAGACCTGGCAGCATGCAAGTTTTTGAAAGAGAATACATGCTCCGGCGGGAAATGTGGGATCTGACTGAAATTATGTAAATCAACACTTGGGCAGGGCAATGAGTTAATGTTCATGGAAAAGGGCTTCAAGATTGAAAATGCCCCCATGTGGAAGGGATCAGAGTAGTGCAGAAGCCGGGGCAGATGCTGAGAGTCTGACCCACGCTTGTCCTGGTGCTCTCCCATAGTATTCCAAGAGTGTGCCAAGGGGACCCAACCGTGCACAGCGGGGCTTGAGAGATGCCTCTCCGAGGCAGTGGCCCAGCTGCGCCGTGACTTCGTCCAGATCCATAGGATGGGGAAACACACACTCAGATGGCTTCAGTGGATGGATAAGGGCTTCTGGGTTTTTCTGGTTCTGATGCCAAGACACCCCTGGGAAAGTTTGTTGTGTTGGGGCAGATAGAAGAACTGACACATGGCAGCCTTTGGGGTGCCTAAAGCTGCCAAGCTGAGCTGGTAGGAGGCTCCGAGGAGGTTCCAGAGCCCTCAGCTGTGGGAACAGATGTGTTCTTGGGCTATGTGGGAACCTGGGGTGGGTGGCACGGTGCTGACACAGCAGGGCAGGTGTCAGCACGGTGCTATTGCTCAATCTACGATACAATGTTTGAGTTGCTTTTTGTCAAGGCACAGTCTGTGGAGCAGAAAGTGGGGTATTGGGGTGGGCTGTGCCAGTTGCTGGCCCTTACCTGTGCCAGGACTGTCCCAACATGAGTGCTCCTTGCTGGGACTCCCTATGCTGATAGGTACTCTTGTACTGCAGGAAACGAATCCTGCCTAGGAATCAGCAAATGTGAGTCTTGTGTGCAAGCCATATCGACTTTGTGCAGATAGTGCCAGGAGAGCAGGAGCAGAGTGAGAAAATACATGGGGTGTTTCCAGAGGAGGGTCCATGTTCTCTGGATTTTGGTGCATAACCAGTGTCCGGGGAGCAGGTAACCTTTGTGTGAGCAAGATGAGTGGGATGAATGAATCTCTGCTTGCTGTAGCACAGTGGGATGCATCCCAGGGCAGTGCCATGAAAGCAGACATGGAGAGGACATTGTAGCCTGTCGCACATGTGTTCCTGCCTGGTGCAGGCAGCTGGGGCTTGCTTAATCCTCTGCTTGCTACTCCTTCTTCCTATGCCTTTGGGAATACCAGTGTCTGGGCAAGTGATTCCTGAGCATCAGAAATGCTGCAGAGGTGAGTCACCAGTGAAACTGGAGGGAGCCCCAAAATCTGTTCCCATCTCTGCATAGAACAGTGTCCCTAAACACCCCCTAGACCTTTCCAGACTGTTTTGGCTGTGGCTATCCACTCTTCTTTCTGGCAGCAGATGCACCAAAGACCCCCAGTAGTACCCGTGCCTGATCCTTCCTGAGCTCCAGGCTGAGATGAGCCCCTGCTGGGCTTGGGGCCATGCTTAGGACATCTGGGCCTGGGAAAACTCATCTCTTCCTTTCTCACCCCTGAGCTGGAATTCACTCCTATTAATAGCCCGTGGCTGTCGATAGCTGTTGTCAGGGGCCGGAATGCGGACCAGAGCAGTGCCTGCTGGGCCCCTCCTGCATCCTGGCCAGGCTGGCAGGCAATTGGCCCCACCAAGGGACAGAGATGATATCAGGGCTAGACTGTACCTGTTAAATGTTGCTCCACGTCCTTGCTGCTGTATGAATGTCCCACTTTGCCCCAAACCTTTCCCAATCTGGCTCCCTCTGCTCCTGCCCTCATGGGCTGGGGTGTGCCAGCAACCAGTCTGCCGTGATGAGCGTGCTGGTAAGGACAAGTCAGAGGAGGAGCCCATGAATTACCTGTTGTGCCAGTCAGAGCAGACGTATTAGCTTTTGGACCATGTTTTCCTGGTTGTAGCGAATCTGAGCCTTGCCTACCTATGCCTGGAACTGGTTGCCTAGAAGGGCTGGTGACAGCCAAAGTGTTTGGCTGGGGCATCTGAGAAGAGGCTCTTGTGTACTTCTAAGGCCAGCTCCAGTGACATCCCAGGAATCCAGGCTTTGCTGGCAGCTCTGCAGGAGAGCGATTATGGGAGGGCCAGACTGTTGAGTACATTTGTATCCTCAGGACCTGCCCAGGAGGGCTTTACCCCCTCTAGATCTGCACAGCGGGCACACTACCTGCTGTGGGAAGCCCAGGGCACATCCTGCCCTGGTGTAGCCACTGTATGCCCCATAGGTGACACAAGACCTGAAGAGGCCTGGGATGTGTCTTCCCTATCCACCTTCCTGCTTTTGCTAGGGAAAGGATTTTGCATAGCAGGACCCTTATGCAGCTCTGTGTTGGCATTTGTGTGTTCAGATGAGTTACAACAGGAGGCTGCTGGGACGGAGCTGTGTTTGACCTGGCGCATTTTCCTGTGGCAGTCTGTCCCCATGGTAGAGGCACTCACTGATGTGAAGAGAAGGTTTTGATGTTCCTTTGCTTCCTATGCTGTGAGTCCCAGGAATGCTTTCCCCAGTGGGAAGAGGGTGTTTGCATGGTGCAGTGAGTGCATCTGGCAGCCCAGACTCCTCACGATGTGGGAGCTGCACTTGTAAAGTGTCTTATCTTGGGGCAATGGGAAACTTTGGCTGCTCCAGATTAGCTGCCAGAGCGTTAGTATACAGCTCCCTAGTGACAGAAGCCAGTATCTCTGATTTTTATTTTATAAAGATGATGACAAATGTTGATCCCTGAGGTTTTCCCTCTGACTGACAACTGCGGGGGACCTTGCCCTGCTCCAAGGAGGCAGTGCCCTCTGGGAGCATCCTCTTTGCCAGGATAGAGGAAGGAGTGGGAAATCAAAGGCAGGGAGGGGGATTGAAAAGAGAGACCTGCTGCTGGGGCTGGGAGTGCTGCCTAGTAGAGGTGTATTTGCTGACAACCTTTCCCTTCCATTCATGTGGTTTTTTTCTTTTCTTTTTTTTTCAAGGCCACAGTCACTGGAGCTATGAAGGTAAATACCCTGCAGTTACTCCTGCTTTTTTTCCTACCACTTGGTAGATCCTGGGCCTGAGCCAGCTGTGGTTAATGATTATAGTGCTCGGGTGCACAATCCAGGACTCACCCTTCCCTCCTGCCTGACCCTAACACAGTGCCTGAACCCGTATGTGGCTGGGCTGAAGAGCCAGGGTTGCTCTGATTTCAACAGGAAGCAGCAGCTCCAACGAGGGTTTCCCCAGCCCCTTGGGTGCAGGGTGGGGGGGGCATGGCCCTTGGAGCAGGACTCCTCCCTGAATGGGAGCTTCCCTGATCCTGTGCCAAGCGGGGAAGCTGGCTGGGCTCTCCAGGCAGGACTTGCAGCCCATGCTAGGACTTTGTCCTGCCTAGGGATTAGCTTGTCTTCACCTCTACCCTCTGTAACCCTCCCTCCCCATTCTGCCCGGTCCTGCCAGGCCTGGGGGGCTTCTCCACAGCACCCATGATGGACATCACCACAGTCCTACCACAAAGGTGCAGTTGCTACTGCACCACCGCTCTGGGGTTTGGCTCAGACCTGGTAATGCCCAGCTACATCTTTACAGGGGTCCTGCAAGTGTCTGGCTTGGGCACAGTCCTCTGCAGTGCAGAGGGAGGTTTCTGGAGCATCAGCCATGCTTAACCTAGCTGTGACACTGGGGACAAGTGGCCATTTCGGCAGTCACCCCAGGTATGTGAGCTGGCCCTTTGCCACAGAGCTCAGCAGCACTGTGGTACCTTGCTCGAGTGGCATTGTGGGTGGCACCGGACAGAGGCCGGGCTGTGCAAGGCAGAAAATGTGTGATGAGCTGCAGGGCAGCAGCTCCATAGCCTTCCAAGTCCACTTGTAAATGATCTTTTTGCGTTCTTCCTAAACACCCCAAAAATAGACTTTCCTGGCAGCTTACCATGCTCCGAGACCTTTCCCAATACAGCTGCATGCAGTCATGTGGTGACATAGAGCTGCTCCCAAGCTAAATTAATGGAAGCTAAACTTACGTGCATGGATAATTCCCTGGCGAGTGCCTGTCCCCTTCCCCACCAAGCCCCAAACCTTCCTTCAGGTGGTCTCCTTGCCTGGGTGATCTCCCTGACACTCTCTTCCTTCCTTCTTGCACCAGACTTGGAGCACTGGGGTACAGACTACCCACACTGCGGGGACACCATGCAGTCACCTATCAACATTGCCACAGCTCACACCATCTTCAGCCCCAACCTGCGGCCAATTCAGCTCTCCGGCTACAGCCTGCCCGCCAACAAGAAATATGTTCTGAAGAACAATGGGCACACAGGTGGGTGGAAAGGCACAGGCAGAGGCAAGGAGCACAGGCAGAGGCAAGGAGCACAGGCAGAGGCAAGGAGCACAAGAAGAGGCTGCCCAGGCTCTCCCAGCAGGACCAGGTTTCTCTGATGTCCTCCCCCTGGGCTCTGAGGAGGCTGTCTTGCAGGCTGCAGTCATGTTGCCTTCAAGGCCAAAAGGGAAGCACTGGGCTGTTGAACCTTTACAGCTCCATGTGTTTTCCTGAGTGAGGGGAGAAACCTGGAGATGTCCAGAACCTTTGGGAATTGAATCTAGAAATTTGTTAAACTACACATTTCCTTTAAAAATGGATTCTGATGCAGGTTTGCAGACACTGATTCCTCCTCTGCGACTCAATTTCAAAGGATTCGTCAGTCTCTGGATGTGACTTAGCCTTTAAGTTACCTTCACCTTTCTCTTAGGACACAACTTTAACCAGCTTCTCTAAGTCTGTGCTCAAGGATGCTATGTCACTTTCATCAGTCTTTTGTTTCCATTCCCAGTTTTAGAATGTGTTTTGGAAAATATGGATGCAACTTAATTCACGTTATTTTAGTATCAGCCTTGCCATGCCAGATTTGGAGGAAAACCACATCTTTCCATTCATCTCCCCATAGCTGAGGATGGTTAGACCTGGTTGCTACTAGCTTTTTCTAGGAGCAAGGGGAGTGTTTTGTGCGTGCTGGTGTGTGCCAGTCCCTAGGCTAAGAAAAGGTTGTGGAGAAGGGGACTTAGGAACTTGCTGGCAGTGAGATAAGGCACCTGCTTGCCCTGATAGCTAGTGAGTTGTAGCTGACCTGTGTATACAGCAAACTTGACAGGTCAGACTCGCTGTGCATGGTCAGATCAGCTGCATGGTGCATGCACAGAGCTCTATATTGTGGCCTCCTGCCCTAACGTGCCTGTGGAGTTAAACCAGTTGAACTCAGTAGTTGCTATTTTAGACACCCTGGCATCTGGTGTTGCTTGGTGTTTAGAAAAGCAGACAGAGCATTTTCATTGGGCAAGGGGGAAGCACTTTCTCACATGCCTATAAAAATGCCTTTTATTATTATGGCTACGACTGGTCTGCTTTGTGAAAAGCCATAAATAAATAAAAAGTTGCAAGTCCAGTAAGATACTTATACAGTTACTCATTTTGGTAATACAAAGTGTATATGCTGTATAATCTTTTCAAAGGGCCTGAAAATGACTCAGGTAGCTAGGAGGAATAAAATGACTTAGCTATACAAAAGAAATGTAAAAGCAGATAAATTCGCAGGGAGGGAGCAGTCTCCACTTCCTGTGTTTGAGTTTTCTATCTCTGAACCCAGTGGCAGGGAAATCAAGATTGCAAATGACTCATCACAGCCCCGTTATGCGCCCTGAATCTTTGCCCTAGCTTGGTGATGTGACGAGGGGGCACTTCACCTATAAAGGAGAAAGGAAAAAATTAGATACTGAAAATAAAGAAAAGGTGCTTAGAAGGATAGGACAGCCTTTCTCACGGTTCGGGGATGCTCCTGATATTTTTTCCACATCTTTAGATTTGTCACACTCCTGCATGAGTTCAAAATAGCTGGATAAACCACACTGAAGTAAAAGCAAATACAAGGATGAATTTACAGTATCCAAAGAGGCAAAAAATTTAGTTCTAAGTGCTTCCAAAATATTTAATGCTTCCATGCCTCCAGCTCCAGTGCTGTCAGACAATTGCAGGCTGCTTCATTTGAAAGGCACCAGCTCACCAAGCACCACAGCTCTTAGTCCAGTCACTCTGCTCTCATAGATATTCACCACTCTGCCAATATCTTTCCCTCTGAATTTTGTCCATGGTCTTTTTATATTATTCTCACTTACTGAATAAATTGTTGGATAACATTTGGCTTGGAGCTGGCCCCAGGAGCCTTTGCAGAGAGGTTCTTCGCTTCCCAGCATTTTCACAGCAGCTGTTTTTGAAGTTGATGTACTTGCTGCAGTATCCTACAACCTGAAGTCAAAAGCTGAACCCTGCCACATCGGCAGACTTGCCCATAGCTTCATGAAAGATGGAAAGCAAGTTTTTTTGTTACAGCCAATTTCCACAAGCCCAGGGTGACTATTTCCTTTGAGACAATTCCTGTGCAAACCTGAAGGATCGACTGGGCTTTGTGTTTTACTGACTGACTTCTTCCTTCTGCCACTGCAGTTCTCCTCGAGCTGCCCGAGTCACTGGCCATCACTGGTGGCTATGCCCAGCAGTACCGAGCTGTGCAGCTGCACTTGCACTGGGGCTCCCCGTCAGAACCTGGCTCAGAGCACACTGTCGATCGGCGACGCTTTCCTGCGGAGGTAGGGAGCCCTTGTTGTGGGGGATGCATCCTTTCCCTCGTGATGTTGGGCAGGCAAGGCACTGGAGGGCTGTCATGCTCCTCATCCATGGCTCTGGTTGTCACTGGATGAAGACTGTAACCCCTGGCCAGGATTCTGGGCAACTCTGCCGCAGTAGATTTCAGTGTGGAGGCCCAGCTTTGGTGGTAAGCCAGACTCATGCTGAAGCCTAGTCCTGGGCTGATGGAGCAGGAGCTGCAGTGGTCCCCAGGCTGGGGAAGCCAGCTCCCCTGGAGGCTCTGAGCAGCCTGCTTTGGGCTCTGCATGGACTGTTTACTCTGTACACACTGTCCTCTTGCTCTGCCAGGTCCCATCTGGTTTTATCCCTCCTTCTCCAACTGCTGTCCTCCAACTGAGCCCAGCTGTGCAGTATGAGCTGTATGCTGGGCAGAGTGCTGTTTTGCTGGCCCTGACTGGGGACATTTCTGCAGGCAGATCTTAATGCTGGCTGCTTTGAAGCAGCACATTTTTTTGGTCCCACCATCGTTTTCTCTTCCCAGGACGAGTGCTGATCATATGTGCATGCCTCTCCCAGCTCCCTTGCTTCAGCAGGCTGGAGCACCGTGGGGATGAGCATCTGCCAGCAGTGCCTATCCTGCATCAGGATTGCATGTTTCCCTTACAGATCCATGTGGTCCACTACAACACCAAGTATGACAGCTTTGAGGAGGCAATGGTTCACCCAGATGGCCTGGCTGTACTGGGAGCCTTTCTGGAGGTGAGTCCTACATAGCTCAGCAGGGGGAGGATAAGGCAGGGGTGGGCAGAGCGGGGTTCAGTTTTGGGGACTGGCAATGGTACAAATGCCTGTTGGAAGGAGAGAGAGAGGACAGAGCAGTCCTGATGAACTGAAGGGGTCACTGGGATAGGCTGCCTCTCACAGGAAGCGATACATCCCTGCTGGCACAGCCTTCACTGGCTCATCTTGCTTCAGCCCCTGTCCTTGCCATTACTGTGGAGTGTCTGTGTTGCAGGTTGGGCCGACAGAGAACCCATACTATCAGGAGATACTTGAGCATCTGTACAAAATCCAAGGAGTAGGTAAGGCCCTGTCCCACCTAATGCTTGTCTAAAGGGCTGCAGCCCAGCAGAGAAATCTACAGCATGGCAGAGCAAGGCTGCAACAGGTGTTTGCTGTGTATACGTGAGAAGGGGAGCATTGCACCATGGAAACAGCACTCCAAGGTGCCCTCTGAATTCACATGCTTTCCCCTGCCCCCAGGGCAAACACACTGCTCTTCATCCAGTGGCCACAGTGGCACATGCAGTGGAAGGCTGCCCCGCTGTCGCCCTGCAAGAGTTTGTACCTGTCTCGCTCCCATGGTGTTTCTTCTTCCAGGACAGGACGTCTTGGTGCCTGGATTCAACATTGCAGGTCTGCTGCCTGCCAACTTGAAATTTTACTTCCACTACAATGGCTCTCTGACTACCCCTCCCTGCTACGAGACAGTAAAGTGGACAGTCTTCAACCAGACCGTGCTGCTCTCTCGTGACCAGGTCTGTCAGGGCAATGAGCTCCACACTGGGTCTTTTCCAGACTCTCTCTGCAAGCGTGCACCATCTGTGCTGGTGCCCTGCAGCTCATCTGGCTCCCAAAGGTGGGAGAGGTGCTGCTCTGCTCACACTCTTCTCCTTCCAGATGTTAGTGCTGACAACGAGCCTGAGAAACGATGACAACAATCTTCTGCAGAAAAACTACCGGCCAGCGCAGAACCTCAACGGGCGGCGGGTGCTGGCGAGCTTCCAAACCACCCTCTCTTTGGTTAAGCACACTCCTGGTAAGGAATGTGTGAGCACACTCAGGCTGTATCCAGCTGCAGGGATACAGGGGGCAAGGAGCAGGCGTCAATGCTTTGTGTCTCTTACAGAAAGGTGGCATTTGCATGGGTTAGATCTGCCCTGACTTACAGAGTACTGGATTTGTAGTCCTGCTCTCCCCTGTTTCTGCACTTCATTCACCCTACCTGGGGAAGATTCTTTCTAGGAACTTATTTTATCTTTAGGCTTGCAGACATAACAGTAGCAGGACTAGGGCAAGAGCAAACAGCCAGGTGCTAGTATCACAGCCAGCTTCTTCAGTCTCAAATTCAACAGATAAAACTCAATAGTTGTCAGAGGTACAGATCTGTGGCGAGTACCCCTCATCCAAACCTTACAGGAGGGGCAGTACTGGGGACCCCTCCTGAAGGCTGTGCTCTGCCAGTGGGACCACACAGCCATCTTGGCCAGGCACACAGTCCCCTGCCTGAGGCAATTCTGTCTGCCTATGCTCTGTAAGTCCTTGAAGACCTTTCTTGCTTTGTGGTTTCCAGGAATGAGTAACAATTACCCTTAATCCTCCGGTGTGACTATCACACTGCATCACTGAATTTTTGCCCATTGCTGCCCCCTGAGGTCACTGGGGTTTTTCTGCTCAAATTCCTGATCATTTTCTGTTTTGATGGCCGTTCCTACACCATGTGTCAAGTTGACTAATAGGAATAGCACATGGGCTTGGTCCCAGGCCTCTGGGCAGTGCCTCAGTAACCACACACTGTGGTGCAGGGCACTTCCCTCACCATGCCACCTGCAGCCAGCTTCCTAAAGCCTGTAGGCTTTTAATCTCTGTGGTCTTCAGCCTGGCTACCCATGTGACACTGCATCAAATGCTTCACTGAAGCCAGGAGAGATAAAATCTACCACATTTTCTTTGTCTAGAATATCACTTATCAAAGAAGGATATCGGGTTAGGCTGGCATGCTCTATCTTTGGTAAACCTGTTAGAATCTTTTATCATATTTTCCATTTACCTCCAAGCTTTTCTTTTACCACTTTCTTGCAGAAGCTGTTCCAAAGCCTCCAGATGCCAAGGCTGGGGCGATGGGGGGAGTTGCTCATCTCTATTTGTTGTTTTTTTATCTTTTCCTTATTTGCTATTTCCATACAAAAATCCCCACAATAACAAAGCCACAGAGCTCTTGTTCCTGAACTACCAGCACAATGTCCCAGTACTCCCAGATGAGGCTGCTGGTCTCCTGCTGGATTGTGCACTCCCCACGTCAGTGACAGCTGCCTGCTTTACCCCTGGGGCCAGTGAGCACTGAGATGGAGTGCTGTGAGGCCACATCTCGTTTTGTTTGCCACTGCACCTTCTGTGCCCACCCTTGTTGATCTTTTCCCAGTCACCCCCAGTTCAGGATAACTGCTCCTGTCCCCGGTTGCTGGGTGAAGGCATTGGCGTTCCCACAGCTGGATACAGCCCACAGATAGTGCCACTCTGTGTGCAGTACCTGAGCCACGTACAGATGATAATGCAGCTCTCTAAAAGCTGAAGCTGTGCTCTTAGGCTGGGTAAATATTTGCCTGGCCCAGCTCCCTCCCAGCATGCATGGCCACCAAACCATCCCTGGGCCAGGCGCTCTGCCTGCAATGGATGGCTTCCTCCTCCTTGGAGCTGCTGAGCAACTTGCCACAAAGCACCTGTCCCCATGGCTGCTGCCTGCTGGGCTCACCCCACATCCCTCTCCAGGGATTCCTATGGGGTTTGGTGCAGTCCTGGGGTGCTGCAGTGCTTAGCACCCTGCCCGTTTGCCCCCTAGAAAATGGCAATAGCAACGGGGGTGTTTCTGGCTGGGTTCAGTGAGGATTCTCTGTGGGTTGTGGTTCAACTATCCTTTTTTCTCCTCTTGATGTTCCTGGGAGGGTGTCTGGGCTGGGAGCTCTCCCTTGCCTGCTCCTGGGTGACAGGGAAGCTCTGCAGGCAGCCCAGCTTTGGCAGTGGGTCCTGAAGGCCTACAGGCTTGACACTTCCCGAACACCTGGGGCAGCCTCCTGACAGCACTGTCTCTCTTACAGGTAGTGACGGCCCAGCAGCAGGTAGGTGAGGGGCTGGCACAAAGGAGGGGAAGGTGGACTGGGGCTGTCTCTGCCTGCGAATCGGGATCCTGAAAGCCATGTTCTGAGCTGGATAACAGGCAGCCACAGTGGGTTTGTCTTTGTATCTGTGCCACTGCTTCTCATGTCTGGTCTTTGTCTCCGTTGCAGAAGGACACTCCAGCTCATTTCATGCAGGTAAGCATGCTTGGCCAAGGCTGCTCCTTTGTGTTCCCTCTGCCTTTGGGCGATCACCCTGCTCTTTGCCTCATCCCCCTCAGTAGCCACAGAGGACCATCTCTAGTGTAACACACCTGTGTTTCACCCACAGGGGACGTGCTGGCCGTGCTCTTCGGGGTGCTCTTTGCTGTCACAGCACTGGCCTTCCTGCTGTACATCTACAAGCACCGCAGCCAGAATGCACGGTGAGCCATGGAAAGATGGCCCTGAGGGTAGCATGGGTCCAGGGCATGAGAAGGGGGTTTAAGGGCGGTCTCAGGCAGCAAGACCCTCTGCCTGGTCTAATACTCCCTCCCCCTTCTTCTGCTGCCAGGCTGGACTCGCCGACCAAATCCAAAGTCATCTACACGGCAGCCAGCACTGAGAACACTGCATGAACGCAACACCTCTACGGCAGTCCCAGGCCCACTGGTTCAGCTGCCACCCCACCTCCCCCCACTCCCACCCTGGGGCCAAGGAGGACCCACAGTGCTCCAGCATCCCTTGGCTGCACAGATTGCCCACATGGACTGTTTGCCTGGGGCAGCATTTGGCCCCAAGAGATATTTTTGTTATAAAAAAGTTTAAAAGTATTAAAAAAAAAAAAAAAGTAAAAGCCTCCTGTGGTATCAGACTGCTTTTCTCTCCTTGTAAGAATCTGTGGGGCAGGAAAGAAACTCTGGTGCAGCTGGACTCACAGTGAAGGGTGAGCAGGGACCCTTTCCCAATCGGCAGAGACAGCATCAGCCTCTGTGTGCTGGGCAGAGCTCCAGAGTAAGCAGCACAAGGCTTCTTGTACAGCCCAGCCCTGCCCTCCATCACTCTGGGATGACTTCCTCCTCTTATTTGTGCAAAGCATTGGAAAAACATAGCTATGGCTTGCTAGGGCTGAAGAAAGGCAGAGCTGAAGATGGCAGAGCCACTGCTTGCTTGCTGGCCAGCTCCCACTTAGCTCACCTCCAGCTCTGTAACAGCTAGATTAGCTAGAGTAGCCCCAGATTTATGGCTATCTCCTGCCTTTTGGAGCTGGAGCCAGAGCCAAGCCCCTGGAAGCTTTATGGCCAGGGCAAAACCAGGAGAAACTATCCAGGTCTGGAAGATGAGGAGGAATCCAGAACTCCAGCCCTCACCAGCCTCCACCCCAACGCTGTAAAACTAGAGCCCAACCCCTGTTCGGAAGAACAGAGCAGGAGCACGACATCCAGGCAAACGGGGTCTGCAACTGCAGGACCTTCCCCCTGCCCCGTCAAGTCACACCAGCGTAACACACTTCCACCACTGTTTGCACCCTTCCCCCAAGGGCAGCACCAATGGCCACACACAGCCCTCCTTTGTCTGTGGTACTTAATTTTATTGGTATAAAAGCCCACTATGGATAAAACTGCCTTCTCAGCCTGATGGCAGCTTCTCCCTCCCAGCCCTGTGGCACAGAATCAGGGCTGGTACCCGCCTGAAAATCCCCAAGAACAGGAGAGGGCAATGATCCATTGGAATGGTCCCTTGAACCCCCTCCCAAATCTGTGCCGGCAACAGCTGTGGCATTGCATCTCCTCCCAAGCCCTCCACCACCCTCCATGATAACTGGGCCCTTTGGATACTTCTTCCCCATCCTGCTCCCATCCTGCAAGCTGTCAGTACCCTTGAGTCCCCCAGCACCATCCTGCTGCTCCAGGATGCTGGCTCATTGCGCTACCATAGGTCAGTGCAAGGGCTGTGGCTCCTGGGGCAGCAAGACCAGGTAAAGAGTTGGAGAAAGGAGCATCACAAAGGTCAGCTGTGACCTAGAGCACAGCAGTACTTTGCAAAGCCCCTTCCTCCACCCTGCAGTGAGGAGGCAATGCGGGCCCCCTGCCCTGGCATAGGGGCAGCACATCTGTGGTGGCGGGGGGAGAAGCTCAGGGTTTCTTTGGGCTCAAGCCTCTGGCAGTCCAAGGTAGCATCCTTCACAGGCAGGCTAACTGGGGCTGAGCTCACGGCAGGGGCAGCAGAGTTGGGTCTCCCAAAACTGAGCTGTTATACGTGGGCTCCCAAAGGGGCATTGGAGTGAGCCAGTCCCAGCCACACTGGTCAGTTGGCTGCCACAGCTGGACCCCAACACCTGCCCTGTCAGGGCTGGCTGGGGTCCCTTAGTCCAGGAGAAAAGATATTGCAAAGAAGGTGATGGCTGATCCTGCCGCCAGGAGAAGGGGGAGGGCAGGGGTGGCTGGGGACAGGAACATCCTGCAGGGCCTCAGGATCCTGGCGGGGGGCTTGCTCCGCTCCGTAAACCTGCAGGGACCGAGAGAAGGGGTCAGTTTTCATCCAACACTTTACCCCACTTCCCCAAGAAGAGGCAATAACCTGACCATGGCCCCAAAACCCACTTGCTCCCCCAGTCTGGGACACAAGGGGATGATGTTCCAGCCACTGAGCCAACCTCTTATCATCAGCAGGACCTGTAGTGTCCCCCCATCCCCTTTATGGGGCAGGACTTACAGAGCAGGAAGCGTCGCAGGTTCTGTGCAGATCCCCCCGACAGCAGGTAAGCCCAGGCAGCGGCAGCAGCCATCAGCAGGTAGGAGGGCACCAGGCTGCCCACGTACAGGGGATTGCAAAATGACTGGGGAAAGAGGCAGGAGAGGACAGGAACAGGATGTGTGGTAGTGCGACCCCCTCAACGAGTGCAACAGGGGATACCAACGCCACCATTTGGTTTGTGGAAGGTCTGGTACTTAACTAGTGCCAAAAGCTGTTCCCTCCCACCCCACCACAGGGACCAGTACCCCAAATACAGCTCCTGGTGCAGAGCTCTATGCCCAGATACTCACCAACCCCGAAACAGTGAGGTGCATGACCACAACCGCCATGATCTCCCACCAGCACTGATGCTCACAGCCATGGAAGAAGAGGATCCCCCAGAAGGTGTGAAGGAAAATCAGCACCATGGTCATAAAAGCTGCAGGGAGCAGCAGAGTGGTGTCACTAGGGAATCACCCACCCTGACCTGGCCTGCAGACTTGGGGAAGGGATGGAGAGGAGTCAATAAAGTGGAGTAGAGACACTGCTAGGCCAGACTGGCAGGAGCTGGGTCAGACCCTGAGTGTGGGATAGATGGGAGAGAAGAGCAGGGAGGGTCACAGTGGACTCAGAAAGGGTTTGGCACATAGAGATGTGACGGGTGACTGTAAGGAACTCGGGGGGGTGAGCGTGTAGCACAGAGAGGATAGGCCCTGTGGGTCTGCTGCCTCCACGATGGGGCAGAGATGTGAGCAAAGAGTTCTAGTCACTTACCTGAGGTGAGGAAGTACAGCTGCGAATCCCCATGGATGCCCACAGTGCCAGGCCCTAATGCGTCTGCCAGGAGATTGATCATGGAGAAGGCGCCGCTCATGAGACCAAAGCCCACGCCAGCCACTGCCAGGACAGGGACACTGTGAAGGCCTAAGCCTCCCAGAGGCCACCCCAAGCACCTCCCAGCCAGCACTGGCATGAGAAATCTCCCTTTGCTCCCAGCACCACACCCAGCCCCACCCGGTCAGGGTGCCCTGCTCTGCACAGCACTCACCATACGCCATTTGCTGGATGGAAATAGGGGAGCAGCCGTCCTCACTGAGGGCCACCAGCCCTTCAATGGCCTTCCTGTGGGGTGAGAGCATACTACAGCTAGCACAGCCCAGCTACCTCCTGAGGCAGAGTGCAGCACTCATTCTGCACCAGGCCACCCTCCTGGCAACCTCCCCACCCCTGAGCTGCAACACCCACCATGGAGCGCGTGTGACTGCACCACCAGACAAACCAGACATGTGAAAACCACGTGAAGCCACACAGAAAGATTTTCCACGGAGAAATGCGGGTGCCAGCCAACCCAGCAGAGCAGGGCTGGTGTGAGCCCATCGAGTGTAAGGCAAGCAGCACCCTCACATGGAAAGCAGCCCTACTGCAGGCCTGCAAGGCTGTACCTGATCTCTGTAATTATGATGTTGACAAAAAATTAAGGAAGTGCATGGAAAAACTCAGAGAGCCAGAAAAAATTCTCTGGGAAGAGAAACTCGGAGAGGAGGGACTTCATAATTTTTATGAAGTGTGGCAGGTGAGGAGGACACCAGACACGTCCTCAGCCTAGGGAGGATAGCAGTGCTTGGAACCGGAGATCCGCAAGGCAAATGAAACNTGGGTCAGACCCTGAGTGTGGGATAGATGGGAGAGAAGAGCAGGGAGGGTCACAGTGGACTCAGAAAGGGTTTGGCACATAGAGATGTGACGGGTGACTGTAAGGAACTCGGGGGGGTGAGCGTGTAGCACAGAGAGGATAGGCCCTGTGGGTCTGCTGCCTCCACGATGGGGCAGAGATGTGAGCAAAGAGTTCTAGTCACTTACCTGAGGTGAGGAAGTACAGCTGCGAATCCCCATGGATGCCCACAGTGCCAGGCCCTAATGCGTCTGCCAGGAGATTGATCATGGAGAAGGCGCCGCTCATGAGACCAAAGCCCACGCCAGCCACTGCCAGGACAGGGACACTGTGAAGGCCTAAGCCTCCCAGAGGCCACCCCAAGCACCTCCCAGCCAGCACTGGCATGAGAAATCTCCCTTTGCTCCCAGCACCACACCCAGCCCCACCCGGTCAGGGTGCCCTGCTCTGCACAGCACTCACCATACGCCATTTGCTGGATGGAAATAGGGGAGCAGCCGTCCTCACTGAGGGCCACCAGCCCTTCAATGGCCTTCCTGTGGGGTGAGAGCATACTACAGCTAGCACAGCCCAGCTACCTCCTGAGGCAGAGTGCAGCACTCATTCTGCACCAGGCCACCCTCCTGGCAACCTCCCCACCCCTGAGCTGCAACACCCACCATGGAGCGCGTGTGACTGCACCACCAGACAAACCAGACATGTGAAAACCACGTGAAGCCACACAGAAAGATTTTCCACGGAGAAATGCGGGTGCCAGCCAACCCAGCAGAGCAGGGCTGGTGTGAGCCCATCGAGTGTAAGGCAAGCAGCACCCTCACATGGAAAGCAGCCCTACTGCAGGCCTGCAAGGCTGTACCTGATCTCTGTAATTATGATGTTGACAAAAAATTAAGGAAGTGCATGGAAAAACTCAGAGAGCCAGAAAAAATTCTCTGGGAAGAGAAACTCGGAGAGGAGGGACTTCATAATTTTTATGAAGTGTGGCAGGTGAGGAGGACACCAGACACGTCCTCAGCCTAGGGAGGATAGCAGTGCTTGGAACCGGAGATCCGCAAGGCAAATGAAACGCAGAGGTTTGTGTCAGAGGCTGCTCCGTGGAGCTCTGCTACCCTCTGCCTGCTCGCCTCCAACAATGCCCTGCCGCAGGGAGCAGTGCAAGCCTGTGGACCCGGCTCTCCTGGCCTTCTCACAGCTTTCATCCAGGACAGCGGGGAGATAAGAGGGATGCCAAACCCCAGCATTACCTGCCCATGCCTGCCTGCCCAGGCTCAGCATAGTGTCTGTCCGTCCATCCATCCATACACAGGACAGGGTGCAGTGTGTGCTCCCCTGGCAGCACAAACCCCTGTGCTCCAAGCCAGCAGCCACCAGGGATGCCAGGAGCCGCTGAGGCTGCACTGAGGCTGTGTCCCGGGCTGACCAGGGCACCGAATCTTCCAGACCTTAGGGCTGCTCTGTTCTACCACCTGAGACCCACTGAGGTCAACGTACCAGAACAGGTGCCACCCAGCTGCTCCCAGTAAGCACGGAGGTGGTCTGGTGCCACACTTGACATCTCTCCCAACCCAGGAGCTCCCAGACAAAATGTGGAACCTGCCACAGCCGGGACCGCCATCCAGCAATGCTGGCACAGATGCCATTACCTGAGGAGCTTGTAGTACAGGAAGCGGAAGGCCTCCTGCAGCAGCACAGAGAACATCACCCCAAATATCAGGAGCCCCTTCTGCAGCCGCTCATCACGGGGGTCGCTGGCCTTAACCGCAATAAACCAGATGAGGGAAGAGAGCAGCAATGACACCAGCCAGAAGAAAGCCCTGCAAGAGACACAGCCTGCTGGCACCGGTGCTGTGCCAGGACTGGTGCTGGTACCATGCTAGGACCACCCTGCACCCCTCTGGCAGCTGTGGCCCAGCCTTGCCTGCTCTCCTGCCAGCACCAGCGCCATTCTGGTATCAGTGCTCGACAGGTGGTGCCTGCACTGGTCCCATCGCTGTGCTGTGCCTGTATTCCTGCTTGTCTGGTCACCAGAACCAGAGGACCGCTCAGTCTCCCTGTTGTGCCTACAGCAGTACCAGTACCCACGCCAGGATCATATCCATGATGTGATACCAGTTTCAGTATCACACCTTACTGGTCCCTGTGCCCTAGCTGCACTCATGCACCAGTACCACTGCCAACATTCCACTGGTACTGGTACTGTATGAGTACTGGTGTCCATGATGTGCCCATAGCTGCGACAGTAAGAGAAACAATATTGGTGCTCCTGGCATGCAAACAACACCAGTATGAGTACTGGTGACTCCACCGAGCCCACAACAGCACAGGTACTGCACATAGGTCCCACCATGGTGCCTAAGCCAGTACCAGTCACATGTTTATCACACCCCTGATGCTACCAGCACCCGTGACACCCACAGTGGTACCAGCACCTCTCTCACACACATACTGGTACCGGTATCTGCAATGGGACCAGCACTCCATCTCACCCATACTGGTACCGCTACCAGCAGTAGTACCAGTGCCCCTCTCACACCCATATGATACCAGCACCTGCACTGGTACCGGTACCCCTGCCATGACCATAGTGGTTGGGACCAGCACCCTATCACACTCATACTGGTACTACCACCAGTACTCGTACCACTGCCATTGTCACACCCATCCTGATCCCAGTGCCCCTCTTATCCCCATANGCCCTTCCCCCTCCGCCGCCCTTCCGGGGCCAATGACGTCACGTCTGCGCGCGCCGGCGGAAGCGGCGACTGGGTCCGGCCGGGATGGGCGGGGTTTGGGTGAAATGGGCGGGGTTTAAACGGGATGGGCGGGGTTTGGGTGAAATGGGCGGGGT
>WEKX01013804.1:0-38696 GCA_013390025.1 Pitta sordida | reverse complement strand
GTCCCACAGGGATGAATCTTGCACTCAGAGGAGCTTGTCCTTGTCCCCACAGTCACTCAGTGAGTTGGGCCCTGCCCACTCCCAAAGGACCAGGAGTGAGGTGCGGTGCAGGGCCACATCATGCCCTGGCAAAAGGAATCCCAGAGGAGGAAATGTGGGGAGTAGCTTTTTCCCAGCCTAAGGTTTCATAGCTTTTTTGCAAGAGCAGCTCTGGGTCAGACCACCTGGCCCAGAGAAAGTCACATCTGTAAGCCAGGGACATCCGTGTACAGTCCCCATGTTCCTTTCAGTTTTGGCTCTGGAGGGTCTGCCCACTTGGTCAAGAACCCCTGGCAGCTTGTTCCTGGGTGAGGATGCCCAGGACCCACTAATAGGTGGGAACAAAACCTGGGACTCGGCAGCTGGGAGATGCAGCTTGGATGTCTGCAATATCATGGAGCATTGATCACAACAGGAGCTGTCACCAGGGCCCACCACCAGGTAGCCCCAGTCCCACAGCATTCAGATGCTGGTGAACAGTGTCAGCACATGCAGGAGAAATGCTGGGCTGGATGGGAGCTGAGGTAGATATCCAGGGGCTTTCTAACCCAGAGCAAGAGCTGACCCCCTTAGGAGTAGCCCCTTAGCAGTAACAGGGCACGTTACTGCTCTTGGGCCTGGGGGAAGATGAGCTTAGGGCTCTTAGTGGTCTCAAGTGCTGAAGAGAGGCTTTGAGGAATGCTGAGTGTCCCCTGCCTCCTACTCCCTCCCATCCAGACCTGCTGAGCACCCCTTCCTCCCATCAGGCCATGATTCCAACATTCATGTTCTTCCTGACTCTGCTGACCATCCAGCCCAGGCTGCAGCACCACAACCAGACCAACATGGACACAGCCAAATGGATGCAAGAGCATGAGGAATATCTGCATCATGAGCTGACTCAGGTGGAGCAGGAGATTGAGGGGAGCTAGGAGCATGGTGGAAGCCTCGCTCCTTTCTGCACTGCAATGTGGCTGTTTTGGAGCACTGCGGCAGCCTTTGTCCTGGTCACTGTGGGCTACTGGCTGGCCAGGGCAAGGAAGTTTGCCTCTGCCTGCTGCAGTGAGCCAGAGAGCTTCTGCAGCAAGGAGAAGGATGACAACCCAGGGAAGAAGTTCAGGTGTGCCCGCAGTGGTGTCAGCTCTTTTGTGCCTATACTATCAGCAATGGAAACATTCAGAGTAAGTCTTGATGGGGCTTTAAATTATCCAATCTAGTTGAGATTGAGGGGAGGTCAGGCTAGATTATCCTTAAATGTCCCTTCCAACCCCAACTCTTCTGTGATTTTAAAGCAGGAGCTGCCCAGCTCAAGAAGTGTGTATTAGAGTGGTAAAATAACAACCTGTGATTGTATTATCTATGAAGGTCACCAGAATGTCCACCAGGCCAATAAACATCAACACAGGGAAGACACCCCACAAGAAAGGCATCACATAACAGAACTCTGAGAACATGCTCTTTCACTCTGAGAGCAAATTAATCAATATTGTGACCAGCAACTACTAAACCAATACAAATGAATGCTCCCCAAGGGTCCCTCGCTACCTGTCACCCTGCCATAGGCCTATCTTGCTGCAGGGCTGGTCCAGTGCTGGTTCCAAACCCCCTGAGCATGTGGAGTGGGACCACACATCCTCCTGTACTGCACACTCCACATTCACAGGCAGCACAGCCCCAGTGTGGGGTGCTTTACCAAGCGCTGCATACAGGGCATATGGCATAACTCTCATGGAAATGAGACAGCACCATGTGGCTGTGGTGCTCATGTTTCCCTCCAGCTGCCTTGTCCTCTGCTGGCATTGAAAAGTCAGTAATATCGATTTGGGGACTGGGACAGCCCGACCTGTTTTGAAAACCCTCAGAACCTTGCAACAAACCCTATACAGCTGTGCAACATGGCTCTTGTGGCCGTCACCCCAATATCCCAAGCTGTAAACGCAGGGAGGGACTGAGAGGTGACGGTGGTCTGTGCCTGACTCTTCACAACCAGACGTCTCATCAAAATATCGCAGATGCACTTTGTGTGGTCCTCCCCCTCCAGCTTGTGGTTGAAGGGTATTGAACATGAAGGACTACGAGATGAAATGAGGCACCCAAGAGTTGAGAAAAGCAGGGCAGAGAGCAGAGGTGAAAGGCTGCCAGGGGTTAATGTGGTTGGTTTATCAATGGGGGTGACAGTCCATGCCAGGACTGAAAGCCCTTTGGGGAAATCTTCAGTTTGTCAGGCCAAGATAAACAAATACAAAGGTTGAAATTCAGTGGGAGAGGTGCAGAGAGAGGAAGGGAGGAGGGGACAGGCACTTTGGTCCTCAGCATGGGTGTGTGACTATTGTGGGGAGACAAGCCTCTTGGTCCAGCTCCCATGCCCGCTGCTCCACAGTGCCCCAGCATCCCAAGGCTTTCCCTGGCCTGCTTGTCTCTCTGCTGGGCCACAGCGAGAAGGAGATGGGTGGGAAAATGGCAGAAACGCAAAGCTTTGCTGAGCCATGAAATGGCTCATGTCTTTCCCAGGCAGAGCATCACCTGAGAACAGCAGTCAGAATATTCCTGCCAAACCACAGACATTTCGAAGGAATGAAAAAGCCCTTGCAGAGGGATATAAACGGTTAAAGTCAAATGGACTGGTCCAAACCAGAAGGCAGCAGCAGCTAATGGGGAAAAAATAGTGGGTGTGAAAGGGCCCTTTGTCACAGCAGGAAGGCGACAGGAGCTAGGAGGCTGGGCACTCGGACACACCCTGACTGGAGTGCAGGGAGGGCTTATTTGCAGTGCAGGGTGCAGGCTTCCAGAGAAGATGGGCTTTTATGCTCTGGTTCTTTTCAGAGCCAGACAATCCCCTGCCTGGAAGGTGCTTTGACCAAACGACAGAATAGCTCAGCTGATGCACTGCAGAAAAACAAGGCGGACCCAAGGAGGAGCTCCAGTCCTTCCACAGGAACAGCTCAGCGGTCCAAGGCAGTGTGTACAGTCCTCCCCTCCTGCTCACCCAGGCTTCAGGGTGGAGGGCTGCGGCTCACGGCGGGCCTTGCAGCTTTGGGAGAATGAACAGAAAATGAGCACCCCATGCACAGGCAGGATTTTTTACCTGTTGAAGGTCATGGAACCGCAACACAAAATTGCTGGGCCAGGGAGAGGGCAAGAGGCCAGCAGCACCTGGGCAGGAAAGAGATGCAATCTCTTTGCACCCTCCTTTCCTGAGCCGAGAGGCACACCAAATACTAAAGGAAAGCAGATAACAAAAGCTATCCCTGCCGGTCACTCGCTGGGGCAATGGCCTGGCGCAACAAGGGGTCAGCATGAATTCTGTTTCCTGTCAGTATGTGGCTGTGCTTTTAGAGGGATATCCGCTGGGTACTGCGGGGCAACAGGGCTCAGCACATCATCATCATAGAAGGACCTGAAGCAAAGGGCACAACTAGATCATGACTTTGGGCACCCCCAGGAAATCCAGCTAGTTTTGAAGATGGCAGTGAGAAACATCTGGCTGCTCTTCAATTTGTGTTGGAGAAAAGACACCAAGTCAGGAGGAAACTTCCTGAACACTTTGGGAAGGGGTTGTCCACTGGAGTGATACTTGCTAACTTAGACAGCTGTCCCTCAGGCAGACATTCAGTCACTGGTAATAGAAAATGCAATTAGTACAGAGGGTAGGCAGCTAATCCCAGACACAGAGAAGACCCCGGTAACTAGTAACTAGGAACATGCACATGCATGGTAACATGCTCATATGTTTCCTCAGTGTCAGAAACATGAACCCTGAGGTACACTCCACGGAGAGGTCAAAGACCTTGTGGCTTCCCCAGGTTCTGAGTGTGCTGTGGAAGGAGACACGCCAGTGTCATAGTCTGTCACTCTGCACTTGAAGAGGATGGTGAGTTTGGACTGAACTAGAGATGTGGAGGCTTCCTGTGCATCCCAAGCACTGGAGATGAGGGAACACAGCCCAAACCATGTTGTTATTGTTCCAAGCACCTTAAGGCTGCAGAGGACATCCATATGCTGGCCACACCAACCCTGGACTTGGAACCCTGCAGTCTCCTTGTATGAACTTGGCAGGGAGACCCCGACATCACCTCCAAGTGCCTGTGCCCGCCCACAAGGATGAAACACAGCCATACATCTTGTCAAACTGCTTTAATATTTGGACATGAAGACAGGACAGAGCCAGTCAGGCTGTGCACAGACAAGATGCCCCTCAGCCCTGTTGTAAGGCTGCAGGGCTTCCCTTCTCAATGGATGTGTGGATTTGGCCAAGATGCAGTTCAGCTGATGACATCCTGAGCATGCCAGTGGGGTGCACGTGTTGGGTGGGGAAGAGGGATGGGGCTCTCCAGGGCAGCTCAGAGGTTGTTCAGCTCCAACAAGGTCTGGTCCAGGACCTGGTGGATACCCACGTTCTCTTCTTTGGCACTGGCCAGGCTCTCTGTGAATGCAAGGGACACCCAGCCACACACACACACAGACACAACCCAAGGGTACCCAGATGCAGCCGGACCCACCCACAACACACCAAGCACAGACACACACACACAGACAGACATTTCAGTATAGCAATGGCCTCCAGCCAAACGGAGTGTTCCAGGTGGAGCAGAGTCCACACAAGCAGCCCCATCTCTGGCAAGGATGAGTCCAGCCACTTTGGAACCTGCCAGGCCAGCCAGGCTGGTCACAGGGGCAGGTGGTTACCACTCTTCAGCACTTCCATCTTCCCATGGCGCCCCACTGCCCATGGCTGACCCCTCTGCAGCGCAGGTGCCGCTGGCGAGTACCATTACTGGGCCAGCTCCCGGGACATCGGCATCGGCTGGCTGTGGGCACATGCACAAACCCTTGGCCAGCAAAAGCAGAGAGCTAGTGCCTGCTGTGTGACTCAGCAGTGTTCCGTGAAGAAAACAAGTGAGACAACAGCCCAGTAACAGCCCAGGAGGGCCGGCAGAGAGGATAACAGAGAGATAAGGAGCAGAGCTAACAAGGCTCCAGAGATGAGCTCTGCCAGGCAGCCTGCTGCCAAAGCAGCCTCCTTGGGTTTTCACTTCCAAATGGCATTCTCCTTCATCCATAATGGGGATGGAGCTCTACTCAGCCCCGCCTACTCAGCCCCATCTCCGTGTGCCCTGATGGGCTCTTCCCTGTTCCTTGCCCCTGGTTTGGGGCACTGGGTGCTGCAGGGTCCTCAGCTCCTATCCCAGCCCTCCCGACACCCTGCAGAGACCCCTTCCTGAGGGCATCCTCCCTGTACAGTTTGGGGTCACTAGAGTGAGGAAGAAGAGGCTGCCCGATGACTCCTGGGACAAGGGAAAGAAGTCAGTGATACAAATGGCCACTTCCTTCCCTGACAAAGCCAGGCTGATGCCAGAGGACAGCTATCGCCATGGGGGCATCCCAGGACACCACAAAACCCCTCATTCCTCTCCCACAAAATACTGATCAACTCCAGAGGGGTTCTCTGTCCCCCCCCCCACAGGGTAGTTAGCCCTGTGAGGATAAGCTAAGGTTTCACACCACGCCTTGCCTCAGTGGGGAGCACGTAGGGGCTCCCAGCCCTGAGCCAGCCTGGCCAAAATGGGGCAGGGAGGCTGGGCCGGGGCCGGGAGCTCTGGGCAGCTCAGTTGTTAAGTTCAGTAAGGATGACCCGGAGCTCGTTAGTGAGAACACGGTTTTTCTCGGCCTCCTGCTGAGAGCGCTCTAGAGAAAATGGAGACATCAACGCAGCACAGGAAAGAGAGAGAAAAAAGCAAGTTAGTGAAAAGAGACAGTATTCCCCAAAGCCCTCAACGGAAACACCACAGCTGCCCAGCTACCACTGGGGACCAACTGGACTGGCAGGAGGAGGCAACCAGTCCTGGCACAGGGACAGGTCTGAAGGTCCATCAGTTTGAGAACTGGATTCCAGCGCACGGTAGGGTGGTGAGGAGGGAAGAGGGGGATCAGTGAAAAATTTAGGAATCACAAGAGGTGACTTCTGAAGGGTAGCACCAGCCCTTTCACAGAGGAAAGGTGATGCAGGAGGCATGACAGGGCTGAGATTGCTGCTTGCAGGCAATGTCTGAGAGTGGAGACAGGGAATGGACAGGACCAGGTCTAACACTGCTATTTCGCGCCAAGACACATGGAGACGGTGCCATGAGATAAGCAGAGCTGTGTAAGAGAGCCAGAAGGTGTCTGGGGTCAGCATAAAGGGCCCTGTCCCGCTCAGCCTGGCAGCACAGGAACCTGTCAAGTCTCAGCCATGATCACTCTGGGGGTCCCGCGGCTGCGAGCTGCCTGCAACCACCTCCCACCACACCGCTGACAGTACCCGTGTGAGACAGCACGAGATGAGGGATAGAGTGGCATGAAGAAAACAAAGGAGAAACCAAGGGTAAAACTTTATTAACATCAACTCATTAACTCAAGAGGGACAGAACATAAAAGAGAAGTCATGAGATGCAAACTGAAGAGCAATGTGCAAAGGACAGAAGGTGGGGTGAGGGAAGAGCTGGGGGTCATTTGCCTGCCAGGGAACAAGGTGTCTGCACAGTCGGGCCCAATCCTCTATCCCCCAGGCCTGAGCTTTGGCAGTGGAGGTGCCGCTTCCCCAAGGCAGGTCATCCCCATCCTGGAGCCAGCAAGCAGAACCGGGAGACTCTTTTGGAGGTATGTGGCAGCAAGCCAACCGCCCCCCATCCCCGGAGCTGCAAGGACCCCAGTGCTTCTGCGGCTGGGGAGCCAAGGAGGGAGCTGCTGGAGCAAAAAGTTTCAGGACACAGACCTGATCCCTACTGGGTGATACTGTGTCATGGACCTACCACACAAACACTGCCCAGACAGTGTGTTGGGCTCCATGAGGCTGCTCTCCTACCCTGACCAAACAGCTTTAAGCACCTATATTTTGTCTCCCCAAAGAGGGGTAGAGCGGGAACACCCCGGGCCGGCTCCTGTCCCAAAGGAGCCGACAGACAGGCACAGGCTAGGAAGGACAGAGGAGGACAGAGAGGGTAGGGAGAGAGGGAGGAGGCCCAGGCAGGCAGATAGGTGAGCTGGCGAGGGGAGAGGCAGGTGGGGAGAGGGTGCAGTGTTGGTAGGGTGCAGTGTTGGTGCCCTGCAGGGGGCTCAGAGGGAGGTGATGTCATTAAGTGCATTGTCCAGCTCCTCGCTGATGGCTTTGTACTTCATCTTCTGTGCATACACTTCATCTGCAGGTGGGGACAGGCGGGGAGCAGATGGTGGAGCAGAGTGGGGGGCATGAGGTGGAGAGAGAGAGTGGCTGTGAGCGGTGGGCTGACGGCAGCAGGAGCATGCAGGCACAGGCAGCATGGATGTGACCCCATTCCCCACCCAAGGGCAGAGCCCACACCCCAGCTCTGCGTTCCTGCACCGGACACCATGGCATCCAGCCTCCCAATTCCCAAAACCCCTGTCCACCTGCTCACCCCAGCCAAGCCCTGTTCAGCCCCATCAGGGGCATAGTATGGCCAAGTGCTGCCCCAGAAAAGAGGAATACAGGGCAGGCAGGGACATATTACCTTCTAGGTCATCAATGGTTTTCTCCAGCTTCGCCACAGACCTCTCTGCGAACTCGGCCCGGGTCTCAGCCTACAGGAAACACAGTTCAGAGAGGGTGAGCAGCAGGGAACAACACAGGTGGTGCAGGCTGCACTGCACTCCAAATCTGCCCCATTTGCACCTCTGACACTCTTCTCCACAAGCACTGCCCTGTAGAGTGGCAGTAGACAAGAAGGGTCAAAGGCCCCCTAGAGTCTCACACCCTAAACCAGAACAGACTAATAGAGAGACATCTCAGACCCAGCCACCTGCTATGCTGCAGGGCTGCACTTTGGGAAACTGTGAGAGGATGTGGCCATAATGGGGTCAAAACCCACTCAGGATGGCAAACTCATGCCTGCACAGCCTTACACCACTTACCTCCTTCAGTTTTTCCCCTAGAAGCTTGATTTCCTCCTCGTACTTGTCCTCCTTGGTAGAATACTGCGGAGACACAGAGAGGCACTTGTGAGGTCCTGGGGAAACCTTTGGCTGTCCTTCACCCCAGCAGAAGACCACAGCACCCCCAGACCCAATGCACTCTGCCCAGCCCAAGCAGCCTCACTAGGTCCTACCTTGTCAGCCTGGGCCTCCAGGGACTTCAAGTTGTTGGTGACAATTTTCAGCTCCTCCTCTAGGTCACCACATTTACTACATCCCAAGCAGGGCCAGCAGGAGTGAGGGGGTGGGGCCAGAGGGCAGGAGAAAGGCAGCAGCAGAAAGAACGGGCACAGGGAAGCAGGAAAGAAAGAGAGAAAACAAGTTGAGAGAGGAGAAAACTCAGTGCAGGTGGACAAGGAGCAGAGCTGCTGCGAGTGGGAGTTGCCGGGACGCATCTGTTCATCCGTTCCTTGTGCTTCCTTTCACGGACACCTTGTGCATTACCACCAGCTGGGCTCTCACTAGCCCTTCCAAGGGAAGCAGGGATGGAGGGATGGAGGAGCGTGCCCAGCCTGCACCCGCTGGAGAGACGAGGGGAGGCCAGTGGTGGAGGCAGGAGAGAGAGGTGGCTCGCATGGTTTGAGAGACAGCAACAGAGAGAGGGGGGCTGCTGCACATCGCCCCGCACCCCTTCCCCAGTACCTCTTCCTCTGAGGCAATGAGGGATTTGAGAGACTGGTCCATGGTCCGCAGTTCTTCTTCCAACTGTCTCATTCGGCTGGGGCGGAAGAGGGGCACCCCAGGGTGGGGGACAGCAGAGAACAGCGTCAAGGATGTGATGCCAGTGGGTTGGCACACCCCTGCCCCCAGCCTACGATCCCAAGCACCACCCCGATGACAAGCCCTGCCACTCCCAGGAAGGGACATTCCCATCCCCATGTCTGCCAGGGATCTGGGGCAAGAGCTGTGTGGGACCCCTGCATGCTGTCCACCAGGAGCCTTGCTCACCTCTCTGCCACCTCTGCCCTCTCTTCTGAGCGCTCCAGCTCTCCCTCAAGGACGACCAGCTTGCGGGCGACCTGTTGATGGCACCAAGAGGCATGTGTTGGCCTTGTGCTTGCCCCAGCTAGGCACACAGGGCTGTGAGGAGGTAGCTCTGGGTGCTGCCAGGGGGTCACAACTGGGGAAAGAGGTACATACCTCCTCGTATTTGCGGTCAGCCTCCTCTGCTATGTGCTTCGCCTCCTTCAGCTGCATTTCCTGGAGCTCCATCTTCTCCTCATCTTTCATGGCCCTGTTTTCAATGACCTTCATGCCTCTGAGGAAAGACCAAATTAGAAGATGTTACTGCTGTGGGTCAAGGTGGTGTCTGCATCTCCTGCTTGCCCACTGTACCCTAATCACACTGTCCTCTAGCTCCAGAGACAGGGGAGATTGCTTGGGAATGACAGCAATTGCTGGTCGCCCCACAAAGTAGGGTCACACTAACAGTGCCCCAAAAATACATACTCCTGTTCACAATTACAGCGGAGCGGGCCCCAGGGCTACACCCCAGAGGGAGGAGATGTGGCTATAGTGCCCCTCAGTCAGTCAGGTCCTGAACAATCTTTCGGGAGGGGGAAAGTTTGCAGCCTGGGGTCAGTCACTACAACTTCCACAAATGCAGCCTGACAGCCTTCAGGAAAAGCCAGAAGACATCCCATGGCAAACCTTTTCTCATTCTGAGTGATGCTCACAAACAGGGCATTACCAAACCCCTGTGAAACCCCACAAAAGGGACTCCTGAAGAATTTTCTCCTCTCATTCAAATGTTGTTGCTCAAACTGGTCTTTGCCAATGGAAGGAAGAGCTCCCATAACTGTCAGGAACACTGTGACATGTTCAGACACACCCACATAACCTGAGTACCCTTGTCTGCACAGCTCCTGTTCAGTAAACCTGGTTGCCCTGAGTACGGGGCAACTGTTTCTGAATGAGGCTGTTTTGTTCTCAAATCTGACTGTGGGTCCCACACACACCTGTTCCCTCCGGGGCTTTCAGAGCCCTTGAGCATAGGATGCTGCTCTAGAGAGCAAAACATACTCCTAGTTTCCTCTGGCTTCAGATGCACCCTGGTTTTTCACAAATATGAGATTGTTTTTCTCGGGATTTTATGTGTGCCCTGGAAATCTCAGTCTTTTTAAGAACACCTGTATCTGAGGGACTTCTTTGCATTGTGGCTTTGCTCTCTCTCCTTAGAGTCTACAGGGAAACCAATATAAACCCCATAAGGTCACTTCAGATGAACCCCACTGCAAAACCAAGGGAGTTTCCTGCTATCAGTGGTGACCTAATACCATCCCCACTGTCCCTAGCCATCACACCTCTCACTCTCATCAGCAGCCTTCTCAGCCTCCTCCAGCTTCTGCAGGGCAGTGGCCAGACGCTCCTGGGCTCGGTCCAGCTCCTCCTCTACCAGCTGGATACGGCGGTTGAGGGAAGCCACTTCAGCCTCAGCCTGGGGGTGCAGAAAACCCTCAGTCACCACATGTCACACATATATATATTTTTTTTTTTAAAAAAAAGCATTTTCAGTGGTTACTTCTGCATTTACCTTCCAGAATACCCCTTGGCACTCTGCAACAAACCACTGCTCACTGGAATGGGATGCCTGATGATGTATCCCTTTGCTTTTCTATAGGGGCAACAAGGTTTATCCCCATCCCTAGTGCCTGTTTGATGCTAGCTTCTCCCAGCCTTGTGCAAACCCAGCCTGGCACATGCAGCCCCTCCACCACATTCTCGCACCTTCAGCTCTGGCCCTGGAGAGGATAGGGCATGTTCACTGCGGTAAGGTGGCCATAGAAGCTGTGCCATCACAGGGATGGTATTTGGGGGTGGCAGAAAAGTGAGCAAAGGGGGAGGAATGCCCCATGTAGCTTCGCTCCTGAAAAGGAGATCAGAGCTGCTTATGGATTTCCTGTTTACAGAGGTGGTGGAGCAAGCCGGGAGCTTCTCCTGTGGGAACCCCCACGGCCCCGTGCAACAGGACAGCCTGGGGCCAGCACGGGAGTCCCCCCCCTACCTCCGCCCCGGCTGATGTACAGCACAGCGCCGGGGGCAGTGGAGCGAGTCGCCCTTGGTAGCCTGGCGTCTGGCCAAGATGCGGCTGGCATGACCCACTGGACCAGAGCCCTCCCTTTCCCAGGCTCCCCACGCACAGGGCTGGGAGCTGGGGCTGGCCAGGAGCAGTGGCCCTGGCCCTCTGCCAGTCCCTTGACGCCTGGCCTCGCACTCTTTCCATTTGGTAAAGGCCTTCTTCTCCATCGCCACAGTCGGGAAATGCTGCCTCAGCAGCTCCCAGCCCTGCTTCCCACTGGAAGCCGGAGGGGAGGGGGCTGGGACACAAAGGCATGGGTGGCGATAAGACTTCACAGTGGGGAGCAGCCTCATGCACCAACACAGGGGATAATGCCTCCTGCATATTCAGAGGCTAGAGCAGAACTGTCCGGCTGCAGTGCCCAGCCCCATTCAGCCTCATGCTCCAGTGATGGGAATGCCCTAGGGGAGATCAGCCAAGCAGAGGGACCATGGGAACAGCGAGGGGCTTTCACCCTGCATGGCCCCACTGAGCCCCCGCTGACCCCCGTGAGGAGTCAGCAGAGTGGCGACAGGCACAGCCGGCACCTCTCTGAGCACGGCCAGCCCCAGAGCTGGCACAACAGCCGCCTCTGCTCCATCAACACCCTTTTTTCCAGACTCTCCGAGAACTTGTCCCTTGCCAGACTGCCCGGTGGGGAACTGGGCGATGCTCTCTGCCTGCAGCATCAGCCTCACCTCGTTGGAAGCTTTTTTTTCCCAGAGAATCACCCCCAATGTGGGTCAGAGCTGCCCGGATGGACACTAGGAAACATGAGCTCTCCGGCAGCTCCCAGACCGGCGAACTCGATCTGTGGCTGCAGGAAGGGGCCATTTCCTCCGCATACAGCCCGAGTGACAACAACCCGGGTACCGCACCCAGCTCTGCCGCTCCTGATATGGTGAGAATGTGGAATGAGTGGACATAGGAAACAGAAAGAAAGGAAGAAAACAGAAAACCCCAACAACTAAAAAGCCAAACCAGGAACAAGCTGCAGCTTGGGAATGGCATCCCGTTGCCAGAGTGGAAATTTTGCCCCGTGGCAATGTGAAGGGGCGGCTTGTCCCCACCAGCCTGGACAGAGCTAAAGGCTTTCCCCATAGCCGCGGCGGCCGAAACCGCAGAACTCGCTGGAAGCCAGACAAGATCCTAGGCATGGAGATTGTGAGCTATGCACGCCCGCCCCCGAGGAAGGGATTCCCAGGATGCGCCTGATCCCAACCAGAGCTAGCAGGGCTGGCCGCCACCCGCTCCCAGCGTCCCGGAGAGCCCTGGGGAGCCCGGCCGCACGCAGCATCTCTCACGACCCACGGTGAAGGGAGGCGGCTAGAGGAGGTTTCCCGCAGGCAGCGACGCTGCCTCATTCACCCTGCCTCGGGGGCTCTCGTCAGCTGGGTGGCAGCTGCCCCTGGCTCCCCCGACACGTCCCGGCGCTCCGCTCTGTCTCGGGAGGAGCCAGTCCGGCTACCGGGGCGAGGGGCGCGGCGGGGGCCGGGGCCGTCCCGCCGGGAGGGATGCTGGCAGCGGGGCCGGAGCCCGAGGAGCATCCCGGGGAGCTGCCGGGGCGCTCCCCGCCCCGCCGCCTTCCCATTCCTATCCCAGCGGCCCTTACCCGCTCCCGGGCCTGCCGCTCGGCATCGGCCTCCCGCTGCAGGTACTCGGCGCGCTCCTCCGCCTCGTCGGCCACCTGCTGCAGGATCTGGATCTTCTTTTTGACGGCATCGATGGAGCTGGCGCTGGCCATGGCGAGGGCTGCTGGCGGAGAAGCCACACACCGCCGAACCCTTTACGGGATCCGCCCGGCTCGGGCAGGAAGCGATCAGGCAGCGGCCGCTCCCGCCGCCCGCCCTGCCTCCATCCCTTCCTGCTCCTCCTCCTGCTGCTCCTGCCTCCGAGCGACCTCCGCCGCCACTCCCCCCGACTGGGCGCAGGGTACCCAGTTCTCACACCAGGAGGGATGCGCTGTGCCTCTCATCCGAAATAGGGCGTAGGGTGCTCCCGGCCAGGAGTCTTTGTCTTTACAGCCGTCACCAAGGCAAGACGCACAGTCGCTTCTGGGCAGGGCACACTGTCCCACTACCCTGGGTCAGCGCGCATCCCCTCAGGTAGATGCACAGTTCCCACTGCCAAGGGCACATGGCACCTACAGGGAGGGAACACAGTGCCCTCTGTGCCCAGGGTGCATGGTGCACCCCTGGTAGGGGTGTACAGTTCGACTGAAATCCCTCAGAGCGATGGAGAGGACCAGAGGGAAATGGACTCAATACCAGGAGTCCAGGGAGTTTGTGAGTGCTGGAGCTTGGCAGCTGAGCCCCCATGGCCAGAGGAGCAGTGTACCCATGGGGAGTGCCCTCCCCAAGCTCTGCCCCCTTTGCTGCAGAGCTGAGGAGGGCCAGGGACTTTTTCCCTTTAGGAAGTCAAGAGGCATGAGGCAGAGCTCACTTCTGGGCATCCTCTGGGGATACCTGGGGCTTCAGCCAGGTTCCCAGCATCCATCCTCTTCAGTCGCTTGGTATCTGCTCCCCCAAGTGAGGACCTAGCTGGCAGCCCCATGGAGACCCATGGGGCACACAGAGCCCCCTGTACACCCCAGCTGACCCAGGCACTGTGCGCTCTATGGGAGACCAGTCCCTCAGCTCCCAGCATTCCACCCTGGCTGGGGCACCTGGCTTGATCCATCGGAAGTCTGGATGGCACTCAGTCCTTCCTTAAGAGGCTCTGACAGCACCCAGACAGCCCTGGGTGCACTTCACACCTGCTGCCAGGGATGCCAATTTCCAGGATGCCCCCACTAGCTGCCATCAGCTCCAAGGCCAAGGGTCTTGGGGGTGGCCTGGCCACACTGCTATCTTTGCCCTGCAGCTCCATGTCCCCTTTCCAAGAGGCACTGGAAGAGGCAATGCTGTGGGTCCTGTGGGAGCACATGGTCTTGGGTTTGGCCAGGAGCTTGGCCTTCGTCCTGGACAATCCTGCTGCGTTTCCAGTCAGATGCCCGGGTGCCAAGAGTGCTCCCAAGCTGAGGCACGGGACCCTGAGCAGAAACAGGGATTCCTGGCAGCAGTGGGGCAGGGAATGCGTTGCCTGCAGGCACTCAGGGGACAGAGTGGGGGGAAGCCACCCTGGTCCCGCAGTGGGCAGGCTAGGTGCCTCCTGCTGTGGCCCCACCCCGAGATGCAGTCACTTCCCAGCAGAGTCCCGTTCCCTCCCACCAGCTCGGGGAATCACCAAATAAGAGCAAAGTCTTGGCCAGCGAGAGCAGCTGGGGCGGGAACACGGGTGAAGCTTTTGGGATTATGGCCCAGGAACTGGAGTTTCCCTAGGTCCCTCCGGGTGGCTGGGGACCGGCCACTGCTGGGAATGTGAGGGGATGGAGGGAGCTGTTCTGGTTAAACCTGCTGTCCCAGCTGCACCCTGTCCAGCAGCCCTTGCCTGTGTCCTGACTGGGGCACCAAGGTCTGTCCATCCTGGGGACAAAAGGTGATGGAACAATGGTGGCCTTGCAGAGTTGCTAGGACGGGGCTGCTTGCACTGTATTCTTGATCAGGAGTCAGGTACTCCATCCTCTTTGCCATCATCGGACCCCTCTCCAAGTGCCTGTGGCATCGTATTTGCATTCCTTACTGCAGTTTCGATGGCCTTCAAGCACTGCCATCCAGTGCCAGTGATAGGGCAGTGCTGGAGTGGGGCAGGTGTTTATTCTTTTAAGGCATTGACATTTTTGCTAAAAGCAGGAGGCTGCCTGGATCACTGGTATGGGCCCTGGCTTGGCAGAGGGATGAGGACACTTTGTGCTCAACAGATAAACCCTGTCCCAGCAGCCAGATCAAACATGGTGGGTGAATTCTGGGGATCTACTCAGCACTTCCTCTGCTGGAGCCAGGGGCAGTGCTGCACCTCGCACCAGACAGGAGATGACACCAGGTCTGGCACTTAGAGCTGTCAGCACATTCAGGTCCCTGGCGCAGAGACCTGGTGATTCCCAGAGCTCCCACACAGCTGGAGTGGCCGTGCTGATGATGGAGTCCCAGTTCTGCAGCAGCCAGCCTGCACCCTGACAGTGCTCCTTCATCATGCCTTCTGTTCTAGCCCTTTCTCGGAGTGGTTAGTGGCTCCTGTTCACTGTATCTGCTGGCATGGGACTCCCTGTGCCAAAGCCCACGGACTTGCCAAGCCACTGTGGACCAAGAGCCGAGAAATCCACCCTCTCTGCCCAGGAGGGCATTGCACAGCCCGTCGCCAGCCACAAATAGCTCTGCACCCCACAGCTGACATCTGCCCAATTTGCCCCTTCCTCTGAGCCCCACATCACTCTCAGCCACACTGAGTTTGCCCTGTCCCACACCAGCACAGATCCAATCAGACCAGTGTGAACCACACCACACACAACAGCCACCCTGCCCAGCTTGACATCCTTGCTCCATGCCAGCATGAATGTGCCCTTCCAGAGGATTTTCAATGTTTCAAATACTTGGTTTAGTATCTAACTAAACCAGGGCAGGAATGTTGGATCAGCAAACAAGGGTGGGAAGCCTCCCGGCCGCCGCCGAGTGGCTCTAGGCTGCCACAGGGATTTGTGTTGCTGCTGCTCGTCCTTGTCTGGTCACCCCTGCCTTTGGCGGCTGCCTCAGAGATTTGACACATCTCCCCCATTTAGCTCCATAAACCAGCTGGGATTGAATTTTTTGTTCTCAGTCCTAAAAAGCCTGGCCATGCCCTGCTGGCTGCACTCCAGATGGCTCTCCTTTAGCTTCTCCTCCAGTTTCCAGGGTTAGTTTTCATCAAAGACGGGCTGGCTATCAAAAGGAGGATTTATTTATAGGGTGTCAAATACCCTGTGTGGCACCACAGGTCGTTATACCCCATTCCCAAGCAGCCCCGTGGCCACACACAGCTGTTCCACCCTTCATCCTGGCCAGGAACAAGCCAATTTCAACACCTTCCTAACATCTCCCCAGAGGGATCTAATTCCCAGGAGAAACATCAGTCATGACACTAAATAAAACTCTTCCTGGCCTTGCCCTTCTCCGGGTACAAGGAGGCACATTGGACCCCAAATCCACACAGCCCCATCCCACTCAAAGTCCCCCTCCACACACCCAAAACATTCTTCCTTGCATCCAGCACTCGGCAGCTAACCACAGAAAGAGATTTTTCCNACAGGGGAGGAGTTGCTGGCATGCCTACTTACGTCTGTAGCTTTCTTCTCTGCCTGCTCCAACTTCTCCTGGGCCTCCTTGACAGACTCGGAGTACTTCTCCACCTCATCCTCAGTGCCCTTCAGCTTTTTCTGCAGGCCCTGTTGTTCCTCCTCCAGCTGTGGAAAGGACAAAGAGTGGGGGTCAAAGGGGGAGGCGGTGTCTGCAAGTTTGGAAGACTGAAGGGGATGGTCACCTACTGGGGTCGCTAATTATCGAGGTAATTAATTATTGGCAAAATTAATTATCTATAGGCATCATTAATTGTCTATGAGCAATAGATAAATGAGACTGCACACACAGAAGTCAATCTGGGGATAATTACTACCTGCGCCATTGGTACCTGAGCTGGTGCAGCCGAGATAACTTGTTCTCACAGCCACCCTTCTCCTGGGGACACACATCCTGCTCCTGGGGTCATCCAGGCTTTAGGGGCACAGCAGGACCACATGGACATGCTCCCTCTGACAATTTTGGGTCTACACATCCTTGGGGGGCTCTTGGTGTAGAGCAGCCCTCAGCATCACTGAGTCTGGCAGGGGTAAGTTGGTGGTGGTTCCCTTCCTCTCTAGCGGACTGGAGGACTCCTGACTTGGGGACAAAGCTTTAGGGGACACCAGTCTTTTGTCCCCATCTCTNTTCCGTTTCTCTCCCCTGCCACTGTTTAGCAAGCCCCACATGTTTTTTTTTTTTTCCCAAAAGCATCATGAAGGTGCGAGCCTGGGGAGCCTGTGACACAGCTCAGGACACATCCCCATTAGCTTTGGTGAGTTGGGCTGCCGGCTGCCCATGAAGGTCCAGACAGGAGCAGCAACTCAAGCACTGCCTACTATGGTTGTCCTGGCCCCCGCACCCCCCAGAGGACCCATCAGCCTGGTTCAGTGTCAGCACTGAAGGAATGGGATCCTGACAGTCTTCCCCTCAGACACTTTCCATATAAGGGCCCCCTCTTCCTTTAACCACCCCCCCCCCCGCACCCCCCCGCCTCCCCAGGCCCTGCCCCTGCCCAGGGGGGGAGTTGCTGGCATGCCTACTTACGTCTGTAGCTTTCTTCTCTGCCTGCTCCAACTTCTCCTGGGCCTCCTTGACAGACTCGGAGTACTTCTCCACCTCATCCTCAGTGCCCTTCAGCTTTTTCTGCAGGCCCTGTTGTTCCTCCTCCAGCTGTGGAAAGGACAAAGAGTGGGGGTCAAAGGGGGAGGCGGTGTCTGCAAGTTTGGAAGACTGAAGGGGATGGTCACCTACTGGGGTCGCTAATTATCGAGGTAATTAATTATTGGCAAAATTAATTATCTATAGGCATCATTAATTGTCTATGAGCAATAGATAAATGAGACTGCACACACAGAAGTCAATCTGGGGATAATTACTACCTGCGCCATTGGTACCTGAGCTGGTGCAGCCGAGATAACTTGTTCTCACAGCCACCCTTCTCCTGGGGACACACATCCTGCTCCTGGGGTCATCCAGGCTTTAGGGGCACAGCAGGACCACATGGACATGCTCCCTCTGACAATTTTGGGTCTACACATCCTTGGGGGGCTCTTGGTGTAGAGCAGCCCTCAGCATCACTGAGTCTGGCAGGGGTAAGTTGGTGGTGGTTCCCTTCCTCTCTAGCGGACTGGAGGACTCCTGACTTGGGGACAAAGCTTTAGGGGACACCAGTCTTTTGTCCCCATCTCTGTGTGGTTGGGGTGGGATTATGCCAGGGCTCTCCCTGGCACAGGGACGGGGAGGTGGCATCCAGATGTCCCACTGAGAAAAGGCATGTTTGGGGGAACAAACGTGAGGGCTCAGAGGAAGCAGATTGCAGCGCTGGTCCCTGGGAACATGCCCACTGGACCTGAGTCCTCTGGGGAGGGGGTCCCCGTGCAGTAAGGTCTCAAGGGCTGGCAATTCCTAGAGCTGGGATCCATGCGCAGGACACCCGGTGGGGCAAGATCCTAGGGGAAGGACATCCTTAGGACAGAGTGGCAACTCCCAGCTGGACAATCAGTGTGGGGAGGTCCCGGGGCTGGGCGTTTTTAGCGGGTGGAGGATCCCCAGGCTGGGAAGTCAGTGGGACGGGGTCCCCAGGACTGGGCACCCATCAGGACAGGGTCTCCAGAACTGGACACCCCTAGGGCAGAGGGTCCCCGGGGGTGGACACCTCTACAGTGAAGGGTCCCGAGGCAATACCACAGAAGCCCGTGGGACACTCACCTGCTTGCAGCGGTCCTCCGCCTGCTTTTTGTCAGCCTCCGCTTGCTCGGCCCGGTCGATGGCATTCTCCTTGTCCAGCTTCAGCATCTGCATCTTCTTCTTGATGGCCTCCATGGTGGCGGGGAGTCGGCAGTGGGGTCCGGGACGGCGGTGAAACTAAGAGCGGCGGCGGCGGCGAGACCACGGGCACTGTGCTCCCCGCCCCGCCGCGGCGACTAAAAACTGGGGAGGGGCTGCGCTTGGCAGGGGCGGCCCCGGCACCTCCCCAGCCGCCCGCTAGCACCTTTTAGGGATAGGCTCGCCACCGGCCCTCGCACGGAGCGGGGGTAGGCACGCCCAGCGGGCATCGCCGCGACCCCAGGGCTGAACACCCTCGGTGACTGTGCGGTGGGTACCCTGGTGGCACTGGGTGATGGACACTCCGTAGCTGTATGCTAGGGGTACCTCAGAGGCACTGGGACACTCTGGGACACTGAGCTAGGGGTACCCTGGTGTTACTGGCTCCAGTCAGAGCTGTCCCCTCGCTGGAGGACATCACATGGCTAGCACTGCCCTAAGTACACCACACACCCGGTCACTGCAACTTGGGGCCCAAGGAACTGTTTGGGGCACTTCAAGGGCTGGCATGGCACTTGGGAACATCAGTGGCCTGGCACTGAAGGCTTGGGGACACACTCAGTCTGTGTTGCCCAACTGAACTCAGGCAACCGTGGGCTGTGATCTCACTGAGGGACACAGTGGGCTGGCACTGCCCAGAGGGGGAAAGTCCCTCAGGAGAGAAGTGAGTGGAGCCCCTGACATCCCCACCCAGATGGTGGTGGGGAAGGATGGCCCCAGCTCTGTGTAGGTTTCTTGGCATTCACCCCCCAGCTGCCTTGCACGTTGGTGGCACCAGGGACACCTGGCACATATACAGACCATAAGGTGGCGTTTTCCGGATGACACAGGGCATGTGTGCAGCTCGCTGCCCCTCTTCGTCTTTCTACTCTAAATAAACTGTATTCCACAGGCAAAAAAATGCAAACCCTTCAAATCCCAGCTCCTCCAAAAATAACCTGTGCTTTAATAACGATCGTAAATGCTTCTGGCGCATTCCCAGCTGCAGGGTGGGCTCTGGGTCGGGGGGGCTGGAAGGAGCTGGCAGAGAGGCCACGGGAGTTGTGAGTCACGTGGGGAGGCTGGGCTGGGCTGGGGACATGAGAGGTGCATTGCCCCTGGGCCATAGCCAGCCCTTGACTAATGCAACTTTTTGGCACCAGCACTCCAGGCAGAGAGGAGTAAAAAGTTTTTGAGCTGGAAAAAGTGGCTTTCTAGGACTCCTCAGCCCCAGATGGTGGGGGGGCACAGGAGGAATTGGAGCAGCCAGGGAATGGGGGGCTGCTGGCTCCATGGGGAAAACAGAAGTGTTGCTGCTGGACTCCGGAGATTAGCTATTAGGACTGATGAATTAGGCACATATTTGGACAAGGAGAGTCTATAACTGCCAGCATGCAGCTTCTGAGGGGAGGGGAAAGAACTGTCTCCCATCATTCCCAGGAGAGAATAATTGCTTTTCCGTGAGATGTTTCAGCCTAGAGCAACGTCATGGGCTTGAGCAAACTCATGTGTTTGAGTGGCTTCACAGGCTTAGCGCACGAGGGAGACAGTGATGGGCATGGTGCATGCAGCCAGGAAATTGCTCCCGAGCAAGGCCAGCCCTCAGATGTGCCCCCAAAGCATGCTGTTTTCCCTTGCTGCCCCCTGCCCTTTGCTCCAGGTGTCATAGCTATGTCTGACAGGCGGAGCTGGAACCATCCAGGTGCTGAGGCCAATGGATCTGCCCTTAAGCTCATCCTCTGGAGTAACTTCTGGGACAAGAGGGTGCAGAGGTGTGTGGGTGCACATCCCTCTCATTGGTGCCCCATGGCCAGCCTTATACTGGGCTAAGGTCGCCAAGGAGTCTAATGTGCTCCATGTTTCACTCTAGGATCTGACCTTACTCTCAAGGAAAGGCTTGTTGTAACAACTAATGAGACCTTCCCAGGTGCAAACCATTCTGCAGCCTCTCACTCCATCCCTGGGCTTTCCAAGAAGATGGGACGTGGCTTCCCTGCTCGCTTTCAATTTAACTGGATTTGGGTCTCTGCAGAAGCTCTGGTGCCTCCTGACTGGGTCATCCCAGCTCCAAACCTCTGCATGTGCTTGTCTGAACCTGCTTGCCAAAATAGCCCCTAGATCAGTGTTTGAGGTTTTAGGGATAAGGGTTAATCACACCTCATGTCCCTCCCCTGGTGTTTGTGCCACCACCCGCAGCTTGTACCTAATCTGGAGGACATGGCAGTGGATGTGCTTGCAGCCCTGCGCTAGTGGTGCTGGAGCTCCTTCGTCCCCAGGATGGGGGCCAGGGCTGCTGCCATGCCATGCCCCCCTCTGTCCTTGCTGGCTGCTCAGAAGGGCCCCATGCCCAGCCAGTACCTGGGTAAGAGCCTTGTGCCAGGTCAAGCCAGTGCAGATTGTCAGGGGACAGCTGGGAGGACTGGGATGCCTGCGAGAGCCACAAATCCACCTTGGAGCCTGGCCAGGGGTCAGTGTCTCAGGGGGAACAGCCCCTCCACACCCCCAGGGACATGCCCACAAGGCGACAGGGGTCGTTGGGTGGCATTTTGCAGGATGCTGCCCTTGCCACTGATGATGCTTGACACTGCCAAGAGATCTTGACACTGCCAAGAACAGGTCGCAGAGGCAGGGGACACGCGCCAACCTGCCCACACCACCAGTGCACCTCACAGCATCCCTTGCCTCCCCCACCACTGCTCAGGCCCCCCAAATCCCTGCTGAGTGACGGGGTGGGAACAGGTGGGGATACGTTGGGGCAGCTGCTGCCTGCACAGGTTGGCCCCGGGGGGCTATTTCGGGGCGTGAGCTCAGTGCCAGCAGCCGGGAGGGCTCCGGCCACATTCCCAGACCCACACCATGCCAAAGACTGCTACCTCCCCACCAGTGGGCCACCAGTGACCGGGGTGCGGGGGTGTCCCCAAACTGCACCCCAATAGCACCCTACCCAGGGGTGTATTTGTCTGGCAGCATAAATGGGGCTAGAGGCTCACCTCCTTACATATACCCCCCTCCCCCTGCCTTCCCTGAAGCCCAAATCCCTCGGAAACAAAATCCCTGTGGCCCCCTCCTGTGGTGGTGGCCCCCCAGCAGCATCTGTGAGGCCGGCACATGGCTGGCAGCGGGGGTCCGGCCTGCTGGGTGCCTGGGGCTGGACGTGCCTCAAATATTTTCCATGCTGTATAAGCACCCGTGGTACACTCCTCGCTGCCTTTGCCACGAGGGCAGGCACCCGTGGCCCCCCTGCCTCCTGGGGGTTCCCGTTGATACCCAGTTGGCAACAATGCAGGAAAACCAGATTTTATTGATGAATGCATCTCTCCTAGGAGACACTGGCATCCCCCACCCCACCCTGGAGGCTTGGCGGGGGGAGCTGGTTGCCTTCAATGTTTAATATGTCATGCTTAAAGTATCAAAATAGTGAGAGAAGCCTCAGCAAGTGCAATGGGGGAAGGGACGGGAGTCCTGGAGCCAAGGAGGGGTGGGATACTGGGCTACTGGACCCTGGCAAGAGCTGTGTGTTAGTGGGCTGGGCAGGAGCTGGCAGGGAAATAAATGAACTTTGAAAGCTGCAGGCTCAATACTAGAGAAAGTCAAAAGTTACAAAAATACTGTAGATCCTGGAAAACAATGCAGGCACTTGGGAAGAAGGCAGGCAGAGCTGGCTGGGGCCACGGACGGGGGGGGGGGTGGGGGAAGCTCTGTGGGAAGTCAAAGAGCAGCTCTGGGGGGGAACTCGTTGCATTACCCCCCCATCCTGAGCAGAGGCACTGTGGCTTCCAGCCCTGCTGCTCCCCAGAGGGGCCAGGACTGAAGATGCTCACGGGGAAGCCTCCATGCCTCCCAGGGAAACTGAGGAGAAGGTTCAGCCAGCAGTAAGGCATTGAGGTGAAAGGCAGCTCCATGCGAGAGCTCAGCAAGGGGCCATGCTGCTCCCTGCATGCCATCGTGCAGGAGAGGGCAAGCCACCTGCCTCTCCCCATCCTGTGTGGAGGAAAGAGAAGAAAGGAGCACGAGTGGGAACAATAAAGGCACAAGTAAATATCCCCTTTGCAGTGGAGAGCTCTGTGGGCCCAAACCCCGGGGCTGGCAGGTGAGCCCTGAGCCAGTGAAGCCCCGGCTCCCATCCCAACCGAGTCCCTCCAAGCATTCTGATTGTGCCTTGGGTGCGTGTGGGAAGGTGGGCTGGGCAGCAAAGCAGAGTTGCTGGTGCAGCGCCAGCTTGGAGGGGCAGCTGGGTTAGTCTCATTGTTCTGGGTGCAGGCAGAGCTCTGGTCTAGCCCAGGCTGCCCTTCGCTTGAGGCAGGTCATCTTAAATAGGAGCAGGCAGGCAGGCGGGCAGCAGTCTGTGCGGTGAGCGGCGGGAGGGCATGCGGCTCAGTTCTGCTCCTCATCCCGCAGCTCCGAGGGCAGGAACTTGTACTGCTGCTGCCGAATCATCGCCAGCTTCTTCCGCGCCTCCTCCAGCTCCCGTTCCTTGCGCAGCATCTCCTCCTGGGCAGCGATGATCTGACAGGAAAGAGCCATGAGGTCACAGCTGCCTCCCACAGGGATAGCCAGAGCCTCTGCCATGGCAATGCCAATGCCAGAACCGGGTTCCCTGGCTAATGCTTCCCTCCTCATCACAACCACAGCCTCCCTAGGCATGAGGGCTATTGTCTTTGGGGTAGGAACAAGGTACTCCGGGGAAAAATGGAACAGCACAGCTCCCACAGCTCAGACCCATGTGTCCCACAGAGGATCTCAGCTGCACAGAGGCAGCACTGAAATCAGCGGCAGGTCTTGTCCCTTACTCAATGCTCTGCCTTTCACATGTGTCACAGACCGTGGGGTAGTGTGGGTACTGCACCAAGGAGAAGCCAGAGTGTTACACTCCTGGGAGTGCATTACTGCTACTCGTGGCAGGACAAGGTGAAGCCCCATTGTTTAACTGATGCTGGATGATAGGGGTGCATTCACAGCGCTTTTGTGAGGCTCTCTAGAGACATGACCCATGCTGGTGGGTGGGACCCATGCTTCTGATACAAGCACACACAGCCTGTGGTGGCACACATTGCTGTTCCTGCTCCACTAGAGCAGCCCCACTACTCACCTGTGCAATTCCCCCAACCATCTTCTCCTTCACCACCACTGTTTCATCATGGTCCTGGAAGGCAGCTGCCTTCTGTGCTGCCTTCACCAGATTGTCTGATGCTCTCTTGACAGCATTGCCAGCGGCCTGCAGCAGGGAAGTGTGGAGTGTCAGTGTAAGTCACAGCCCCAGGGCATGACTGCTGCCCTGGGGTGTGGAGGAATCCCTGCCCCAGCCTGGGCCAGCAGGCAGGACAGGCAGCCAGGAGAGCTGCGAGCTGCATACAGGGATTCCTTTACATGGCTCACTGCCTTGCTACCCGCTCATGACCATTTCAGGCGCTGCTGCTCCCAGCCGGGCTCTGGCTGCTGTCTGAGCAGTTGGGCAGGGACTGGGAGGCAGCTCTGCTGACTCTCTCCAGGCCATGGCCCCAAAGGTGCTGAGACCCCATGTTAACCCTCAAATGCATGGGCAATAACCTCTTGTGTGCCATGGCCTATGACGATTAAAGGTGCTACGACATATGCCCCCTAAATATTAACCTCTCAAACACATTCCTGTGCCAGTTCATTGTCCCTGAATGCTGCCAGGCAGAGTAGCCCAGCATCACTCACACACCTGGTATGCAGCAAGCAGGGAAGTCCAAGTGACCTGGAGCCTGTGTGCCAATAAACTCCTGCTGATGGCAGGGAGCATGAGCCCTGGAGAACACCCACACCCCCCTCCCATCCGCCCCTAAAGCAACTGGGAGGAGGCAGCTGAGGATGGAGAAGGAGACTGGGACTCACCTGGAGCCGCTTCATCGCCTCTGAGTCATGATCAGCCTTCACCTTGCAGGCCACCAGGAGCTGGGCTGTGGAGGCAGCCACCTGCTTGGCAGATGAGATGAGCTTCTCCTCACTGGCATGGCCCTGCACTGCGGCATTTGCAGCCTCACAAAGGTTGTTGGTGGCAGCAGCCACCATGCGTGCCTGTGGGAAGAGAGGCTATCAGGAGGGGTTACAGGAGCCTTAACTGGCCCCAAGGAGGTTGTGGGGCATGGGATAGCGAGAACCAGCTTCCACATCACGTCTCTGCACACTGGAGGGGCAGCAAGAAGCATGGTTGCCTCTTCCACAGAGGAGAAGCACAAGGGCAAAGCATCCTCATCTTTGCAGCCAGAGCCAAGAAAAATATCACCCCCAAACCCTGACCATGACCTTGATACTCACAGCTGAAATGAGACCCTGGGACCACTGTCCATCATCCACTGCGTTGGCGGGGATGGCGCCCACCTGTGAGGAAGAGTGAGGCTCATCATCCTGTGCACCTCTTGTCATGGGGCACGAGTGTTACAAGCAGTCCCAGGAGAAGGGAAAACACATCACAGCCCCACATTCTCTTATTTCTTCCCTTCTTAAGGTCTTACTTTTCCTTGGGCCACTAATTCCCGCTGAGCTGCTGACGCTGCCTTCACCAGGGCACTCGTGGCTGCAGCAATGGATTTAGCAGCTTCCAGAATCTGCTCCTCAAAGTTTAGGCTCTCGTCTGCTTGCTGTAGGCAAAAGCAGAGTGTGAGTCCCAGTCAGGGGTGCTGGGACAGACGGTGCAGAGCAGGATGATGGCTGCAGGGGGCTGAGTGGGCACATGTAAACCTGGATTAAGGTCTGTGGGGTGCAGCAGGACGTGGGCTGCATGAGGAAGGTCCAGCTGGGGATGTGGGAGGCAGTGGGAGTACAGGAAGAGGGACCAGGTGTCAGATGGGGCTTCAAACATGGCTAAAGCATAGGCAGGAGAGCTCCAGCCCACCCCAAGCCGAGCAGGGTCAGACAAGGCTCAGCATTGCTACCTTGGGCTTGGCTCTCGGCTTCAGCTGCTCCAGCTTCTTGGCTGCAGCCTCAATGGCAGCTGCTGCCCCCAGCAGCTCATTCTCAGCGATGACAGTGGGGTCTTCTGGGTCAACCCACTCGGTCCCTAGGGACACCAGGAAGCAAGGCAGGTTACACCTGCATGCAGCCTTATTTCTGATTTACCCTACTTCCTCCATCTGCTGCTAAGCCCTCCATTCTAATCCCAGCCCTCAGTCCTGCCCCTCTGAGCAGGATCTTTCCTTACCTTTCATGGCCTCAGCTGCCTGGATGAGCTCAGTGACAGAGCTGGCCACGCGCTTGGAGTACCCTGCCAGCTGCTGCTTCAGCTCATGAGTTGGCTTCTGCAGGATCTGTGGGGAAGGAGCAGAGGTAACCACCTGGAAAATCGCGACTCGATAGGTCTGTCTGGGGTGTACTCCTCACAGGAGGAGGGTGGGATCCTCCAGTCCCCTCCCACATCTGTACCCATCAGGCAGACACTGTCTGTGGTGGTTTCTCAAGTGATCCTGGATATCCTCTTGCTGCCCCAGGATGGGATGAGCTTCCCCATGAACCTCCTGCAGCTTTTGGGACTTCTTGCAGACACAAGACCCTCAGCACAAGGCTTCCTGCACTCAGCAGCTACCCACTCCAAGATGTCTCCCCTGCAAATCCTTCCAAGCTCCAGAAGCCCTTCCCCTCTCCAATTATGGAGATTTGTCTGCAAACACAATCTAGTCAAAGGGAAATACCCTGGAGCCACATTCAAGCCCAGGAGGGCTAGCCCCATTGGGACAAGGTAGCAGGCAGTGCCATAAGTCCTTCCCTAGGGTCAGGGGGACACATGCACACACCACAGCACACAAATACACACCTGCACGCACACACAGGGTCTGTACACACAAGCAGAGCTCACTGTTGGCCCGACTCACACTGCATAGGCAGCAGCTACCCACCAGCAAGAGCAGGTGTGAGTACACACACACAAACAAACAGATGGACCTGGGGTCCCTGTGGCCACACACCAAGTGTCACCCCAGCACTGGGCTGGGCACACAGGCACGCTGTGAGCAAGGCTCATGCTGAGGTTAGAGACCAGCAGGCATCCCAATGTTGCCTTACTCACCGGCTGACAGAGAGAGGGAGAAGAGAGAAAAGAAAGCAGTGAACATCCCAGCCAGGGCACATGGGCACTGGAGCATGGGGAAGGTAGGGGAAGGTGGGTTCTTTTCAGTGAAGGTTGAAGGGCAGCCAAAAGGAAAGGTGGAAACAAAGGATCATAAATCCTGGCTGGGGAGCCGTGCTGCCATCATCAGCCTCGCAGGGCTGTGTGAGATGGGGCACTTGGATGAGGTTCCCACAGCCAGAGGAGCCACCTACACTCACAGCAGCCATGGAGCTACTCTCCTCCTCATTCCCTTCACACCTTATTTCTCCCCCCACTCAATTGCTTCGCTGCAGTTTTCAGTCACTGGATCTCTCTGCTTTTGGAGGGAGACCTATTGTTACCAAATACCAAGTCCCCATGGAGGTTCAAATTCCTTCCCCTCCCCAGTGAAATATGCAGGCTTTCCCACTCCTCTGCCGGGAGCCATGGTTTCCAGCCTGAGTCAAATAACCCTCATTCTTGAACCCTAACCAGGCTTATTCATGCTCCATAGACAGCCCTGCTTCCCTTGGGAAAGAGTGTACAGCAGTGAACTTGCTGCTGCTGGAGAATGAGGCAGCACCTCATCTGCCATCTCCACTCCCATTCTAGATCCTTCCTGCTTGAGGCTTTCCTGGAACCTGCTGCTCTTTGATAAATGGGGCCCAAGAGCTTCATTCCTGCCTTCACAGACCAGAGTGCTGTGGAGGCTGAGGGAGTCATAGCTTTATCCTGGACTTGTGCGGGGTCATCCCAGCAGTTGTCAGAGCTGCATGTTGCTCGAAGTACCTGAGCTGATAGCATACAGTGATGCTTGGTTTGCTCTCATAAGCACATCTAGCCTAAATGCCACATTATTAAGACTGCTGTCTGCTCTGACAACATGTTTAAAACTGCTAAATGGTCTCTTGTCTGGAGCTGGAGACACCTCGGAGGCTACAAGTTTATGAAGACGCACCTCCAGTGAACATTTCCCAAGGAATGTACCAACGTATGATATTCAAAACATTGCACAGCAGCTGTACGGTAACACCGAAAATACAGGGGAATGGCATGTTTCTGCAAGTAGGCTGACCTGGGGCCTTATCATCTGTTATCAACAGGTCAGGCAGGGAATTTCTACTCAGCGCTCAAGCCTTGGCTGCCACAATTCATGTGTGCCTGAAGCATCCATCCTCCAGACATACATTAAATCTAGATACAGAGGATGGAAAACTCACTGCTCCCCTTCAAACTGTATCCCAGTGGTTACTTCCCTTGAATAAAACCACCCTTTGACTTCTCCTCTGCTCAGCTTCAATTTCCAGCCACCGATTCCTGTCCACCTCCTTCTGCTGCCAATGCTGGTACCCTCTGCCTAGACAGGCTTTCCCTGCAGGAAACCAGCGTCTGGGCTCCATCACCTTGTATCTGGTGGATCTGGACAGCAGACTCCCACCAACCAGCTCAGTGAAACCTTGACACAAAGTTGAATCACCTTCAGCCTATGTCCTGACTCTGGTTTGAAGGATCTGACAGCTCCATCGGCTGGGTATGCACATCCCCAAAATGCCCCTGACTCCACTTCTGTCACCTTGACAAAAATGCAAACTGCCGGAAAGATTTCAATGGATCTTTTCTTTCTTTTTCGCTAGAGTCTTAATTTTCTTCTTGTAAACTAATCTTGCAGCTGAAGTATTTGGGAGGACTCAGAGGAAAACTGGATCACAACAGTGCAGCGAGTGTTTACATTCACAATCTCTATCGCAGGTGCAGCCCGTGAACCACATGTACCCACCTCCCACACTGCTGTGAAATTAACAAGCTTTGTTTTCCCACTGCCTGAAATCTTTTAGTCCCACCACTTTTACTGGAAGCTGTACTTCTACAGTGTTTTGTTACTGTGTTGTTGAATTTCCAGCCTCCATCTGTTTATGGCTAGTTAATCTCCATCTGTTGTTAGACAAATACCTTTCTTCAGAGCCTGTTGAGCTCTCTGACACCTGCTTCCATGGCAGGAGCTCAGCCACATGCTGTGCCAACACAGGCAGTGAAGGGGGCTGGGCAAAGACCTCAGCGGGAGGAGGTGAAAAGCCCGGGGGACTTGAGGATTTGGGGAACACGCGAGTATCATCCATGGTCAGCCTCTGTTCACCCTGGGAACTAGGGTGGGGACACTCACCACCAGCACATGCTCCAGCAGCTCCAGGTAGCCATCGGCACACTCCTTGCCAAAGCGCAGCGCCCGCTGCCGCACGTCCCCGCTCACCTCTGGGTGGTAGGCTGCTTCCTGAAACCCAGAGACAGGGAAATCCCCACTGGCATCCAGCACCATCCCTCCCAGCACTCACAGCCACCCACATGCCCTGCCTGCCCCACCTTGCAGGCACGCAGCATATCCGCGATGGCCCGGCGGCTCAGGTTGGCCGTGGCAATGACATCCTCCTGCCGACAGGAGTTGCCAGCGGCCACCGCTTTGGCCGTGGCCATAGTGATGCCTTTGGTCATTCGGATGAAGTCCTCCGGGGTGGAGACTTTGGCAGGAGGCACGGGGGAGGAGAAGACCTGTGAGAGGAGAGGTGGTGGTAAGGCACAGGGCTGCAGCAGAGCCGGGCAGCAGCTGCAGCAGTGCCACTGTTACTCACTGCCAGCTCTTGGCGTATGTGCTCTATCGTGGCCTCCAGTGCCCGTGTCCCCTTCGTGGCCTCATCCTCAACAGCCTTCACCGTCTTCAGCAAGGAAGTGACGTTTGTTACCATCACCTGTGGAAGGAAAAAGAGAACCAGGTGAATTCCACACACAAGCTCTGGTCTGCTTGCTGGTTGGTACCTGTCCCTCCCTCGCGGTTTGGTCCAAAATCGCTCTGTCCTCATTCTCCACTCACACTGCCTCGTCTTGTTCTCCCACCACTGCCTGCTCTGCATGCTGTGTTCCACCTTTTATGTGCCCTTTCTTCCCTTTTTGCCCTGACTGTTCTGCGGTTGGCCCCTAGACAGGCTGAGACCCCCCCTGCTCTTTCTCCAGCCCCCTGCCTCATCCCCTCCTTCCCATTACACCCAGCACAGACCTTGGCAGAGTTCTTCAGCTGGTAGACAGCAGGGTCATCCCCAGCTTTGCCAGCAGCTGCCTTGGTGGCACCAATCAGATCTCCAAGTGCCTTGGCCACATCCTTCACAGCATTGATCAGGACCACCTGGGGAGAGCAGGACCAGAGGATGGCTTAGCTACAGTCACACTCAGGCTGGGGGTTGCGTGGCCCAGCAAAAACAGCACCACAGGGCACACAGTAATCCAGCTCAGCCAGCATCAGCTAATGTCCAGCCCACCCTCTCCACACAGGATTCAGCCCCACAACACAAGAGATCCAGCCCAGACCACCACATGACACCTGCAACCCTGAGTCCCTAAGTAAGCAGTCTCTGCTCAGCCCACACACGCCATCCCACCTGAGTTTCTGGGTCTTCAGATCCCAGGCTGGCAGCACCCAGCTTCACCACCTCTGCCAGGCGGGTGATGGTGGTCACAGAGGACTGGGCAGCTTGGGCTAGTTTCTCCTGGCTGGCCGTGGCATTCTGCACTAACACCTTGGTGTCCTCCACAAGTGCCTTGGCTGTCTTCAAGATGCCCTCCCTGGGGAGAAGAAGGGAGTCAGGGAGAACACAGCCCTCTACTGCTCACCTGGTCCTTGGGGTACAGAAAGACAGTAGATCCTGCATTTTGTATGTACAAAGCTGGGAGGAAAGCAGAGCCAGCATGACCTGAGCTTGGAGCTATCCTTGGGGGCTGGCCCACAGCTCAAAGACAGGAGACCATGGGACAGAGCCTGACGGGGGTGGGTCTCTGGCTGAGCAGAGGCTGGACAAGGCGCCAGGGTACCTGTGGTCAGCGAAAGTTTCAGAGTTCTCCCGGTTGAGGGTTCCTGCTGTAGCAAACATGATGGTGGTGTCCAGGTCAGCAATGATGCCAGAGACAGCACTGGCTGCTGTGATGCAAGCTTGTGTCCCACGGTTCCCAGCCTGAAGAGCTGCCAGTACATGAGACACCTGTGGGGTATGAGGAGAGTGAGTGGGGGAGCAGAGCAGGCTGAGTAAACCCTCACTGTACACACCCCCAAACACCTTCCAGTGTGAAGCTGCTCCATATCAAGGAGAGGAACTGGGAATTGTTTGGTCTGGACACCTCTTCTTAGCTTCCAGTTATTTATTTTTACCTTGCACCTATCATGTTTGGTGGTCTACGAGATACTGGACTCTGGCAGTTTTCAGATGAGTAAGATTTCATGATGGGCATTAGAACATCACAACTTGTCCCTTCTTTAGCTATTAAACTCAATTTCTATACTTGGGCAAGCACTCATAGAACAAGCTTCTTAATAGAGAAAACCTGTAAAAAGGAAAGACCTGCAGGAGACCCTGAGTGTGCAGACATGTGCCAGGCACAACAGACAAGTGTTTGTTTCGCTTCTGTGATTCCACTTACAAGCTCTGCTATTCCACCTTACCAACTACAGTTTTTAAGTTTAGAGTTTTTCAACCCAGTTTTTCATGTGTTATTCAGAAGTGCTCTTTAGATTGACTGATAGACAGGATGCACAAGCTGCAAGCTTGGCTGGAGATGCAGTTAACAGTTTGTCCAACACTCCAAGAGCTGATTTGGAGAGCCCTGGGCTGTCACCAGTGTGTAGATCAGACTACCATGGCAGGCTGCCACCAGCACGTCAGCAGCACCTGAGACACCTCACCCATCACAAGCACCAGCTGGTGTTACCGTGCCTGAAAAGAGGGATCCATCCTTCACTCCATCAGCTGGCCACAGGAAGCATGGCTGACAGCCAGCAGAACCCAACAGGACCATGGGAGAACCTATCATGGTGGCTCCAAGGCACATGGCTCAATCCAGCATCCTGAACACCTCACCATGCTGAAGGACCACCTACCTTTTCGGACACCTTGCGTGCACTCTCTATCAGCTCCTTCTTGGTGTAAGCATCACTGGGGCTGCACTGCAGGGCTCCAGCCTTGGTGACTAGGGCAGCACAGCCATGACCCAGCTCCTGCACCCGGCGTTTGATGTGGGAGCCGATCTGGAGAGGAATGTGTGCATGACAGATTCAGCAGGGAACTAAGCCCTTCGTCTGTGATACCAGCTGGGAAACACCGGCCACTCAGCTCCTCTTTCCCAATCCTCCCACTCAAGAGGGGGAAAAAGGAAGCACAGCTTTGCACCATGTTTCCACACCATGTTTCATGGGAGGTGTGAATACTGCCTGCCCCCAGCTCCAATGGGAGGTTCAAGTGTCCCTGTCCTCTGTTCTCACGCCCCAGCAGCTCCTGCTCTGCCTCACAGCACACTCCAGCACCCATCCCCTGCACGCACCTCCTCATTCTCAGCAGTGAGGGCAGCTGGCTTGGCCTCTTGCGCCAGCTGCCCATAGTCATTGGTGAGTTGGTTGGCGAGTATGCCCAGCTCATCTGGGTTGGTGGTGGATTTGGTGACCTGTTGATGGAAGAAGAACAAGAGTTGGACAGGGCAAGAAGGGCAGTCACCTGTCTGGGAGGCAGGTCGTGAATTCCGCAGTGACAGACTTGTTTGCACCCACCATTTCCTGCACAGTCACCGCGATGGCCTTTGCTGTCTTCACCATTGTGGTCTGGTAGTCCACAAAAGTGCCCTCTGGCTCACCCATGGGCCCCTCATCCAGCTGCAAGAGACCATTAGGAGACTCTGACTCCAGCTCTGGCTCACAAGGTCTTTACCTTGCAGGGTTTTACCCGTACTCTTCCTCTCTCCCACAGACAACCCGGGCCAGGCCCTTTCCACGTTCCCCTCACCTGGTTGATGGCTTGGGTAATGGAGTCCACCATGCCTCCCACAACACCTGCTGCGCTGGCTGCCTCATTCAGGGTGGTGGTCAGGTCCTCCACTGCTTCCTTCATCATCTGCACAGCCTCTTCCAGAGCCTCCTGGGTGTGAGCAGCTTGCTGCAAGGATAAGCCACAGTGAGGGGAAGTCAGGCAGCTGCACACTCATCCAGGGTTTTCCATGTCTGGCACACACATGTGCACCATGCACCCCCAAAGGGGGGCATGCCACTGACAAGTCCCTCCTGCTCACCTTGGGGTTCCCACCAGCCTCCTTGGCAGTGTACAGCATCTGCAAGGCGGATTCAGCCAGTGTTTTGGTCTGGTCTAGGAGGTTCATCTGCTGCTGGTGGTTGGGTGTTTTGGAAGCAGCGCCAACAGCTGCCACGATGAGTGGCTCAAAATACTGAGCCATCTGAGACACCTAGGGAAGAGCAGCATCAGCATCAGCAGCTTCCAGTCCCAGCTGCTTTTTACCTCTCATCCCTGTGGACTAAGTTACTCAACAGCAGGTCCACACCCATTACCTTGTGCCCCAGCTGTGAGGCCTCAGCTCGCGCTGCAGCAGCCACAGGTTCGATCAGGTTGCTGATCTCCTGGACAGCTGTGATCATCTGGTTGTGCAAAGCCTGTAAAAACAGGGTGTTCTGTGAGGCTGCCACAGGGCTGGGGTCCCTACATTCTACTGAAACTGGCAGGAAGAATGCCCACCCCCTTAGGCTTGCCACAGCATGACTCTGACCCACCTCCTGGGAGATATCTTCTCGGGGGGCCAGCTGCTGGCTGATGGCAGCGAGGGAGGCTTGGTCCACCTCCCGCATACATCTGTTCAGCACATCAATGGCCTCGTCACACTCCCGCTGTCCTGGAGCTTTGTCCCTGTGTGACAGATGGATCAGGCATGTGCTGGCATGTGCTATGCTATCCCTTCACCCTCAGCCTCAGCTGGTGACAGTGAGGCGTAGGACCCCTCTCCTGGGCTTTGGGGCAACCCAGCGTAATATCAGCCTGGGCACACCAGCATGTGTTGCCATGAACCCATGTGCGAACTTGAGGAGCAGCTCCCAGGTAGGGCAGAAAGGACTCCATCTTCCACTCCATCTTTTGTCTCCCCCCACCAGCAGAGGCCAAGGAGACGATGAACCAAAACATCCCCAAGAATGCTTGCTCAGAGCAAGGGTACATGCCAGTAGGGACAGAGCCACAGCCACAGAAGCCAGACTCTGCTCACCTCATGTTGGTGATTAGCTTCTTGATGGAGTCTGAGACAGTGCGTGAGTGTCCAGCCAGCACTGACCACTGTGGTGGGTCCTTGGGGTTGACAGCCAGAGAACGGGCAGTCTGGATGAGGCCAGCAGAGCTCTCCAGCATGGTCTTGGCTGAAGAGACAATGGGCTCCATGGCTCTGCGCCCCTGCACAGGGAGACAGCAGGCTGTTGAAATAAGTGACTCTGCATGGGAAGTCTCCCACCGCCCTCACCTTGCAGCAGCCCCATGAGGGTGAAGGCTTGCTGACACCTTTCCATCACACCCTGCACCAGCCCTACACTGGGACTCCATCCCAAACTCGGGGAAGGCACACCTCCTCTCCCACCCTACAGCAGCCCCTGCCACAGCCAGGCCCTATCCTCCCTTTCCCTGCAGCATCCCACCTCAGGGCTGATCTGAGCAGGAACGGTGGCAAACTCTGGATTGGAGGCGAATGCTGTCAGGTTATCCACAGCCTCTATGAGAGGGGCAGTGGCAGCACGGCATCGCTCCCGGTTCTCCTCGTTGAACTCGCCATCCAAGGCCTGATGTGGAGAGATCAGAGCAGTTTTTCAATCCCCACCATACCCCAAAACCCATCCCCACCACAATGCCTCAGAAGGGAAACCACACCTTGATGGTCTTCACCAGGTTGGCTGTGCTGTTGGCCACCTCCTTGGCTGACTGGACGAACTGGCGCTTGGCCACAGGGTTGGCAGTGCGGGAGGAGGCCAGGCGGCACGTGTTGCACAGGGCTGAGGTGTGTTTTGCTACGATGGTGGCTGCTGACAGCACCTGTGGGGGAAAGCAGAGTAAGGCAGGATCCACCATGACCCCCTATCCCCACAGCTCTCCCTTCCTGCCTACTCTATGGGGGGTACAAGTGACCACAGAGCACCCTCCTGTGACCCAAGAAGGATCACTAAGGTCCTGCACACTCATAGAGCCTTCAATCTGGACTGTCACCATTGCACCAAAGCTAACACCTTGTTCTCAGACCAGCTGATGAGGCCTGATGAGACACCAGTCACTGTCTTGGTCAACTCTTGGCATGTAGCTCTTCCAACTAGCCTTACTAGGCTACTTCCAACTTCTTTTTGTGTAACAAAATGCCTACAATGGTGCCTCATCCCACACTCACCTGGGACTGGGTGCAGGCAGGGTCCACCAGGTTCTGACAGGCCATCTGGATGGCTTGGTTAGCTCTGGCAAATTGCGTGGGGTCTACCAAGCCCTGCTGTCCAGCCTGGCTGTTGGGGTCTGAGACACCCACAAGGTAGGCAGCCTAGGAGGAAGGGAGAGGTGGTGAGAGAGAGTCTGCACTCAGCAGAGAGGCTCAGAGCAGGCACAGGCTGCAGAGGACCCTGGCAGCACTGTCCCATGGGGACAGGCTTGGAAGGGCAGGGGTGGGATGCATAGGCACCTGAGCACCTGGGGTAATGCTCAGGGCTGGGACCAAGTGTGTCTTACCTGGGCAGCTGCCTCTGTCAGCCCACACAGAGCTTTGGAGGCAGCACTGATGGAGTCCCCAAACTCCGGCAGTTTGCTGTTCTTGGCGTTCTGGGAGATGCCAGCCATGGACTCACCCAGAACCTGTACGACACATCACACACTGGTTATGGAGACCGCCTCCTGCTCCTGCAGTGCTCCCAGAATCAGAGCTCACTGCGCTTCATCAGTGGAAGAAGAACCACTTTTCCCTTTGCCCTTACATCCTTCACAAATCTTCCCTGTCCTTCATCAAACCTCCATTCCTGTATCAGGGCTCACCTTGGAGTTCTCCATGACGCTGTCAAGGCAGTTGAAGTAGGACATGTCATTGACAGTCTGTGTGGGGTTCTCCAACAGCTCCTTCACTGTCTGCAGGGACACAGGTGCAGGTTCTGCATTTACATCTCCACTCTCTCCTGACCCTTGCAGCGGGGCACAGCTTCCCCTCCCCCACCATCTCAACCCCTCCACTGCCTGCTGAAGATGTGACTTCTCACCTCCAGCTCCCGCAGAGCATTGTCACACTCCTTCTGGCCTGGAGCCTGCTGGGTGCACATGGTGATCAGCTGGTTAATGCTGTCAGTCACAGCCCTGCCAGGGACACAGAAAAAAGATGCAAGGATCAATGCTTGCCTCACCACCCAGGCCCTCTGCTATGGCCACCAACTCTCAGGGAGTGGTTCCTCCTACCGTGCTGCTGCTGCCAGCTGATTTTTGAGGTTGGGGGCAGCAGGATCAGCAGAGAGAGCCTTTGCAGCCAGCAGCAGCTTGCTGGAGGACATGGAGATACTCTTTAAGTTCGACACCACCTGTGCCTGGTCTTCCTTATTCTGCAAGGAGCCAAGAAGGGTTACCTGCAGCAGGTTTCCAAAGTCCACACCCACCCTGCGTCTTCTCTGATGATTTTCAAGCTCAGCCAGTTCCCTGTATCTAACTTGTCTGCTAACAGCAAGAATACAACAGCAATTGTCACTGAACTAACCTGAATTACCTTCTCCCTGCTGCTGTGGTTTTGCATTCCAGACCCCATCACACTGGCTGCATTGGCTACAGCCACTTCAGCCACCACTGCCTATCTTCGGACACCTTCTCAGACATCCCAAACCTCCCACAGTACCCAGGATGCCCAAACAGCCATTTGCTCTCACCGGGGACTGGCTCGCCATCTCTACTCCTGCCTGCAGGAACTCATTGAAGTCTTGTCCAAATTTGCCAGAGGATTTGGCCAGGTCTTGAGGGGTCCCACGTGATGCCTGAACTAGCTCGTTGGCAGACTGGTTGAGCCCTGCAGCTGCCCGGTTCAGCTGGCTCTGCGCCTCCTGGAAGCTCTTGGTGCTGGGAGGGAACTGGAAGGAGGTAGAGGGGTTAGGACAGGCAGCAAGGTGAATGGAGATGGAGGATGAAGGTCTAGCATGTGCTTGGGAATTGGAATTCGACTGGGTTGCATCCTAAGAAGACTTCCCCCTTCCCCTTCTGCCCTGGCTCAGCTCACCGAATCTGCCAGCAGCCTCTTGCTAGCCTCTCCCACCATGCGGATGGCAGCATCCACGTCTCGCTGCCCCGGCAGGCAGTTAACACAGCGGTTCAGGGCCTGCGACACTGCCTTGGCCACCTGCAGAGAAGCAAAAGAGTGGTCACCATCTCCTGGCCAGCCCCATTCCCTTCCCACAGTCTGACGAGGCACACTGGGATTCCCTTGTCCCCACCTGGGCCAGGCGCTGCTGGCTCTCTGGGTCACCGGGCTTGGCCACTGCTTTCCGCGCCTCCTCGATGAGGTTGTTGGCTTTGTCCATGACATCGCTGGCACACTCCAGCATGGCATTCTGTGCCTGCGGGTCAGGGGTGTTGGCCGCCACACCACGGGCAGCCTGGCTGAGTGAGCGCAGGGCCTGGGCCACTTCCCGGGCAGCAATTCCTGGGGGGATGGAGAGGTCAGTGCCTGTTGGCTCAGTGCTCCCTCTCCCCACCCTGTTGCAGAGGCCAGTACCTGTGTAGTTCTCATTGCCCTGGGCCACCTCTCCCAAGAGGTGAGCGATGGCAGAGCTGACAGCTTTGGTGCTGTTGCCTAGGTCCTGGGCACACTTCTCCATCTGGAGGGGGATTAATTGGGACACGCTGGTGAGCTGCACCTTTTGCCAACCTCCCTGTCCCAGACTCCATCCAGCATCACACTGAACCACCTTTTCCTGCACCCTCACCGTCTCTCCTGGCAGAGGCTTGAGCTTGCCATCACGGGCAGCTGCCTTGGCTTCCTGCAAGTCCCGTTCCAGGCTCTGCACTAGACCAAGTGCAGAGTCTATCTCCAGGGGTCCACACGCCTCCTGAGCCTGTGATGGGGCAGAAGGGAAGGTAAGTTGGTGACTGCTGAGCTCACCTGGCTGCAGCAGAGACCAAGACCTGCCACCAGGCTGTCTCCACTGTTCTTCCCTGCTCTACACAGCAGGGTCCTGCTGCAGGATGGGATCCAGGCTCTCACCTTCTGGGCAGCTGTGCGGAGCTCAGCCAGAGCTGCAGCCAAGTTCTTGGCACACTGGCTGAGCTGCATCGCTGAGGCCTGGTCTGTGATGGTGGGGACAGTGGCCTTGGCTGCAGCTACCATCTTCCCACCAGGCTGTTGGGACAAAACAAAAAGCAGTGAGAAGAGGAAGAACATGCAGCACCTCAGCTGCTTGCGTGCAGGAGGTCTCCCAGTATGTTACGAGGGCCAAGCACGGTAGGAAAACTGTAACGCCAGAGCTGGCATGGGAGGCTCTGCATAGTGCAGTACCTGAAGGAAGTTTTGGCTGGCAGCAATGAGAGCAAGTTGGGCGCTGGGGCTGTCCGGCTGGGACTGGCTTCCTCGCACACCTTGCACCAGCATTGGGATCTGCTCTGCCACCACCTGCCAGGAAAAAGGGTCACAGGAGAGGCTCGGTCAGAAGATAGATCCAACCCAGGACAAGCAATCAAAAGATCAGCTCCTGGGGGACCCAAGTGAGGACCCCAAGGTCCTGTCTACCCACTGCAGCTGAGCGCAATGTCCCAGCATGGCTGATGGGAGATGGGATGGGGAGAAGGAGCACAGGACGTGTCAGAATCAGGCTCAGGTCCTTACCTTGCAGCTCTGCACCAGTTGCTGCTGTGCAGCAGGGTTCTTGTTGGAGGAGGAAGCATGCTGTGCTGCAGCGATGGTCTGGGTGGCAGAGGCGGCGGCCTGCTTGGCTGCATGCTGCGAGAGGGTGTAGAGAGATGGTTAGAATCTATAGGGCACTGGCCCTTTAAGATACTGCACAAGCACAAACTTTCATGTCCTTGAACAACAGAACTCAGGAACTTCGGGCTCTTTGACCATGGAGTGACCCTTGCTGAGCACGGCCTGCTAGACTCAGGTGGGTTACATCCAACTAATAAGGGAAAGAGGTTGTTAGCTTATAAGTTGGCAGGACTCATAAAGAGGGCTTTAAACTAGATTTGAAGGGGGTTGGGGATGGATACCAAGTCCCTCAGAGCGATAAAGTAGGCGGTGGACCCACGCCAAAACGGAATATTATAAACCAACT